>BQKN01065704.1:509777-520266 GCA_022839385.1 Asparagus kiusianus | reverse complement strand
TTGGGAACATGGTTGATGTTACAATATCTCTTGTATTTTGATGATAATAAATCATTGTTTATCTAACATATTTTACTGCAGATTCAAGATATACATCTCAAAGCAACAATCAAGTTATTAAGGCTATTACAAAGAAAATATTTCAAAGATCAAAAGATGAAGTTCAAAGATGTAATTCTGTCAATTCTGTCTTTTCTTTTAGAATCTTTGTACAAGCCTTGATCACATACACAACACACTAATCACTTAGAAAATCATAGAAAATATTCTAAGTATAATCCTAAGTCTAATCAACGAATGAATAACATTTTAAACTATTAAAAATATATATAACATAGTTTCTGGCCGACCAAAGAAATGTCTGGTCGACCAGATATAACTGTACCAGAAACTGAGATTCAAAAAAATCTCTGTCTGGTCGACCAGATATGGACCTGGTCGACCAGAGGCTCCAGACTCGGACAAAAAAATTTCCAGGAAGCCTGTCTGGTCGACCAGGCCTCAATCTGGTCGACCATACAGTCTTTCTAACTGATATTTTTTCAAAATAACATGAACGTTTTATGAACATTTTGGCAGTTATTTTTAAAATATTTTGAACTAAACTTGTGCCTATAAATAGGTGTTAAGTTCTGAAGTTAAATAACAAGATTCCTTTCCATAAACTTTAGTTTTTCTTGAGTTTTTAACTCCATCTTTGAAGAGAAAAACTGAGTGTTATTTTCAGTTTTGTTCTTGATTAAAACTCCATTACTCTAGAACAAAAACCATTCCTATAGCCTATTGTAAGTCACTCACTGTAGGCGTATAAAACTGCCTATAGGTCCCTTAACACAGCTCGACAACGTCGAACCAACCATCGGGCGACGCACGCAAACACGATCGTTAGTCTGCAACACCGAAGCCAAGTGGTACGTGACGAAACAGAGCTACGAGGCTACGAGGCTAACGAACCGCACGCAAACAACGGAATGAATCCACTCGCGTGCCTAATCAAGCTAACGGGTTGAGGAATCAACGAGTCATCCAACCAAGAGAAGACTCGGACGAATCACGATCGAATCAAGATCAGTTTCGGACTCGAACTCAGAAGCGGATTTACTGCCAAATCAGGAACCGAATTTACTGCCAAATCAGGTCAACGAATCGAGTCCGAACAAATCAACCACACAACCGAATCACAGACAAAATCGGAAAACGGAAAACGACGGGAAACCCCAACACCTAGAGGGGCTCGGCCAAAACCGAGCCACCTCAAGGTGGCTCGGTGTGTCGGTCACCTGTGCGCGGGCACAGTGAGGGTAGCCTATAAATAGGAGGGGCTATGTTCATTTTCAAGGGTTGGAAAATTTGGAGAGGCGAAGCTCTGCTGGATTCAAGACTCAGATCTAAAAAAGATCCAAGCTTTGGGACTTCGAGGACTTGCTCTTCCAGATCTGGTGCTCGACGATCGTCAACGCCAAATAAGGCAAGAGTTCGAGAGAATCGGATCTCAGATCTACGCAGGCGTACTCCGGATCAAAGCTTGGTCTTTGATCCTGAGATTTGGGCGATTATTTCCTTGGTGAAATAATCCCCCCCGGCTATTATTTCCTTCGTGAAATAATACCCGTAGTACTGCGTAGATCCGACCGGATCTAGATTTCGTGGTGGTCCATGGATAAACCCCGGCGCAGGCGAAGAACCCACGCAAGCGAGCGACCATAAAACAGGAGCTCATGATTTGTTCGACAACAAGGAGAAAAGTTGTAATTTTTCTTTTCTTTTATTTGATTTTCATTATAACCGGATCTTATAAAAAGGCCGGATCTTTGTAACCGAAAAACAGTTATTCAAGATAGCAATGGAATCGATGAAGAAAGATACGATTTTCCCATGAACAATTTGGCGACCACAGTAGGAGCCACCGATCTCGCTGCCGAGATCGAAGCGTCGCAGCCGCGGATCTCAATCCCGGTCGTGGAGGAGGTCGAATACGAGTTCGACCAGCAGAAGTTCGAGGAGTACTTGTCGTCCTCGTCCGGATCTACCTCCCCCCGCAAGTCTAAGAAGTTCTTCGTCAGGAGAAAAGCTCGTTGGTACGAAGATGTTGAAAACACCAACGAAGATCTCGCCCCGTTTGATGCCAAAGTCGCATCGGGTGAGATCCCTCCAATTCCCAACCAGGTCGGATCTGCTCTGGCCAACCCTACCGCCGTAGAGGGCGTGGTCACTCTCTCGAAGAGAGCCCGCCAAAGGCAACGTCAATGCCTTGCGAAACAATTCGCGAAGGCAATGGAGTCAGTTGACGGGATCCGTTACAATGCGGATCTGAAGAACGCAAGAGGTAAACAGCCTCAGCGACTAATGAACGGCGCCTCTTCCAAGCCGCCAACAATGGAAAGGGTCCGTGTCAAACGGAACCGTTCGACGCTGGAGGAGCGCATTATCAGCGCAGGCACGGGCTCAAGTCAAAGAAGCCCGTAGAAAGCTACAGAAAGAAGTGGTCAAGAAACCGCCACCAACTCGCAAAGTTTGGAGACCGAAGTCTGAAGCGGCGATTCAGACCAAGGAGCAGCAACTGCAGCCTTCGAAAGTGCAACTTCCGGCGAATCAATCCAAACCGCCGATGATTTCCACAACTGCTCCGGGAGATCCCGCAGGACCATCCCAGAAAAGGAAGTCAGTCTTGGAGCGCCTCGGTCCACTTCCCGAGGAGCGAAGCAAAGCTCCAATCCAAGAACGTTTGGGCCCACTAAGAAAGCCCCGAACGAATCAACATGCTGGGGGTCGCCGTAACCCTCAACATGACAAAGAAATCATGGCACCCAAGCGCACTACTTTGCGCATTGAAGTTCAGGAGCCCGTTGAGAATTCACGTCCACAAAGGCGCGTTTCGAGGCGCGTGACTCTCGAAAGCCCGACGAAGGTAGTTCGCTCTCAGAAGGAAACGTTATCGTCTGCTGATGATTGCATTATACCTGAGAAATCGTGCCAACACACGATAGGTTGCTCCGACTTTCAAACGGACGAGTTGTACTATCGTGCTGGGGGTACGAGCAAAGCCAGGAAGAGAAGTTCTCGAAGGCTAGAAACTCAGTGCCCTTGTTCAAAGCTCATTTGGGTGGTACTGTCTGAGTGTAACTGCATCAAGGCAGTCCCCGAGAGAGTTTCAGTGTTCGAAAGGCTTAGTACCGAAACGCCAAAACCAAGGCATAGGCGTTTCCGGCAAAGAAGAACGGTGGTCGGTAATGGAGAATTTCCGAGGGTCACCACCAATATGACCAGCAAGGGAACATCAGCTCAGGACAACCCCGAGGCGATTCCAGAGGTGCCCCGTCGTGTAACTCGTCTGCAATCCGGAGCTATTATTCGTGGAAAGTATGGTAGGGTTCGGACAAGAATATTACCTTCGGGAGATGAAGAATCAGATGCCGGCTCGGTAATTGCGTCGGACAATACCGTATCCAGTGAAGGACAACCCTGCGAGTCATTCATGATAAGTGCGGAACAAGTGGCCAAGATGCTCGAGGAAGCCATGGCCAAACAACAGGAGAGCTTCAGGTTCGAAATGCAGATGGCCATGCAGAGTATGAGAGAAATGCATGAGCAATAAATCCAGGCACTGACGAACCAGCAAGGCGAACCAAGCCACCGTAATCAGGTTGTTCAAGAAGTTGAGAATGCGGATGCGGATGAAACTCGCAATGCCAATGATCCTCCCGTTAATGCAGGGGGTGGCAATGAGGATGCTAATCATAACACCACGCTTCCACCTCAGAATCGTGCTAACAAAAACTCAGGTGAAAGCTTGAAAATCAAAAATCTTGAAAGCAAGATCAATACATTGATTTCTGCTCAAGAGGTGAAGAAAACGGGCATTCCTTGTCCATACCCAAGAGAATGGGAATCAATCCCATATCCGGTGAAGTTCAACCTAATCAACTTCACGCCGTTTGATGGGAAGGGTTCACACACTCAGCATGTGATTTATTTCAAATCACACCTGGGGGTAATCTCTGGCAATGAGCCTCTGATGGTACGGTCATTCGTTGGCACTCTTCGCGGAGCCGCCTTCGATTGGTATCGCCGCCTCAAGCCAGGTAGCGTGAACAGCTGGGACGATATGGAGACTAAGTTCCTCACCAATTTCTTCGACGACGACACTGAGATATCTATCGGATCGTTGCTGGACGAGAAACAGAAAGACGGGGAGTTAGTCGACACCTTCGTCAAAAGGTTCCGGAACAAGGCGTTGAATTGCCGGGACCCGATCACTGAGGAGTTCATCCTCCAGACCTGCCACAACAATCTTTCACTGGACGTGTTGGAAGCAATAGGGACAACACCATCCAAAACGTGGAAAGATCTGAAGGTCCGAGGGGAGCAAGCTGAACGATTCCTCAGGAGAAAGAAGGCGGAGAGAGGCCAACAAGCGGCGAATGCTCCAACGCAGAATTTCAACCCGAGGGGGAAAGGTAAGGCACATGCTAATGTAGTTGATGCTAATCAAACCTTTCAATTGCAACCTCAGCAACAGCAGCAGCGGAAACAACAGCCTCAGAAGCAGAAATCTTCGGAGCCAAGGTTTCCTAAAGTTTACTCCTTCAAGGATGATGAAGTTCCCGGCATCTTCAAGTACTTGTTGGAGAACAACAAAATCCAGCTGCCGGCGATCGTAGATCAAGAAGGGGCCAGCAAAGTGACGGATCCGAAGTACTGCGCGTACTATAGAGCGGTCCATCACCCTACGAGGTCATGCTACCACCTTAAGGACAAGATCCAGGCGTTAATTGATGTGGGCGTTATAACCCCGAAGCCTACCAAGAATGTAGGAGCAAACGCAGTGTCAATCAGCTTTGGATCGGTGCCCACAACATGGTTCGAGCCGAAACACGTCACCAAAGTGGGAATGAAGACGGTGAATGATGACCCACACGGACAGCATCAAAAGGGACTTGTGCCACACACAGCCTCGAACGGCGAAATCCTCTGGGTTCATCCGGATCTCATTGAAGATGAGCAGTGGGTGACCTCCTCGAAAAGAAAGGGGAAAGGCAAGGCCTGCAATGCTACGTCTGCAATCTTCGAAGAGGATGGTAATGAAGCTCCTACCTTCCCGCTCTCCGAAGAAGAACAAGAAGTCTTCGCCACCAGAAGCAGAAACCAGTACCACTTCAACTATCCGTCACCTAGTGATCAGTTAGCTAAGCAGGGGGTGACTAAACAGGGACCAGCCAAAACTCTCACAGAGCTGGGGGTGATTGCAGTTCCTAAACCGGTTGAAGAGGCTCGACGACAGCCGGTGGATAAGCAGAAAGAAAAGAGACCCCAAGAGGTGCAGAATTCGAAGCAGTCTCGTTTCAATCGTCCGATTGGAAGAGATAAACCGGAGAGCTCAAAAACTCCGCGTATTTTCGATATTATGGCTCAATTAGCTAATATCCCAACGCAGATAACTCTGTATGAGTTGCTGCGGTTGTCCAAGGAGACCAGGGAAGCCTTACAAGAGGCCTTGGACGATTCAGAAGCGTTCCTCACTCGGATCAAGCCGGCACCTGAAGAGCCAGAACTGTTAGCTCAACAATGCAATCTGGGACTGGGACGATAAACGAGACTATGACCTTAAGATCCTGTCAAAGCTCGTGAAGACCAATAAACGAGACTGGGACGATAAACTCGGCGAAGCACTCTGGGCTTATCGCACCACCGTACGCACACCTACAGGAGCCACCCCGTATTTGTTGGTATACGGATATGAAGCTGTGCTACCGTTGGAAATCCAAATCCCATCCCTTCGAATCGCTCTCGCAACAGAGATGACGACGGAAGAGCAACATCAAAAACGTCTCGAAGAACTCGAAATGTTGGATGAAAGGCGCTTGGAAGCTCAACAACACATTGAGTTTTATCAAGCCAGAATATCTAGGGCTTTTAACAAAAGAGTCCGACAGAGAAGCTTCAACGAAGGAGATCTGGTCCTCGCTGCTCGCCGACCGATAATCCTCAACTCCAAGAAGAAGGGTAAGTTTGAACCCAAATGGGAAGGACCGTTTGTGATAGACACGGTCTACTTAAACGGCGCATATCACCTCATTTCTCTAGAAGGCGTCAGGCAATTAATGCCAATAAATGGGAAGTTCTTGAAAAAGTACTATCCCTAGTACATTCAGGATAACCCATTTATCGGGAAGTTCCTCGAAGAATATTACACTTAATATTCTAGAGGATAACCCAAAATCATTTTCACCATCAAAATCCCTCACTGATCAATTTCAATTGACAGTGAGTCCACCAAAAATATCTTTCTGGTCCAAGCCACCAACAAATTCCCCTCTTGATTCTTTCCATGAACAAGAGGTCCACTTTCAACACCGACAATCGGAGGTCAGCAAACTCGAGCTAAAAAGTCAGGAAATCGAGAATCAACTTCAAATTCAAAATTCCGACAGATGGTTAGACAATAAATGCAGCACCGGGACCCTTACAGACATTCGACAAAGCACCGAATAGCCTGGAGGACTGAAGGAATCAAGAATAGAAGCCATTTCAGATATCCCGTCATAACCAGTTGAAGAATGGGACAATCATATCCAAAGTATTCCAGACTCTTCTATAAAAGAACGAGGCTGAAATACTTTGGAGGGGTATCTGTAGGCGTATAAAACTGCCTATAGGTCCCTTAACACAGCTCGATGACGTCGAACCAACCATCGGGCGACGCACGCAAACACGATCGTTAGTCTGCAACACCGAAGCCAAGTGGTACGTGACGAAACAGAGCTACGAGGCTACGAGGCTAACGAACCACACGCAAATAACGGAATGAATCCACTCGCGTGCGGAATCAAGCTAATGGGTTGAGGAATCAACGAGTCATCCAACCAAGAGCAGACTCGGATGAATCACGATCGAATCAAGATTAGTTTCGGACTCGAACTCAGAAGCGGATTTACTGCCAAATCAGGAACCAGATTTACTGCCAAATTAGGTCAACAAATTGAGTCCGAACAAATCAACCACACAACTGAATCACGGACAAAACCGGAAAATGAAAAACGACGGGAAACCCCAACACCTAGAGGGGCTCGGCCAAAACCGAGCCACCTCAAGGTGGCTCGGTGTGTCGGTCACCTGTGCGCGGGCACAGTGAGGGTAGCCTATAAATAGGAGGGGCTATGTTCATTTTCAAGTGTTGGAAAATTTGGAGAGGCGAAGCTCTGCTGGATTCAAGACTCAGATCTAAAAAAGATCCAAGCTTTGGGACTTCGAGGACTTGCTCTTCCAGATCTGGTGCTCGGCGATCGTCAACGCCAAATAAGGCAGGAGTTCGAGAGAACCGGATCTCAGATCTACGCAGGCGTACTCCGGATCAAAGCTTGGTCTTTGATCCCGAGATTTGGGCGATTATTTCCTTGGTGAAATAATCCCCCCGGGCTATTATTTCCTTTGTGAAATAATACCCGTAGTACTGCGTAGATCCGACCGGATCTAGATTTCGCGGTGGTCCACGGATAAACCCCGGCGCAGGCGAAGAACCCACGCAAGCGAGCGACCGCAAAACAGGAGCTCGTGATTTGTTCGACAATAAGGAGAAAAGTTGTAATTTTTCTTTTATTTTATTTGATTTTCATTGTAACCGGATCTTATAAAAAGGCCGGATCTTTATAACTGAAAAACAGTTACTCAAGATAGCAATGGAATCGATGAAGAAAGATACGATTTTTCCCACGAACACTCACATCTACACATCAAGGCTTATAGGAAGAGAAAGAGTTGTACCATTTTGTTTCAGTTTGATAATCTCTTGAAAGAAGAGATTGTTGTGGCATTGGCAATTGAAGATTGTCAAAGTTGTACTGTTTGCGGGTTGCAAGTGCTTGCGGTTTGCAAGTGGAAATAGTGGAGAAATCTCAAGCGAGGCTTGGGGACTGGATGTAGGTCTGGAGGACCGAACCAGTATAAATCCTTGTGTTCGCGTATGCAATTTTCTGTGATTGTCTACACATTAGTTTGATCTTTCTTACTCTTTGTGATATTATTTTATTAAAATTTAAAGTTTCCGCATTAGATTTCATAAACACTATTCAACCCCCCTTCTAGTGTTTGAGTGCCATTGCAGCGATCCTTCAATTGGTATTAGAGCAGGTTGATCAAGGATAACAATGGTTACATCATCTACATCACAGTTCAAGGAAGGACATTCTACTTAAAGTCCACCACTTTTCGATGGTTCCAACTACAACTACTGGAAGTGTAGGATGAAGATCTACCTTCAATCGATAGGATTCGATCTCTGGAATATAGTGGAGTCTGATTACAACAAGCCTACTACTCCATACTCTGAATGGACGTTGGTGGAAAGGACAAATGCGAATCTTGACGCCAAGGCAATGAATGCATTGTTTTGCGCAATGGATAAGAATGAATTCAACCACATGTCTACTTCCAACACCGAAAATCAAATCTGGCACACACTTGAGGTAACCCACGAAGGAACTTCTAAGGTTAAAGACTCAAAAATTTCTGTTTTAGTGCACTGGTTTGAAATGTTCAAGATGAACGACAACGAGACAATTGGTGAAATGTTCACAAGGTTCACCGACATCATCAACTCCCTAATTGCGTTAGGAAAGGTCTACACACAAGTGGAGATGGTTAGGAGATGTTCAAGAAGACTACCACGATAGAGGAAGCCAACGACCTCTCCACATTGACAATAGAAAATTTGATAGGGAATTTGATAGCATACGAGGTGCAACTTAAAGATTGGAAAAAGGATAATGAAGATAAGAATAAGAAGGTTCTTGCTTTTCAAGCATCTACTGATGATGAGGATTCCGATGACGAAGAAGAGTTTGAAATAATCACACGCAAATTCAAAAAATTCTTGAAGAAAGGTAAGTTCTCTTCTAGTAAATTCAAAGATACTAACAAAGTCACTTGTTTTGGTTGTAATAAGCCAGGACACTACAAGAAAGATTGTCCCCTACAACAAAAGTTAAAGTCAAAGTCTTCTAACAATTTTAACGGGTTCACAAAGAACAAGAATGAACAAGTGAAGAACAAAAAGAAGAAGGCTTTGTCGATAACATGGGATGATAGTGACCAGTCATCTTCAGATGAAGAAGAGGAAAAAGAAGATCATCAAGCGAATATGTGCTTTATGGCAAATGAATCTGATGATGATCAAGTAAGTAATCATGATGAGTTACTTGACGCATTTAACGAATTATTTTTGAAATACAAGCAACTAAATTATTCTTTTAAAATATTAAAAAATGAAAATGAGAATTTGAATAACACTTTAGTCTCTCCTTATGCTTCACAAATAGAAGATCTTAAAGAGAAGAATAAAGAGTTATTTTCTAAAAATTACAAGTTATCTAGTAACAATCAACTTCTTAAAAAAGAATGTGATTTCTTTAAAGTTCGTATTTCAAATTTGAATGATGATGTTAATAGTCTTAAAACCAAATATGAAACTATATCAATGAATGTAGGTAAATTTAACAAAGGAAAAGAGAATCTAGATAATCTACTTTCTTATCAATTACCTGTTAAGAGTAAACAAGGATTAGGATATGTTTCTAACTCTAGTAATGAGAAAATATATTCTTCTATGCAAAAGAAAAATCATGCTCATTTATATTCTAAATTTGTGAAAAGTAATTATCATGCACATAGTGATACATCTATGCATCCTAGTTCTAAGGTATTTTCACATAATGATAGAAAAATGCATATGAAGAAAGTTGCATGTAAGAATATTTTAAAATCCATCTACATTTGGGTTCTTAAAAATGCATGTTTAAGTGATAGAAAGATATATTTATCAAATTACAAAAAGGATATTTGTGCTTCTGAAAACTATCTTTCATACAATGTAGGTAAACCAAATTCTTATTGGGTTTGGTTTCCTAAATGCTAATCTCATGGACCCAAAAGTTAAAGGGTACCAAAACATATTTCTTTTATTTTGCAGGTACCTAATAAAAGGGAAACATGGATTTTAGATAGTGGCTGTTCCAAGCACATGACCGGGAACAAGGACTTATTTTCTTTCATACAATTTAAAGATGGAGGAACCGTTACCTTCGGTGACAACAACAAGGGTCAAGTGGTAGGAATTGGAACGGTTGGTATGAACTTTAAAACTCTTATTGATAGTGTGTTATTAGTTGATGGTTTAAAGTATAATTTGCTTAGTATAAGTCAATTATGCGATAAAAACTATAAAATAGTGTTTGAAAAAGATAATTGCATGATATATGACAATGACATGATAATTTTATTGTTTAACGGTTTTAGAAAGAAAAATATTTACATAAACAAAATACTAGGGTTGAACCAGAAGTTTTGTATTAATTGTTTCATTATTTATTATCTTCCTTTCTATTCTCCTTTTTGTTAATGACAAAGGGGGAGATATATTAGAATATTGAAATATTGACAACTATTGCAATATTGAAATATTGACATGTATGCATTGTTATACAATATTAGGATT
>BQKN01065704.1:495673-507779 GCA_022839385.1 Asparagus kiusianus | reverse complement strand
GGATGAGTTTTGGGTTTTAGCTATGCATGATGAACTAAACAATTTTTAAAGAAATGATGTTTGGAAACTAGTTCCTAGACCTAACAATGCTAGTGTAATTGGAACAAAATGTGTTTTCAGAAACAAACTTGATGAACATAGCATAGTAACAAGAAATAAAGCTCGTTTGGTTGCCTAAGGATACAATCAAGAGGAGGGCATAGACTATGATGAAACCTTTGCACCGGTTGCAAGGTTAGAATCAATTAGGATATTTTTGGTATTTGCAAGCTTTAAAGATTTCAAATTATTTCAAATGGATATTAAAAGTGCATTTATAAATAGTTTTATAGAAGAAGAAGTATATGTTGAGCAACCCCCCGGTTTTATGGATCATGTATTTTCTAATCATGTTTATCGGGTTCAAAAAGCATTATGTGGGTTGAAACAAGCTCCTAGAGCTTGGTATGCTCGCCTCTCTAGTTTTCTTCTTGAAAATAATTTTTCTAAAGGGAAAATTGATAGTACTCTTTTTGTGAGAAAAAGAAAAAATGATTTCATTTTAGTTCAAATATATGTTGATGATATCATTTTCGCTGCTATTAATGAATCTCTATGCAATGATTTTTCTAAAGTTATGTAAGATCATTTTGAGATGAGCATGATGGGAGAGCTCACATTCTTTCTCGGGCTCCAAGTCAAGCAAACTAAGGATGAGATATTCATTTCTCAAAGCAAGTATGCTAGAGAATTGGTGAAGAAATTCAATTTGGAGAATTCTAAGCATGCACCAACTCGCATGAGTACAAGTGTCAAGCTTGATGCGGATGAAAGTGGTGAGGATGTGGACCATAAACTATACCGAGGTATGATAGATAGTCTTCTTTATCTCACCGCTAGTAGACAAGATATCATGTTTAGTGTGTATGCATGTGCACATTTTCAAGCTTCTCCTAAAGCATCTCATTTGATTGCGGTTAAAAGAATTATTAAATATGTTAATGGAACAATTGATCTTGGTTTATTTTATCCAAAAAGCACTTCTTTTGATCTATATGGTTTTTGTGATGCCGACTTTGACGGATGTAAGGTAGATCTCAAGAGTACGAGTGCTACATGTTAATTTTTGGATAACTCTCTTGTCTCTTGGGCTTCCAAGAAACAAAATTGTGTTGCCTTGTCCACTACGGAAGTGGAATACATTACCGTCGGCTTATGTTGTGCCCAAGTTTTTTGGTTGAAACAAAGTTTAGTTGACTATGATCTGAATTTTCAAAATATAAAGATCTTTTGTGATAACGCTAGTGCTATAAATATTTCAAAAAATTCTGTTTTGCATTCTAGAACCAAGCATATTGATGTGCGCCATCATTTCTTTCGCGATTATTTAGAAAGGCAAGATGTATCCCTTGCTTATATTAACATTAAATCTCAATTAACGGACATCTTTACCAAGCCTTTTAGCGAAGATGATTTTTGTCGCATAAGAAATGGTTTGGGTTTATGCACTATGTGAAAGGTCTATTGCTTGCTTGGTTAGTTGCATTTCATATGCATTTTTTGATTACCATTTAATTTACCCCATTTTGATGGTGACAAAGGGGGAGAGAAATCTCCTCATTTGTTGCACATAGTTAGGGGGAGCTCATAGATAGGGGAACTACTATCTATAAGGTATATTTATTTTACTCCTATATAATGGTTGGTTGTCATCATCAAAAAGAGAAAGATTGTTAGCCCTTATGTTTTGATGATGTTTTACAACCACCATTACCGGTACAAATTGTTTGTTGAGTAATATTATAGTTATCATATATATCAAGCTTGTTAGTACCACTTATGAAGGATTGGATAGAATATGAGCTACAACGATGTTATCCAAAGAAGGAGGAGACATAGTGATGAAGTAAATGTTAATCAAGAACAACATGTACAAGTCAAAGCTTCATCAACTCAAAGCTATATCAAGACTCAAAGAATTATAATTCTATGTGAGGATATTAGCTAGTTTTTCTTTTCTCTCTAGTGCGAGAATGTAGGTAAGTAGTTGTAGATTTCACTTGAAGCTATTGGGATATCACACACATGTTTTCATACTTATATTTTTTGATCGTTTTGATAAAATATTATTTTTCACAAGTATGAGGACCTATTCGCAAAATTCCCTTTCTAAACAATTTGTTTTTAGTGTTAAAAACAATTTATAAAGTTACACGATTTTTGTAAGTCATTTGAATATTTTTACAGATTTTTAAAGAGTCAAAAATAGGTTTTAAAAACAGTGTCAGCATGTACCAGTTTGCGGTCGACCGCCACGGTCGATCGTGCCTGTGTTCTTTTTCTGAGTGGGCATCATAAACTTTCACGGTCGATCGCCACGGTCGACCATCAGCTCGAGAATTCCCACGGTTGACCGTCAGCTCTAAAATTCCCACGGTCGACCGCCACGGTCGACCGCAAAAGTCTCTAGAAATTTCTAAGTTTCGAAAGTGACTCGCGCTCGACCACGAGATTTTCACGGTCGACCACCGCTTACTCCAACGGAAGTTTTCAATATAGATTTACAAAATCATTTCTTACGGGTTTAAGGGGATCTGGGTATGGGTTTTAGCAGCTGATCTTTTTCCTATTTAAACTCTCATACCCCTCTTCTTTCAAGTGCTCTTGTCCATTTGAAAATCCTGCAATCTTGTTTTACTATTTTGAAAAGAGCCTTAAACTTTCAAACCTGTTTTCTTTCTGTTTTCAAGTTCACATCCCAGCTTCAGTGTAATCTTTCTCCTCGCCATAGGGACATTGTAAAGAGAGAGTTTCTACACCATTACTACTGTTGTGTGCTTGATCTTGTGGAGATCAACTGTGTGGGAGTTAGATCTTGTGGTGATCAACAGTGTAGTTGTGAGATCTTGTGGAGATCGTTGTGTAGAATAAGTTCCGGCTTCCAAACCGGGTTGTGTAGTAGATTATCCTCGAGAGTGGGGAGCGGGGACGTAGGTCAGCTGGTCGAACCTCATTAACACATCGCGCGTCACTTGGATAACGATATCTAACTCTGTCCCTTTTATCTTAGTTGTTTATTGTTGTGGTGTGTTGCTTGTCTTATTTTTGTTGTATATTTATAGCCTTAAGACCCTAATCACCCCTCTAGTGTCCAACAATTGGAGTAAGCGGCGGTCGACCATGAAAATCTCGCGATCGATCACGAGCCACTTTCGAAACTCAAAAATTTCCGGAGACTTTTGCGCTCGACCGTGGCTATCGACCGTGGGAATTTTCAAGCTAACGGTCGACCGTGAAAGTTTATGCTGCCAACTCAGAAAAAGAGCACAGGCGCGGTCGACCGTTTTTGACTCTTTAAAAATCTGTAAAAATATTCAAATGACTTCCAAAAATTGTATAACTTTGTAAATTATTTTTAACACTAAAAACAAGTTGTTTAGAAAGATAATTTTGTGAATTGGTCCTCATACTTGTGAAAAATGATTTTTTGTCAAAACGCTCAAAAAATATAAGTATGAAAACATGTGTGTGATATCCCAATAGCTTCAAGTGAAATCTACAACTACTTGCCTACATTCTAGCACTAGAGAGAAAAGAAAAATAGCTAATATCCTCACATAGAATTACAATTCTTTGTGTCTTGATATAGCTTTGAGTTGATGAAGCTTTGACTTATATGTGTTGTTCTTGATTAACATTTGCTTCATCACTATGCCTCCTCCTTCTTTGGATATCATTGTTGTAGCTCATATTCCATCCAATCCTCCATAAATGGTACTAAAAAGCTTGATATATATTAACTATAATATCACTTAACAAGCAATTAGTACTGATAATGGTGGTCGTAAGATATCATCAAAACATAAGGACTAACATTACACTCATCCCTCCTTAAAGAGAATTTCGTCCCCGAAATTCAACAATTTATTATTCATCACAATGTATGTATCATACACGCAATGTTTACACTTATGTCTAGAATATGAATACTCCTACTTAACCTCTAATTTAACAGAACTAGAACGTCAAGAGAAAATTCAAACAAGGAACCCTCATGTATATACCATATGTTCTGAATGAATAGGTGTTAAGTGTTAATACTCACATTCTAGCACAAAGAGTAAATGCGATTATATAGATAAAATAATTACCAATAATATTATAACTAACAATATACCCGCTCGAACAGATATGGATAGTCGTGACGTATATCTTCTTCATGCTCCTAGAAAGATTCCTCAACTCCCTTCATGTTCCACTGCATTTTAACTAATGGCATTATTTTATTCTGGAGTTTCTTGTCCTCCCTGGCAAGAATTTGGACAGGAATCTCAACTGTAGTCAAATCCTCTTGAAGCTCTAAATATGGCACATTAAACACTCTCTGCTGCTCCTCGTCTCGTAAGTGCTTCTTGAGCATAGAGATATGAAAGACATCACGCACACCTGACATTGACGCTGGAAGGTCTAGTCGGTACGAGACGACTCCAACACGATCGACAATCCTGAATGAACTGATATATCTCGGGGCAAACTTTCCTCGCCTACCAAACCGTTTGATGTCCTTCATAGGCGAGACTTCAATAAGACATAGTCTCCAATTTAAAACTCTAAGGGTTATCTTCTCTGATTGCGTAGCTCTTCTCCCGAATACGCTCTCGAATTAACGCTACCTTATATGTAGTTTGCCTCACAAGATCTGGTCCAAGTAGTAAGTTATCCTCTATCTCTGCCCAACAAATCAGAGATCTATAGGGCCTCCCATATGACGCTTCATAAGGAGCCATACCTATAGTCGATTGATAACTATTGTTGTAGGAAAATTCAATCAATGGTATATGGTCTTCCCAACTATCTTGGAAATTAATCACACATGCCAAAAACATGCCCTCTAATACTTGGTTGACTCTCTCTGTCTGACCATCTGTTTACGGGCAAAAAATATTACTATAGGCTAACTGACTGCCAATAAAATTTTGGAAACTCTTCCAGAAATGGGATGTGAATATCGAGCCACGGTCTGATACAATCGTCTCTAGAACTTCATGCAATGTCACAATCTCTCGAACGAATATCCTTGCATAAGTCTCTGTAGTGTGTTGTCTTAACTGGTAAGAAGTACGCTGACTTCGTCAGTTGATCGACAATCACCCAGATGGAATCATTTCCTTTGCTAGACCTCGGTAAACCCACAATGAAGTCCATCGAAATATCTTCCCACTTCTATTCAACAATAGGTAAGGGATGTAGAGTACCAGCCAATCTCTGATGTTATGCCTTCACCTATTGGCAGGTAAAACATTTAGAAAAATACTCTGCAATATCCCTACGCATGCCGTTCCACCAAGAGTGCCTCTTCAAGTCCTTGTACACCTTGGTCGTACCTAGATGTATCGTATACCAGGTATGGTGTGCCTCATTGAACATATCTTTCTTTAATTATGGAATACCCGGTACTACTAACCGGCCTTGCATTCGAAGGCCCCCATCTGATCCGATGGTCCAAACTACCTTGGGCTCCTTGAAAATCTCCCCTTTTCGGGTATGAATCCAAGAGTTCTCCAACTAAGCACTAATTACTCTATCAGTCCATGATGGCCGTGCTGGTAACGCTCTTAAAAATGCACTGCCTCCACCAACCTCTGGTCTGAAGTCAAACTGACTGAGGGTAAGAAGATGTCAGTACAATGGGCATCTCAAAGTTGCAAGTTTGTGATGACGCTTCCTACTCAAAACATCTGCTACGACGTTTGCCTTTCCTGGATAATACTGAAGTGCGAACTCGTAGTCCTTAATGAACTCGACCCACCGCCTCTGCCTTTGGTTGGGTTCCCTTTGAGAACAGATATATTTTAGCCTCTATATGGTCGGTAAATAACTCAAACTGAATCCAATAAAGATAATGCATCCACGCTTTAAGTGCGAAGACCACCGCTGCCAACTCTAAGCCGTGAGTGAGATAATTCTGCTCATAAGTCCTCAACTATCGTAAGATATAAGCAACCACTCTCTGAGTTTGCATCAAAACGCCTCCTAATCCCGACAACGACGCATCTATGTAGATAAAAGAAAGTCTTGTCACTGCTTGGAATAATCAATACTGGTGCGGTAGTCAAATCCTAGGCATAAAGTGTCTTGATTTCACATTCTTCCCACTAATTATTTCAGCCTCTATTGCCAAGTTTAACACTTGTTGCGGATAATCAACACTTTATGCCTAGGATTAGTGGGAAGAATGCTTGGGATATCTCGTGTTGTGGATTTACGAATTTTTGACCCTTAATTATTTTACATTATATTATGGATTTTAACGTAACATACTCCTTGCAGTGAAAGGTTTAACCAGTTTGACATCAACTTATGCGACAAAGGTTTATATGAACATTACTGAGAATAATGAAGATGTTGAAACTCAAAGGTTTTGCATATTTTATTATCTTCCCATAATATACTAAATTTTAATTCAATTTTCCAGCTAGAAATTGAGAAAATATTTTTGAATAATATGGTTTTAATTTTCATATCAGTTGTATTGAAGTACCTACACAATGCAAAATTTTTGAGAATGGGGCTAGATCATTACACTCGCAAGTAAAGTATGAAATTGAATATGGTACAATTGAAGATATAAAGGAAGTTAAAGATTTGGTTATTGATGAGGTAAGTAATTTTAATAACTTTTTGTTTTATGTGGCACGAAAGTTGCAATTTATAGTTTCTATAGTTGTCCACCTAAAATTTCTCTTTGCATAACTTTTGTAACCTAATTAAGATGATTCCAATTTCAATTTTAATATCTCTTTTATATCTACGTATTAAAATATATATAGGTTATTACTTTACAAATTTGCATCATTTTTTGAATTATTTTAAAATAATATTTAATGAGCAGTAATTTGTCCGATTTTTCATAATGACCAGTGGAGCTTGAATAGTCTGTAACTTTTGACTAGATCATGCAAATAATGTGATTCTGAATTCTGTAGGTTGGTATCTTTATTAGCTTCACACTGATTTGTTAGTTAGTATCATATGATTTCATTCAAGGTCCTGAAAAATATTTTTTTAAATAAGAATGTATTCTATATTTAAGTTATCAGAATTAGATGCGCATCTATAGCAAAACAGAGATACGTTTTAAAATAGAAATCTAAATAACTTTCCGTCTGTAGCATCATCAAGATAACTGATATATCTATGCAATAATATAAATTTTCATTGATAAATTACATCAACATAGCAAATAGAAAAATGTTATCAAATGTCTAATAAGTTGTATGCTAACAAGTAGAAGTATAAATGGTAAATTAGTCAATTGCTTTTTTTTCTTTGCTTTTATAATTGTCCAGAAATTATTATTGTAAAACCCTGTAAAATAAAATGAACGAGTTTTTATTGTGAAATATATGCTTAAATCATAGATGAATGTGATAGCAAGTGTTTGGGGATCAAACAAGTTTATTTATGTGAGAGAGAACAAGTGTAAGGCCAGCACACAAACAAACATGCACAAACAGGATTTTTACCATCCGGTCGACCGTGGCGGTCAACCGCGCATCGGCCAGACAGTTTTTTCCAGTCCGGGTTTAAATGGGTTTTTGGGTCGGGTTTTATTGTTCATTTATATGTTTTTATACCCGAGAGACCCTCTTCTTCATCAGCTCTAAACCCTAACAGCCCCCTCTTCACTCTTGCAAACCCTAACCTCTTCTCCTTGGCGTTTTCGGCGGATTTTGGGGAGTTTGAGAGAGATCCGGCGACTTGTAGCGAAGGAGGACTTGTTACAGTATTATTTAGAGTTTTTCATCACCCCTCAAGCGAGTTTCATCTCGCCGAATCCTACACCCTTGTTTTTAAATGGTTTTAATGATGTTTTCATGTGATTTGTGAGCCTAACATGCTATTTTATGTATGAAGATAGATCTTATTATTGTATATTACAAATAGAATAAGTTGTCAGTTAATAAGATCACCCACGAATTTCTTAATGCAGATCTAGATCTGAACATATTTTAAAAATAAGAGTTTTGAAAGAAAAATATTTGTTTTCAAAGGTTTCAACATGTTTATGTGTGTTTAAATATGATTTGATTTGTCTATAGTGATTAAACTGTTCTTCACATATTTTTGATATGCTAAATCACGTATTTAGGGTTGTTAGTGTATAATCACATCGCACACAAAGTTTGAGATTAAACCCATGTAGAAAAGAAACCTGAAAAAGGTTTCTGCTTCTACACGGTCGACCGCGGTGGACGCGACGGTCGTCCATGTAGCGTGCACAAGAAGTAGTAGGCTTCTGCTTTGGTTGCGGTCGACCGTGTTGGGCACGGTGGTTGACCACTGGGAGCACAGACAAGCAGAGACTTTTTGCTATCTGTGCGGTCGACCACGGTGGGCACGACGGTCGACCGCTGAGGATTTTTCTGCATTGGCAGGTGGTGCATAGGTTTGTGTGGCTGGTGAGATACCTAGGTTACATGGATTGTTATACACTAAGATTTATGTGCATGAGTTGACTACGGACAGGAGCCTTAAATTTATTCACTGGGGTATGAGAGTGAACAGTATATATGTTGGTTTTGATATTATTCACATGTTACAGTCCTTGTGTTGGACTATAAGCTATTGAAGTCCTTGTGTCGGACTATAAACTATTAGAGTCATCGTGTTGGACTATAAGCTATTGAAGTCCTTGCGTCGGACTACAAACTATTGAAGTTCTCGTGTTGGACTATAAGCTATTGAAGTCCTTGTATTGGACTATAAACTATTGAAGTTCTCGTGTTGGACTATAAGCTATTGAAGTCATTGTGTCGGACTATAAACTATTGAAGTCCTCGTATTAGACTATAAGCTATTGAAGTCCTAGTGTTGGACCATAATCTACTATAGTCCTCGTGTTGGACTTTAAGTTATTGCAGATTTATGTATTTGACATATGACAGAACATTGATAGTATGATTGGAGATGGAGTTATTGCTCAACGTTGTAGCTTTTGAATTTAGTATTTAGCTATTTACAATTTGAGCTAAGGGAGACGTACCTATGCTCGTGTTGTAAATTTCTAAACATCAAACCTCTATTTTATTTTACAATCGATGATTGACTACCTATATGTATTATCAGCTATTTCTTATCCTTCTAGCCCTTCCCCCTAGGGTTGGTTGAGATGTTACTCGCTAGCGCTTGACGCTCGTTGTTTCCCCTATTTCAGGTAACGAGCCAGGTGTATGAAGAGGCGTAGCTTGATGGAGTTGCTCTAGTTGTTATTTATAGTTATTGTTAGTAGCTTATGTCAGAGCTCCACAGTAGATGTATTTATGAATATTTGAGTTATTATTCTATTTTTGTAAAGGCGATGTGCCTTAATATCATTTTATTTGATTTCCTATGTCGAGACACTTGTATTCAGCTCAGATGTTTTCTTTTTAGAGATTTATGTATTTATATCAGTGGTGATGATTTTTTTTAGAGTATCTGTTGTTTAGTATTCCTTCTGTATATTCTCTTTTGCCTGTTTTGTACATTCACATGTTGTTGTTTCCACTAGATAGGGTAGTAACTGTGATGGTAAAACATGTTGTAGCATGGTGTTTGGTGTTTGGCAGGTTTGATATTCTTGGTTTCACCTTGGACTGTAGCCTTGTTGAAACCAGGGGCGTCACAATTATTTTAAATTTTTGATTAAGTACTAGAAATATCATTTGAAATTCAAACAATATATAGTGCTAAACTTTATTATTGACACACTTTATTTGATTTTTTTTGTGTTTCAAACCAAACTGCTTATAAGTGTTATAAATTTTCATAATGTTGCAGTACCATATATGGGATGGTTTTGTTTTTTATTTTGACAAACAATGATCGCCAAATATTCAAGATAAGCATTTCCGATGCAAAGCTAAAATTGTTGGAATCGAGGAGATATTTGGATGGAGATATCCATCTCATGCCGGTTGTAACCACAAACTAATAGAAATCAACAGTGTACTTTGGTGCAATCGTAAAAGGAAATCAATTTTGTGGAGGAAAGGTAAGCTGTGTTATTTACATATTTTTATAATTACCTAATAAACAAATTATCTTGAAAGATTTGTAGTCTAACCGGTAATATAATTCTGTGATCAGGTACAAAATTACATTATAGGTTACCGATGACATTGGAATAACAACATTTATTCTTTTCAATATGATACACAACATTTACTCAAAATTTCCTTTCATTTTTACATTTTTTAATACAGAATACTAAACTTTAAATAGTCTATGCCATAGATTAGCAATAATTATGTGACGCCCCTGTTTTCACACATGGCTGCAGTCCAAGGTGAACCCAAGGATGTCAAACCTGCCATGCACCCATACTGTACAACAACATGTTTCACCATCACATTGATATCTCTCTAAGGGAATCAATGGCAAGTATAGGTATAAAATAGGCAAAATAAGAGAAATAAATGCAATGGACATGACATAGAAAGAGATATCCAAATAAACATACTCATGTCCCAACTGAATAAAAACTAAGTACAACTGATGTCTAAACTAAATGTGAAGTAACTTTATACATAGAGTCAAATAAAAATAGTACTAAGGCACACAGCCTTTACAAAGTAAAATACATGTCTAATGATCAACTAAACCATAATTAAATGACTGTAGAGTATCAACTACTAAAAATAAGCCCCTATGTTGTAAATTCGTCAACCTGTGGCTCTCCGACACTCTGATCCGCTGTCTGAAAAGAAGGGAAAACAAAAATGAAAACAAAAATAGCGTCAGAGCCTTTTAGCAATATCATCTCTATCCACCCCCAGGGGAAGGGCTACTAAATATGATGGAGGCTCTACCTATTATGCGTAGTCTATCTAAATCATTTACCATGTATCTTATTGTGATTAATATTTAGAAACCCACAACATAAGACATAGTACATCGAGCGAAATAATCCAAACAAAGAAACCCTCATGTATATACCATACGCCTCATATTGTGAATAACTAAATATTAATTCCAAACTAAGAATAAAAGATAAATAAAAACAATACAGAAAAGTAAAGTTGCCGCAATATCATAAATATCGAACACTACCCTTAGGTAGATGATGTGGATACAAGAACTAATTCTCCTGTAACTCCTAAACATGAAGTAATCCGGTCACAATATAATTCATAAATGTCTTTATAACTCAGGCTATCAGATATATCACAAACTTTATCCCGTATTCATAAATGGCTTCCGCCAAAGACTCAGGCTATCAGATATATCATAAACATTATCTCGTAAGGTTTTATAACTCATTGCATTATCATGCGGAACAGACTATCAAATCAGACATCCTAAATATGTACACGGCTCATTAGTCTCATCGCATCACTATACGGGACGGACTACCGTATCAGGTATCCTAGAAGTACGACTCTCTAGCCTCATCGCATCATCGTGCAGGACGGACTACCAAATCAAGTATCCTAAAGTCACAACTCAATGGCCCGTACTAACGACATATCGATGCACTATCCTAAGTAGTACTAAGCTGTGCTCATCAACCATATCCATACATGCATACGTATTATAATTAATTATTATCTCAAACATTATCAAAACAATACCTGTAATAAACCTCATTGGGATATCCGTGTATGTGTATTACAACTCTATTCATGTACACCCATGGTTGCACGTGTGTCATGTATGCCCTGAACCACATGTTCATGATTAAACGTGCAAGAGAAAACACCTCAAATAAACAAAGAAAAAAAGTCGGTCGACTGCCTTTAGGGCATCAGTCGACCGATGCCAAACGTGCACAAAGTGCACTTGAACAAGACCTTATCGGTCGACTAGTCATCACCAGTCGGTCGACCGATTCGCAACAAAAAGGATTCCCTAGACAACACAATCGGTAAACTGATCACTTAGGATGGGTCGACCGATTACACTATTATGCGTTTTCTCAGGTTCTGTGGTTTATAATTTCTCTCAAAAACATATTCATATTAGCATGTAACGCAAAATAAGATTTAAACTTTAGTAATTACTCAACAAGGGTTAACTTAAACATGATTATATTCATTAATGTTTCCGGTAAAAGTTGCTGTTTCCATTGATGTTCTCTTTTTTT
>BQKN01065704.1:447335-475673 GCA_022839385.1 Asparagus kiusianus | reverse complement strand
ATCAAGTCAACAAATCAACAAAACAGCCGAACAACGGACACAAAAAAACCGGAAACAACGGAAAACGACGAAAACAGCGCACCTGGGGGAACTCGGCCCGAACCGAACCACCCTAAGGTGGCTAGGCGCTGTTTTGTGCCAAAGGCACAGTTTTGAGTGCCTATAAATAGGCCTGGCACTCGTTCATTTGAGAGGACTTTTGGTTGAACTTCTGAAGAGCCGAAACTCTGCCGGATTGTCATCTCAACTCGGAATTGTGAAGGCTTGAAGCTTGGACCCTCGGATTCAGTTTTCGGCGAGCACCCGCGACAAACAAGGCAGGAGTTCGAAGAAGCTAATCCTCAGATCTACATCGTTCTACTCCGGATCTAAGCTTGGCTCTTAGATCCCGAGATTTGAGCGATCGTTTCCTTGGCGAAACGATCCCTCCCGGCTATTATCTCCTTGGTGGGATAATACCCGTAATACGTTGTAGATCTGCTTGGATCCAGATCTCGCGGTGGTCAACGGTAATCAACCCCGGCGCAGGCAAAGAACCCCACAAAGCGAGCGACCGCAAAACAGGAGCTCGCGATCTGTTCAAAGGAAAGTTGTAATTTTTTGTTTCTTTCTTTATTTTGATCTCCATTGTAACCGGCTCTTATAAAAAAACCGGATATTTTGTAAAACGCATAAAGTTGTTTTCAAAGCTTGTAATGGAATCCTCAATGAAGAAGAACACGATTTTCCACGCGAACAATCTGGCGACCACAGTGGGAGCCAACAGCTTCGCTGCCGAAGCTGGAGCGTCGCAGCCGCGGATCTCGATCCCGGTCGTGGAGGAGGTCGAGTATGAATTCGACCAACAGAAGTACGAGGAATACGTCTCCTCGTCCGGATCTACCTCCTCCCCCAAGTCCAAGAAGTCCCAAAAGCTCTCCTCTAGGAGAAAGGTGCGTTGGTGCGATGAAGTTGAAGCCACCAACGACGACCTCACCCCAATCGACGCCGAAGCTGCGTTGAGTGAGGCTCTACCGACCTCAAAGAAGGTCAAATCCGCCATCGAAGGCGTGGTGACTCTCTCCAAGAGAGCCCGCCAGAGGCAGCGTCAACGCCTCGCGAAGCAATTCGCCAAGGCCATGGAGTCCGTTGACGGGGTCCGTTATCATGCGGATCTGAAGAACAAACGAGGCAAGCAGCCTCAACAGCAAATGCAGGGTGGTTCCTCTAAACCGTCAACTATGGAGTGGGTCCGTGTCAAACGGAATCGCTCGACTTTGGAGGAGCGCATCCGCAAACGCCGCGCGTTATCGGCGCAAGCACGGGCCAAAGCTGAAGAAGCCCGTCGGAAGCTGCAGAAGGAGGTGGTCAAGAAGCCGCCACCAACTCGCAAGGTTTGGAGGCCAAAGTCTGAAGCGGCGATTCAGACCAAGGAGCAAAAGTTGCAGCCTCCGAAAGTTCAACTTCTGGCGAATCAACCAAAATCGTCGGTAATTGCCGCAACTGCCCTGGGAGATCCTACAGGACCATCCCAGAAGAAAAGATCAGTTTTGGAGCGCCTCGGTCCACTTCCGAAGGAACGAGGTAAAACTCCAATTCAAGAACGCTTGGGGCCAATGAAGAAACCTCAAACAATGCAACACGCTGGGGGTCGCCGTAACCCTCAACACTTGGAGCAAACCGCGGCACCCAAGCGTACAACTTTGCGCATAGAAGTGTAAGATTTCGCTGAAGATTCACGTCCACGAAGACGCGTTTCAAGGCGTATAACTCTTGAGAGCCCGAAAAAGACAATTATTTCTCAGAAGGAAACGTTGTCATCTGATGACGACAACGTTATACCTGAGAGGTCGTGCCAACACACGATAGCTTGCTCTGACCTTCAAACAGATGAGCTGTACTATCGTGCCGGGGGTACGAACAGATCCAGAAAGAGAAGCCCTCGAAAGTTCGGGACTCAGTGTCCTTGTTCAAATCTCATTCGGGCGGTACTATCTGAATGCAATTGTGTTAAGGCGGTCCCCGAAAGAGTATCGGTGTTCGAAAGACTTAGCACCGGAGCGCCAAGGCCAAGGCATAGGCGTTTCCAACGAAGGAAAACAAGGGTCGAGGACGGTGAACATTCAAGGGTCACCGCCAACATGACCAGCACAGGAACAGCGGCTCAGGATAACCCCGAGACGATTCCAGAAACATCCCGACCCAGGACCCGTTTACAATCTGGGGCTATCATTCGCGCGACGTATGGTAGAATCCGAACGAGAGTACCTTCGGGAGACGAAGAATCAGATGCTGGCTCAGCAGTGGCGTCTGATAACATAGTGTCCAGCGAAGGACAACCCCGCGAGGCGTTTATGATAAACGCGGAGCAAGTGGCCAAGATGCTTGAAGATGCCATGGCCAAACAACAGGAGACCTTTCGGTTCGAAATGCAAATGGCTATGCAGAACATGAGAGAAATGCATGACCAACAGCTTCAAGCATTAAGGAACCAACAAGGGGAACCAAGTCAGCCCAACCAGAATAACCTGGAAGATGAGGGTACAAATGAAGCTCGCAACGTCAATAACCCTCCCATTAATCCAGGGGGTGGTAACGATAATGCTAGCGAAGACGCAGGTGAAAGCCTGAAAATTAAGAACCTCGAAAGCAAAATCAATACATTGATTTCTGC
Source organism: Asparagus kiusianus (assembly GCA_022839385.1). NCBI lineage: Eukaryota > Viridiplantae > Streptophyta > Magnoliopsida > Asparagales > Asparagaceae > Asparagus > Asparagus kiusianus. Next base: position 473,020 of record BQKN01065704.1, on the reverse strand, counting down.
TCAAGAGACTAAAAAGACGGGCATTCCCTGTCCTTACCCAAGAGAGTGGGAATCGATCCCATATCCGGCAAAGTTTAGTCTAATCAACTTCACGCCGTTTAATGGGATGGGTTCACCAACTCAGCATTTGATTTATTTCAAATCGCACTTGGGAGTCATCTCAGGTAATGAGCTTCTGATGGTGCGGTCATTCGTTGGCACTCTTCGCGGAGCGGCCTTCGATTGGTATCGTCGCCTCAAGCCAGGAAGCATAAACAGCTGGGACGACATGGAGACCAAATTCCTTGCGAATTTCTTCGACGACGACACTGAAATCTCTATCGGGACATTGCTCGATGAGAAGCAGAAGGACGGAGAATTGGTCGAAGTCTTCGTCAAAAGGTTCCGGAATAAGGCGATGAATTGCCGGGACCCGATCAGCGAGGAGTTTATTCTTCAGACCTGCCACAACAACCTCTCGCTGGATGTTTTGGAAGCAATGGGCACAGCTCCATCCAAGACATGGAAGGACTTGAAGGTCCGAGGCGAGCAAGCTGAGCGATTCCTCAGGAGGAAGAAGGCGGAGAGAGGCCAACCGGCTACAAATCCTCCGAAGCATAACTTCAACCAAAAAGGGAATGGTAAGGCATATGCTAACGCAGTTGATGCTAATCAAACTTTCCAACTGCAATCTCAACAGCAGCCGCAACAACGAGCGCCGCAACAATCGCAACCTCATTGGCAGCAACGGCCTCAGAAGCAAAAGTCTTCGGAGCCGAGGTTTCCCAAGGTCTACTCCTTCAAGGATGATGAAGTTCCTGGCATCTTCAAATATTTGTTGGAAAACAACAAAATCCAGCTGCCAGCGATAGTAGATCAAGAGGGGGCTAGCAAAGTAACGGATCCGAAGTACTGTGCGTATCACAGAGCGGTTCATCACCCTACGAGGTCATGTTACCAACTCAAAGACAAGATCCAGGCGTTAATTGATGTGGGAGTCATAACTCCGAAGCCTGCAAAGAACGTGGGTGCAAACGCAGTGTCAATCAGCTTTGGATCGGTGCCCACGACTTGGTTTGAGCCAAAGTGCGTCACCAAAGTCGGAATGAAGACGGTGAATGATGATCCTCACGGACAACGCCAAAAGGGACTTGTGCCCCACACAACCCCGAACGGCGAAATCCTCTGGGTTCATCCGGATCTCATTGAAGATGAACAGTGGGTCGGATCATCATCCAAAAGGAAATCAAAAGGCAAGGGAAAATCTTGTTACGGAATTTCTGCTATTCCAGAGGAAGACGACGAAGCAATTCCTACTTTCTCATTTTCTGACAATGAACATGAAACTTTTATAACCACCAGAAATGGGAACGAACATCGGTTCAAATGTCCAAATGTCTCTGATCGACTAGCTGAGGCAGGGATGACCATAACTTCCCTCGCATTTGCTGAAAGAAACCGACAGGAGCCCCTGCACCAAGATGTTCCAAACCCGAGGCAGTCTCGAGTCAATCAGCAGATTGGAAGAGATAAACCGGGAGATTCAAACATTCCTTACCACTTCGAGGTTATGACCCAGTTGGCTAACATCCCAGTAAAAGTAACTCTACACGAGTTATCACGTCTTTCTAAGAATACTAGGGATGCGTTCAACATTAGTCCTGACCAGCTCACTCAAATAGTTCAAGAAGCGTTAATCAAGCAGAAAGAAGAATTTGAGGATAAGATGGAATTGGCTATGCAACAAATAAGAAAGTTGCAAGCTGAAAGGTGTAAATGTTGCGCTACACCAGCCACGCCTATTCCACACAGGACAAATGACAACAGTCCGAATCTGAATATGGTGATCAAGACTGATTCACCCCTCGGTAACGCTGGGGGTGATATGACCACACCTATCAATGACGCTGGGGGTAGCCCAATTCCTTCTTCTCACCATCACTCAAAGAGAGATGGAGATGAAGACAAAAAGCAGAAGGAAATCGAGTCTATCACCACCTCGACTAGACGCTATCCCAAGAGGAAGAGAGTTGAGGAAAGCCAAACAGAGCCCATACCCAGGTTCGCTACTGACCAAACATCACAACGACAACTACGGGAGCGATCGCCACAACAGTCGCTTCAGATGCAACGATACTCCTTCAAGGACGATGATGTTCCAGCCATCCTTAAATATCTTCTGGAAAATGACAAAATCAAGCTCCCACCTATCAGAGATCAGGAAGAAGCTAACCGGATTTCAGATCCAAAATATTGTGGGTACCATAGGAGGATTCTTCATCCCACGGAGACTTGCTACACCCTCAAAAATACGATACAAGCCTTGGTTGAAGCCGGCGTCTCAATAGTAAAACAAACTGAATGAGAACGGCTAATTCCACTCCGACAAGTATAAGAGTATAAACTGCTCCTTCCTACACTCCAATAGGTATAGGAGTCTAAACTATTTCCTACTATTGACGGGAAGTTCCTGGAGGATTGTTATATTCTCAAGGATAACCCGGTCATATAACTAATCGTAATGACAAACCCAGCGTTGCAAGGAAAGCTGAGGGTGGATAAACAATGTATCGGGAAGTTCCTGCAAGAATATCACGCGTGGTATTCTTTAGGATAACCCAGTAACTATAGAAGAGATGAATAAGAAATCCACGTTCAAGCTCTTATCGTCAAATTCTAACTCTCATCCACCCTATATTTGTTGGTGTACGGATGCGAAGCTGTGCTACCGCTGGAGATTCAAATACCCTTCCTTCAGATCGCTCTCGCAACAGAGATGACGACCGAAGAGCAGCATCAAAAGTGTCTCGAGGAACTCGAAAGACTGGACGAAAGGCGCTTGGAAGCTCAACAACACATCGAGTTCTATCAAGCCAGGATATCCAGGGCTTTTGACAAGAGGGTCCGCCAAAGAAGCTTCAAGGAAGGAGATCTGGTCCTCGCCGCTCGTCGACCAATAATCCTCACCTCTAAGAAGAAAGGTAAATTCGAACCTAAGTGGGAAGGACCGTTTGTAATAGACACAGTCTATTCGAACGGTGCTTACCGCTTAATTTCTTTAGAGGGTAACAGGCAATTAATGCCAATAAATGGGAAGTTTTTGAAAAAGTACTATCCCTAGTACGTTCAGGACAACTCATTTATCGGGAAGTTCCTTGAAGAATATTACACTTAATATTCTAGAGGATAACCCAATTTTATTTTTACCACCAAAATCCCTCGCTGATCAATTTCAATTGACAGTGAGTCCACCAAAAAGGTTCACTCTCAGTTCGGAGTCCCCTTTCGATGAACGAAAGAACTCCATTTCTCTTGGGTTCAACCTTTTTATGGTTGTAACTGAAGTTGAAATTTCTCTTCGATAAACGAAGAACTCATCTTTTCGATCAGATAACCAATCCTATAAAAGGTAAGTTTATCTAGATCTTCCGGATTCTCGGAGTGGAGATCCCACTTCTAGTTTCCTTCTTGCACTGGAAATAGAATATAAAATTCTTCCTTTCCAGAATCAAGGAATAGAATATAAAATTCTTCCTTCCTTGTTCGGGGAATAGAATATAAAATTCTTCCTTCCCCACACCAACTCCTTTTCCAAAGTTTACCAATTTAGGATTCATCCTAGGTATTTTATCCCGAAACCTAAGCAGGGATAAGTCTGCGCCTAACACGCGCTGCCGGTTTCGTCTTTTTCCGATTGAAAAAGACACCAGAGTTCGATTCTGGGGTATTTTATCCTGAAACCTAAGTAAGGATAAGTCCGCGCCTAACACGCGCGACCGGTTAGTTCTTAACCGTTAAAAAGAACACTCGTCCGCATATTCAACATTGTGGCAGGTTATTATTAATAACACCGAAATCCATGCCTCACACGCATGGGGAATTTTATCCTGAATCCTAAGAAGGGATATGTCGACGCCTAACACGCGTCGCCGGTTTGGTCTTTATCCGTAGAAAAAGAAACCAGAGCCTGACTCTGGGGTCCTTTGTCCCAAAGCCTAAGTAGGGATAAGCCAACGTCTAATACACGTTGCTGGGTAGCCTATTCCCATAACAATGGCAAAGCCTACATATTCAAAGTTGTAGCACAAAGTCTAAGGGAGTTCATTCCTTTAGCACAACGTCACATGCGGAACGGATTAAAACAATCCGCATGTAAGCCCGACTCAAACGGTAGTCGGTAAGAGCACATCAAATCCGTTGAAGGCTGAGGATTTGCCAAAAATCCTAAGTCAACGTCTCATACACGTTGCTGTTTAGTCTTTTCACAGGAGAAAGACGAAGTCTACGTATTCAACATCGTAGCACTAAAAGAGTTAACTCTTTTAACTTAACGTCACGTGCGGAACGGATTTAGACAATCCGCACGCTAGCCCGACTCAAACGGTAGTCGGTAAAGGCTAATCAAATCCGTTAGAGGCTGGGGGTTGGCCAAAAATCCTAAAGCCAACACCTCACACGTGTCGCCGGGTAGCCTATTCCCGTAACAATGGCGAAGTCTATGTATTCGACATCATAGCACGAAGTCTCAGAGAATTCAATCTCTGAGCACAACGTTACATGCAAACGGATTTAAACAACTCGCATGCTAGCCCGACTCAAACGGTAGTCGGTAAAGGCTCATCAAACCCGTTGAAGGCTGAGGGTTTGCCAAAAATCCTGTAAGTATTATGATCGTCGGATTCACAATCAACAGAGAAGCATAATGATGAAAAGAAGAGTGCGCTAATGAAAAGACTTTGTTTTATTAATGAAACCAAACCAAGCTGAGATACAAGAAAATGTCTCAAATCAGATCTGACAAACTGAAGGAAGCAATTTTAGCCTTGACGTCGGCAAGTTCCTTGGCGACTTCCGCCCGAATCCTCTCCTCTTCTTCCATCTGAAGCTTGGCATACGCAAGAATGGCGACAGTGTTGGCAGTTACATCTTCTCGGCGCAATGTTTGAAGAATCTCCAACTCTCTTCCATAAACATCTTGAACCCTATTGCTCTCACGCTCAAAATCTTTTAGAGTCCTCTCCCCTTGGGCGGTCCTAACCCCAGTCCTATCAGCAATACTGTTATAAGCATCCATCTTAGTCTGCAGACGACGTTGCCGTTCACACAAGTTCGCGACGATTACTTCTTGCTCTGAGATACGTCTCTCTCTGGCCTTACGCTCACGCACCCTCCGAGTCTGAGCATCAATCATAAGTGGCGTGGCCTCGTCATATGAGTCGAAGTTTACTAAATCTTCCAAGTGATATATGAGTTCCTCTAAGCAAGTCAGCCTTATCTCGCATCGTCCAGCTAGTCGGATGCCACCTACACGCTGAATGTCATCAAGACTGTCTGTTATGAAAAGGAGCAAATCATAAGATCTTCCCTGTCCAGAACAAATGTCGGTGACTGTTTGTTGCACAACCTTCTCTACTTTTTGGAGGATGCTCTGTATAGGTTCGGAAGCCGTGAAGACAGACTCTTGGTCAGACACAATCGCGGCAATAGGATCCTCTTCTTCTTCATCATCGGATATTAGGATGATTTCGGGACTCACCATCTTCCTGTCATGGATATCCAACCGAGGAAGTGGATTGGTAGCCTGCCTGGCGGAAACTGAAGATAAAATGTCACCACGACGTCCATTCACCGCTAAAAACAAGCAATTAAGTGTTTGTTAGTCCCGATTATAAAAGGAAATTGAACTCATCTTACAAATAGTTAAGATAGAGTCATTACCTTATAAAGGGTGAGACGATTTGGCCACATTGTGCAATTACAACACAGGGTATGTCAACAACATATCCCTGCCTTATAAAGCGCAATGTAGCGTCAAATCGCCCCCTTTAATTTTGAGATATGGTTTTGACCAAGCAAAACATATCTTTGAAGCGTCGATCCTCACCAACGAGAATCAAGGCTCTTCCCGATTGCCTCGCCAAGGAGAACAACGTGGGGTCAAATGGATCAATTTGCAAATTTTCAAGAAAAGAGGGGTTAATTTGCAAAATTTCCAAACATGTCAAAAGCGTCGATCCTCACTAAGGAGAATCAAGGCTCTTCCCGATTGCCTCGCCAAGGAGAACAACGTGGGGTAAAAAGGGACCAATTTGTAAATTTACAAGAAAATAGGGACTAATTTGTAAATTTCCAAATACTGCCAAAAATAGCTCACCAGCATAGGAGGGAGGCGCGCCATCAGCCGATATAGCAGGGGAACGACCTCTCGAAGCACGCGACATGACGAGCTGCAAAATAGGTTAAAAGAGGTCAGATCTAAAAAAAAAAAGATCACTTTTTATCAGATCTACCCCCTGAAAGAGAAGCTCGAGGCGTCAAATCACATCCTCAACCCTCACATATGATCCTACAAATGCCTAAATTAAAATTGAGCATGAAAAAGATCATAATTGTGGAAGATTTACCTGAAGAAAGGCTCGAGATCCAACAAAAGTGAGACCTTTTTGGAAACTCTCAGCACGCGCTCGAGGGGTCTGAGAGAAATTCTAAATATGGAAGTTTTGAGAGATTTTTCAGTCCAAGATCAAAAGGAAGCCTAGATCTAGGACAACTATCAAAGTTTCGAGGAGAAAAGACGCTCGAGGAAAGAGAAAAATCAAAAAGAGGACAAGGGGGGGCCGGCCCTAGAGAAGAGGAGGAAAAGAAAAGAAAAAGAGAGAAAAATCCCTCTTTTATAGCCTTGAACCAGATCTGGTTGAACCAGACCAGACCAGACTGGACCAGACCAAGCCCAAATTAGACCAGATTAAGCCAGAATGTGCCAGAGTGGACCAGATTGAGCCAGAATGAGTCAGATTGAACCAGTTTGGGCCAATTTCGAACCTGTTTGAGCCAAATTCGAACCAGAATTCAAATTGGAGCTGAATTAAGCATCGAAATGACTTCAGATCAACCTACGGTTCAGTTCCTCACCTATTTAATCCCTCTCTCATATATTTGGAAGGGTTGGAAAGATTTTTTGAGCCAAATTACTGCCTTTTTTGGGCTCATTTTCAAGCCGGTTCAACTCATTTTGAGCACGGAAATACTCCAATAAGGTATACGAGTATAAACTATTCCCTATTTTTATTGAGAAGTTCCTGGAGAGTATTCTTCTAAAAATATTCTTAAGGATAACTCAATAACACGACGCCGGACAACGCGTCGCAAATAAAGACTCTGCGCCAACAATCGAGCGTTAGTTGTACGTCAAACCAACCAGCACAAGCTAAAAAGATTGAAGAATCAGGAATCGACTTCAAGTTCAAATTCCGACGACGGTCAGACAATAAATGCAGCACCGGAATCTTTACAAGCATTCGACAAAGCACCGAATAGCCTGAAGGAGTGAAGGAATACAGAACGAAAGTCGTTCCAGGTACCGTTACACCTACAAAGGGTAAGGGACAATCATATCCAAAATATCCCAGACTCCTCTATAAAAGAATGAGGCTGGAACATTTTGGAGGGGGTATCTGTAGGCGTGTAAAATTGCCTATAGGTCCCTTAGCTTAGCTCGGCATGATGATTCGACAAATCAACGGACGTTCGAGCGACGAAACGAACTAAAGAGGCTACGAAGCTAACGAACCGCACGTGAACAACGTCAATGGTTCGGGGAGTCAACGAGTCATCCAACAAAGTGGATTTGAACTCAAACACCGACTGGGTTTTACTGCCAAATCAGGAATCAAGTCAACAAATCAACAAAACAGCCGAACAACGGACACAAAAAAACCGGAAACAACGGAAAACGACGAAACCAGCGCACCTGGGGGAACTCGGCCCGAACCGAACCACCCTAAGGTGGCTCGGCCAAGGCCGAGCCACCCCTGGGTGGCTCGGCTATGGCCGAGCCACCCAGAGGTGGCTAGGCGCTGTTTTGTGCCAAAGGCACAGTTTTGAGTGCCTATAAATAGGCCTGGCACTCGTTCATTTGAGAGGACTTTTGGTTGAACTTCTGAAGAGCCGAAACTCTGCCGGATTGTCATCTCAACTCGGAATTGTGAAGGCTTGAAGCTTGGACCCTCGGATTCAGTTTTCGGCGAGCACCCGCGACAAACAAGGCAGGAGTTCGAAGAAGCTAATCCTCAGATCTACATCGTTCTACTCCGGATCTAAGCTTGGCTCTTAGATCCCGAGATTTGAGCGATCGTTTCCTTGGCGAAATGATCCCTCCCGGCTATTATCTCCTTGGTGGGATAATACCCGTAATACGTTGTAGATCTGCTTGGATCCAGATCTCGCGGTGGTCAACGGTAATCAACCCCGGCGCAGGTAAAGAACCCCACAAAGCGAGCGACCGCAAAACAGGAGCTCGCGATCTGTTCAAAGGAAAGTTGTAATTTTTTGTTTCTTTCTTTATTTTGATCTCCATTGTAACCGGCTCTTATAAAAAAACCGGATATTTTGTAAAACGCATAAAGTTGTTTTCAAAGCTTGTAATGGAATCCTCAATGAAGAAGAACACGATTTTCCACGCGAACAGCAAACCTATAAAAAATCCATGGAAATATCTGCTCACTCTCACTCGAAAATGAGTAAAGGCTGTAGGGTTCCCACGGGTCTCTGATGTTCTGTCTTCACTTGCTGGCAGGTAAAACACTTCGATACATACTCCGTGATATCCCTACGCTTGTTTCTCCACAAAAAATGTCTCTTTAGATCCTAGTACATTTTGATTGTTCCTGAATGCACTATGTACCTGGTGCGATGCGCCTTATAAAATAAGTCGTCCTTCAGCTGTGTATTATTTAGCATCACTAATTAATCTGTCATTCGAAGACCTACATCTGCTTCAACAGTTCAATCAGCCATGGGCTCTTTAGAAATCTCCTTCATTCGGATTTGAATCCAAGAGTCCTTCAGCTGAGTTCTGACCACTCTATCAGTCCAAGATGGTTGCACGGCCAAAGTTCCCAAAAATACACTACTCCCGCCTATCTCTGGCATCAAATCAAACTGGCTAAGGGTGCGAAGATCTCGATATAATGAATATCTTAAAGCTGAAATCTAATGATGACGGTTTCTACTCAATGAGTCTGCAACAATGTTCATCTTCCCCGGATGATACTGAATCGCGAACTCGAAATCCTAAATGAACTTGATCCATCGTCGCTGCCTCTAGTTGAGTTCCTTATGGGAGAAAAAAAATACTTCAGACTCTGGTGGTCCGTGAACAGCTCAAACTACGCTCCATAAAGGTAATGTCTCCACGTCTTTAGTCCGAAGATTGCTGCTGCTAACTTCAAATCATGTGTGAGATAGTTCTGCTCATGAGTCTTCAACTGCCATGAAATATAAGCCACTACTCTATGGTTCTACATCAAAACACCTCCAAGACCCGATAATGATGCATCCATGTAGATGACAAAGGTCTTATCATTGCTCGAGATAATCAACACTAACACTGTAGTCAACTTATCCTTCAAAGTTTCAAAGGCTTCCTAACACTCTGGCCCCCAAAAAAACTGTACACCCTTCTTTGTAAGGAGTGCCAGTGGTGTAGTGATCTTTGAGAAGTTCTAAATGAACTTCCTATAATAGCCGGCCAGACCTAAAAAAACTACGAATCTCTGTAATGGTCTTCGGCGGCTCCTAATCAAGTATTGCCTTAACTTTTGCTGGATCCGCTGCAATGCCCTCCTTACTGATAACGTGGCCTAAAAATCTAACCTTGAATAGTTAAAACTTACACTTGCTAAACTTAGAGTACAACTGGTGCTCCTACAAAGTCCGTAATGCTAATTGAAGATGTTGCTCGTGCTCTGCCTCTAATCTCGAATAGATAAGGATGTCGTCGATGAATATGATCACGAACTGGTCCAAATATGGATGCAAAATCCAGTTCATCAAATCCATGAATATCGCGGGTGCATTGGTCAGCCCAAATGGCATGACAAGGAACTCAAAGGACCTATATTGAGTCAGAAAGGCGGTTTTAGGAATATCCACCTCCCGAACCCGCAACTGATGACAGCCAGAACAAAGATTAATCTTTGAGAAACACTATGCTCCTTGTAACTAGTCTAATAAGTCATCAATGCTCAATAGTGGATACATATTCTAGATAGTGATCTTATTCAACTCATGATAATCTATACATAAGCGCATACTACCGTCCTTCTTCTTCATGTAGTGGAAACATGCACCTATAAATTTGCGCTGCTTTGAAGCTGTTTGATCCTGTTGTCACTTCGGACTGGCACTATGCTATTTTACTAATCATTTAGCTGAGGTCTACTCTGCTGTTGAGGTCCTCCAGGTCCTGTGAATGTTCTCTTGTTCTTGCCCTTATCTTCAGACTGTCCTATCTTAGGGCTTCCTTCTTGCCTTGTGGCTCCGATGGTAGCTGGGGTTGGCATAACTCCTAATGATGCCTTTGTAATAGGCTCAGCTGATGCGACTGATGGTGAAACTTCAGATGATGATATTGCTGGCGGACTCTTGTTAGACATTTTCTCCTCTAGGGCTGCTATTCTAGCTACAATTGGCGCTACGATATCAATCAAGTATTGTGGAGCCTGCTGCAGCTCAGGCTCTAAGTCAGCTCGCCCTGCTCATCCTGACATCTATAATTTTAGGATTAGAGCTTATTTCATCGATAAAGAGTTGGAGATAGTCCGATTAAAGTAAGGAGATATGCTTGTAATTAATTATAAAGTCATGACTAGCGTGGTGACAATGTCAAGGGCAAGAGACTTATTATGAGATCTAGAGAAACCCAGCAGTAGGGTAAGGATTATTACCATCAGCAACAAAGATAGTATAAGAATAAAGCACAACATGATTTAAGAATACCGCAGAAGTGCAAGATTCGGGATACATGTTACAATTGTAGCAAGATCGGATGTAGGATGAAAGATTATCGCAGTACACCAGTAAGAGACCAGCATGACAGAGGTCAGGCTCAGCAGTCTCAGGGCCGCGATTAAGGCCAGCAGCGTGGGATAGAGGCACTACATGTTATTTCAAGGATTGAGGGGCTAGAAAGCTAGATTTGTGATATCCAAGAGATTCCTAAGGGGAAAATGGTCCTATTATATCCCACCATAAGCAACGCAGCAGCCACCTACCACCGGCAGCGTTTATGCAGTCGTATCGCATGATCATGGTGCGAACGAAACTTTCTTTGTGATTTTCCTTCCAGCTTAGATCTTGTTTGATTTAGAAATTTTGCATTTATTTATCTTTCATGCCTTCATGGATATACTTCAGTTTGTAGCACATCCCTTAGATCTTCCGTTATCAGTCTCTACTCTACTAGGGGAGGTGTCCCTATTAGAGAGTATCTGTAGAAGATGTGTCATCAGACTAGATGAGTCTGAATTCATCATCAATTTGATCATTTTACGGATGTCGGATTTCTACATCATTCTTGGTATGATTGGTTATTATTCTACCATATTTGTATCAATTGTTTTGCTAAATACCATATCTGTATCAATTGTTTTGCTAAAACAGTCAGCTTGTGAGCATCCATTGGGTTTGTATAGATAGTAGCAACCTCATAGGGTAACCAGAATACAGAGTCATTTCTGGCATACATAGAGGAGGTGATGGTCCGGGATTGGGGTGTAGGTTTAAACGAGGCTGGAGTTGTCTCAGAGTATCACATGTCTTTCAGGACATACCTAGATTTTCTCTAGTGAGAGAGGTTATTTTCCTGCATGAGTTGTAGTAGGTACCATACCGATATCCTGAGCACCCTATCATATGGCACCTGCTGAGATGAGGGAGCTACAGACTTAGCTAAATGAGTTGTTATCTTAGAGTTTCATTCTCCGGAGTCATTTTCATGGGAGCACCAGTCCTCTTCATGGAGAAGAAGGACGGTAGCATATGATTATGTATAGATTATCGTGAGTTGAATAAGGTCACTATCCGGATCAAGTATCCACTATCGAGGATTTATGAATTGTTCGACCAGCTACAGGGAGCGCATTATTTTTCGAAGATTGATCTTCATTATGGTTTTAATCGGTTGGGGATTCGGGAGGTGGACATTCCCAAGATAGCTTTTCTAACTCAGTGTGAGTCTTTTGAGTTTCTTTTCATGCCATTTGGGCTGACCAATGCACCTTCGGTATTTATAGATTTGATGAACCGGGTTTTTCATCCATACTTAGACCAGCTTATGATCATGTTTATTGATGATATTTTTATTTATTAGAGATCGAAAGCAAAGCATGCACAGCATCTTCGTCTAGCTTTGCAGGCTCTACAGGAGCACCAGCTATACACTAAGTTCAACAAGTGCGAACTTTGGATATCCGAGGTCAGATTTTGGGCCATGTTATCATCTAGGAGGGTATTGTAGTAGATCTAGCTAAAGTTGGGGTAGTACTTGATTGGGAGCCATCCAAAACCGTTATAGAAATTTGTAGTTTTTTGGGTTTGGCTGGCTATTGTAGGAAATTCATTTAGGACTTCTCGAAGTATTCACCACTTACACGCCTTACGAAGAAGGGTGTACAGTTTGTTTGGAGCATGGAGTGCTAGGAAGCCTTTGAGACTTTAAAGGCTAAATTAACTACAGCAACGGTGTTGGCTATTCTGAATAGCGATAGACCTTTATCGTCTACATGGACACATTACTAGTAGGTCTAGGAGGTATTTTGATGCAGACTCAGAGAGTATGGCTTATATTTCGTGACAGTTGAAGCGCATCGTACCAGATACATAGTGCATCCAAGCATAACTAAAATATAAAATGACCTGAAGAGATATTTTTGGAGGAGCGGTATGCGTAGGGAGATTGCAGAATATGTGGCTAAATATTTTACTTGCTAGTAGGTGAAGGAATACCAGAGACCGGCAGGAATCCTACAGCCTTTACCCATTCTAGAGTGGAAATGGACATATATCTCTATGGTCTTCATAGTAGGGTTACCGAAGTCGAAGAAGGGGAACGATACTGTATCGATGGTAGTTAATTAGTTGACGAAGTCAGCGCATATCATACCAATAAGGACTACCTACATCGCCAAGACTTATGCGAAGATCATCATTCAAGAGATAGTTTGACTTCACGGAGTTCTAGAGATGACCGTATCGGATCGAGCTTAGTTTTTACTTTGTATTTTTGGAGGAGCTTCCAGGATTTGTTCGGCAACAGATTATTATATAGCAGTGTATTTCACCCACAAACAGATGGGCAAACGGAGAGAGTGAATCAAGTATTGGAGGACATGTAGCAGGCTTGTATTTTAGACTTCCAGGGCACCTGGGAGGACCACATTCCCTTGATCGAGTTTGTTTATAACAATAGTTATCAAGCAACGATTGTATGGCTTCATATGAGGCATTGTAAGGGAGGCCTTGTAGATCCTCGAGTTGTTGGGCAGAGCCAGAGGATAGCTTATTACTTGGACCGAAACTTGTGAGTCAGACTACTGAGAAGGTAGCATTGATTAGAGAGTATATTCTTACCGCTCAGAGTCGGCAAAAGAGCTATACGGATCAGAGACGACGACCTTTAGAGTTTTAGGTTAGAGATTTTTTTGTGTTGAAGGTATCGCCAATGAAGGGCGTTCCGTGATTTGGTAGACGGGAAAAGCTTGTCTCACGATATATTGGTCCGTTCATGATAGTTGAGTGTATTGAAGCTGTTTTGTATCGGCTAGATATTCCAACATCAATGTTGGGTATACACGATGTTTTCCATGTTTCGATTTTTAAGAAGCATTTACACGATGAGGAGCAGTAGCAGGTGTTAGATGCCCCAGATGATTGAGCTTAATAATGACTTGTCTATGCTAGAGATTCCTATTTGTATCCTTGCCAAAGAGGACAAGAAGCTTAGAAAAAAGATTATACAATTGGTTAAGGTTCAATAGAACCGGAAAGGAGCTGAGGAGACTTCATGGGAGCGCAAGGAGGATATGCATCGTGACTACCCATACCTGTTTGAGAAAGTAATTTGATTAATTTGTCTATGTTTTGTTTATACATGTGATTATTGATGCAGACATATTTATATTTAACACTAGAATGTGGATATTAATACTTAACTCCTAATTACTTAGAACACGTGGTATATATATATGGGGTTCCTTGTTTGGATTTTTCACCTGACATACTAGTTCTGCTTAGTTAGTTGTTAAATAGGAGCATTTACATTCTAGACTGTTAGTTGTAGATACTTCTGTAATACGTTTGTAGAATTTTGGGGACAAAATTCTCTTAAGGGAGGAAGAATGTAAAACCCCAAAAATTTGGATATTATGTGATAAATAATAATGAATATGTTATATGTGATAAATAATTTATTTTGATATTTGAGTATGCTGAGAATTGATTTGAGATCAATTTAATATATATGTGTGAGTATATGAGTGCAAATGCACAAATTATGCACGAAGAAGAAAACTGAAAACAATGACTAGTTAAGAGTTTATTTATTTTTTCTTACTGATATATTTAGAATATGAGAAAACTCAAAAAACAAAAGTTATAGATATCTTCAACATCTTTCAAACAAATCTTAAATCACCTTATTCTGAGGTCAGATATGAAAGTTATAGCTAAAATACTAAATATAATTTACAGAAATACAGAGTAGTCGACTACACTATATTGTAGTCGACTAGTGGGGGTTTTTCTGGGAATGCCAGGTTTGAGTTTGGGTCTATTTTGTTTTATTTTGACCTAAAAACATGTAGGAGTATATATACACATTTTTCCTAAGTTGTAAAGGGCTTTTCACGAAATTTTTAGCAGCAACCACCCCCTCTCTCAAACCCTAAACCCAAGATCTCAGTTTGACCCTTCTCTGAGATTTTTGTTGAAGGAAAAGCGAGGTTTTTACGATATTTTGTAGAGGACGGATCTTACACGTGTGTCCAGAGGCTCGATATGACGTTTCAGGCAAGATCACTTGCATCCAAACCTGCACCCTTAGTTAATGTATGATTTAAGATGTTTAAATCAATGTTTTACATGTTTAGATCTTAATCTAATGTGAAAAAGATTAAAATTCTAATTTTAACAGTAAACAAATGTTAGATATACATGGTGTTCTAGCTTATTATGATAGAAGCGTGGTCATAATCAGTAGGGTTGTTTCTAATTTCATTTTTAATGGTTAAATCATGCTTAGGACATGTTTAAACCCTAGTTCGACCCTTATTTGAGGGTTCTATGTTATATTCATGCTTAAACCCTAGACTTGTGATAAAAGAGCTTACATGTTAATTAAATTTGTTTAATTCCTAGGTTTATGGTATCCTTGGTTCTGTGAATGTGAATAAACAAAATTATATAAGTTTCAAGGTTAATATGCGAGCATGCTCATGTTGATCTAATCAGTAACTAGGGTTTATGTCAATTTCTTGATAAATGAGAAGATTAAACCTAAATTATTAAATTAAGGGTTTAAATAATCATGGAGATAATTCTTTTAATTTTCAATTACTAGTTTTTCAATGTATTAAACTATGATTTACATGTGACTATTACTAAGAGTTGTTTGTACACGGAGCTGTGCATGTTTCTGCTTAGTAGTTGACTACTAAGAGTAGTAGTCGACTACTAATGTCCAGTTTGGTTCTTACAAAATCTGTCTGATTATAGAGTAGTTGAGTAGTGTACAGTGTAGTCAACTACTAATACTGATTCATATTTCATAGAGTCTGAGTAGACTCGGTGTAGTCGATTACTAAGCTTAGTAGTCGACTACTAAGGCTGATCTTCTTAACATTATGTTGTTTTGATTTAAAATGCAAGCTCGAGGCTCGAGTTACATGATAGTACATATGTGATCATAATTATACATGAATAGTGTCATGTACACTTGTTAATACCCTAGAATGGGATTTTGTTAAGTATTGTTTCAAGTACACTTTTCTTATGAATTTGTATCCGCACTAGTGTGCAAAGAGGTTTGTGAACCCATATTATTGTATCTGCACTAGTGTACGCAGAGGTTTATGAACCTATATTATGGTATGCACACTAGAGTGTGCGCAGAGGTTGTTGATAATATATTATGGTATCCGCACTAGAGTGTGCGCAGAGGTTGTTGAACCTATATTATGGTATCCGCACTAGAGTATGCGCAGATGTTTATGAACCTATATTATAGTATCCGCAATAGAGTGTGCGCAGAGGTTGTTGAACATATATTATGGTATCCGTACTAGAGTGTACGCAAAGGTTGTTGAACCTATTTTTTGGTATCCACACGAGTGTGGCACAGAGGTCGATGTACCTATATTGTTGTATCCGCATGAGTGTGCGCAAAACCTATAGTTTCGTTTATGCATAGTTATGCACAAAGTTTGAAATGCTTAATAGTTATCATGCACGAGGGTGCTATTAGTTGAAAAGAATCAGAGAAGATAACTTATATAACTTGACAGCCCAATGTGTTTGGCGGACGCTAAATGTGATATAACACACTCTGGAGAAGTTTTACGTCTTAGAGACTCACTTGTTAGAACACGAGACATATCTTTTACTCTGATGTTGAGTATGATGTTATACCTACATATTTCTGTTTCAGACATTTTGAGTCTTATTGTTTATTCTTTTGTTTCGGGAAAAAAGGTTTCCTAGGTAGGCTATGCTTAATAGATAGAGCCTCCACTACATGTGTAGTATCCCTTCCCTTGGGGGAAAATGGAGGTGATCTTGCTTTAGTGCTTTGATGCTTTTGTTATTGTTATTTTTATTTTTATTTTCTTTTTTAGGCGGTTTAGAGCATCGGAGAGTCGCATAATGACACAGTTCATGCATAGTCGCGTCATATGAGCTAGTAGATGAGACTCCATAGTAGACTAACTTTATATTTAGTTATTAGAGTTTTTCTTTATTCCTCACTTTGTAAAGGCTATGAGCCTTAGTACATTCTTTGTTGATTTATGTCGTGATACATTTATATATTTTAGGATGTCAGATGTATTCTAGACTTGTTCTTTGAGACATGACTCAATATCGTGTCAGTTACAGTTATTTTATTCTATTGCCTGTTTGTACCCGCACTTTATTTTCGATTCCACTAGAGGATATTACTGTGATTGGTGAAATTTTTTGTTGCACAGTATGGGTGTATGGTAGGTTTGACATCTCTGGGTTTATCTTGAACTGTAACAACGTGTGAAACCAGGGGCTTCATAATGGTGGCTGCTAGGGTTTAGAAGTTCTGATGAAAATATGTGAAAATTCCTGAACAAGAGGTATATATAACATAAAAGTGGACCTGGGCCTCAAAATATCCGAATCCAACTCAAATCAGGATTCTGGAAAAATGCTCGTCGGTCGACCGGCCCTTGTGCAGCGGTCGACCGGCTAGTGCATTATATGGTTGTGCATGTTTTGACCTTTGTGCATGTTTTGAGTCGTTTCTCTCACATACATGAACTTGTTTGATCTCAAATCACTTGCTACCATACTCATACATCATTTAATGATATTTATCATGATAAAAATTTACTTATCATAATTAATCACATATTATCTCAATTTTTTGTGGGGTTTTACAAATCACATTTAATAGTTTAACTTAGACTATAAAATCTTTAGAAAATTTAAATTTAAAAACACTTACTTCATTTCTAACCCAATCCGTGAAATCCTTCCTATGCCTTTTTAATATTATGTGCTGCTTTTCTACCAGCTATTTCATTCTTAAGCTTCTGTAGATATCGTCAAATATTAACAGAAATAGAGATTAGATTGACAAATTGAAATTAAATAATTAAAAAATTTTATATTATAAATTTTATTTTACCTTCTATAGACTTCAAACATTTCAAGATTTTCTAGTATAAATACATAACTCTGATCCAATTAAGATTTAAGATAAACAACAGTTTATTCTTCTTCACTGGGCTTGACGTAGTCTAAACGACTCATTAGAATGGGCATCATAGGTCAAGACCATAACTGTTTTAGCTCATCAATAAGCGACTCTAAGTAAACATCAATATCATTTTCTGATGCGTGTTTGCCTAGTATCAATAATAATAGCATCATATAATGTTGTTTTATACAGAGCAATAGAGCTAAATTGTAAGACATTAATACAACAATCCACGTAGACCAACCAGAACTCATAAGCCCAAATGCATTAAAACCGTCACTAGATAGACCTAATCTGATATTTCTGCATTCACGTGAAAACCAGGGAAAATTTGTTATCAACATGCTTCCAAGCCTTTGCATCAGCAGAATGTCTTAGTTTACCATCATCAATGCGACCTTCCTTGTGCCACCTCATGTTCTTAACTGTTTTTTTATTCATACAAAGTTGCTGCAATCTAGGGACTAAGGGAAAATGACAAAGCACCTTTGCTGTGATCTTATTTTCCATGCCCTCGCTTTCTATTACATTTAGTGATGAAGTGTGTGTATGCTATCTCGACCAAGAAACTCCATATGTCGGACTTTTTTGAAGGTCTTTTTTATCCTTATAGTAGAGGATACAATCATTGGGGAAAACATTGATCCTATTATAATCAAGACCTAAAGTGAAAACAATCTTCTTAGCCCACAAGTTGTTTTAGGTATGCTATTATTTCCTCCCAAAATTACACATCCACAACAAATCAAGTAGCATTTCAAAATATTCGTTAGCCATTTTGCCTAGTGTTTTAATATGCACGAGTCACAACTTATATGAGAACTTGCTTAATACAACCGTCATACAAGTCCTTTTTATTATCTTCTAATAACTTCATTATTCGACTCAAATCCTCAGAGGTGCGCACATTTTGTAAATCATCTGCACCTTCTAGATCTTCTACACCTTCAGCATTGTCAATTTGATCTTCAGTATCATTTTCAATATCATCTTCGATAGGGATGGCTAATATATCATTGGACATCGCTTCTGTATCATCTATCTTACCATGATCAGGTGCACCTGCATGTACATCCAATTCTTCTTCGACTTAGCCTTCTCTATAAAATAACCAGTATTTATAGCTCTCGTCAATACTGAATTTGCTAAGTGCTTTGATGTATCACTACTATGCACCAACATCAGATTTCTAGATGTAAAACAAGGGAAATACATTACACTATTACTTAAATTCTTTGGATTCATCATGGCAAACTGCATGAAGGCCTCACATCCATTCTTATATCGGTTGTCATGAAATGTTTGAACATGAGGAATATCTATTCATGTCTTATCTAGAATTATCCTCATTTGTATACTATGTCAAAGTATTAGCTTCTCATTATAAAATATACATGCATCCATTATATGCATTCATAATTTATCAAGACAAATAAAATTCTAAATTTAAAACACTTAGGTTGATCTAAATACTCTAGCGACTGTCATCAGAGAGGCTTTAGTCCTACTAAGAATATAGTAGTCAATACATCTATTTTTGTAAACTTTGTGCATTTTCATATCTAGAAAATTTCTGCAGCACCTATCCACTGTTCTTTGAGTACACTCCATAGATTTTAATATGCTTAATGGCATTAGACCAAAATACAATACAACATACGCTTATTATACACAGAGAACAATGAGTAAGTACCGTTGAAACTTTATAGAAATGAAAATACACAAAGTATACAAAGATAGATGACGCGCTACTATATTCCTAACCTCTCCGAACTGGACAGATCCAATAACTATGAATTCAAATGCTCATCATCTTCTACTTATAAAATAACGTACTCGATCATTTTTTGATAAAAAAACATACTTTCATATCCAAAATGAGTTGTACATCTTATACTATAAGTCCAAACTGTTGGCCTTCTTGTTTTGATGATGTTTAACAAACAATTTACTTCTAATGTTGTTTGTCTAGTATTTGTGTTTTCTTATTTATTATAGACAAACAACGTTATTGGAGGATGGATGGAATTACGCTTTAACGATCATATCCAAAGGAGGTTGGCGGAATGTCGGGTTGAAACCTTGCAATTCAAAGTTAAAGATCAAGTTCAAGCTTCATCCACATGTGTACCAAGTTGAGCTACATTGAAGATCAAGATCAAGCTTGGGTAATATAGTTTAGGATTTATATTATGTGTGTTAAGTACGTTAAGCTCAATTATCTATACACACACATTTTATTGGTTTCCTTGTATATATATGTAGTCACATATATATACAACACACGTTTTGGTTTTGTATATATATAGTTATATATATACATGAGATTAATGGGTATCCTTGTCATAGGAGGGGATTTCCTCCTATGACGCCTTTAAAATCACATGATTGAGCGACATTGTGGATGATCCGCTTCGTTGAACTTGATCTACATATTCTAAAACCCCAATACACCAAGTTTGGGGTGAATCCGTCGCCGTTTGACCCTCCATCGAGCCATGTGAAAAGTTCTATTCATTCAAAACTGTTAAAATTGATACGAGTAGATGAAGGGTCAAACGACGACGGATTCACTCCAAACTTGGTGTGTTGGGGTTTTAGAATATGCAGATCAAGTTCAATGGAGCGGATCATCCACAATGTCGCTCAATCATATGATTTTAGAGGCGTTATAGGAGAAAATCCCCTCCTATGACAAGGATACCCATTAATCTCTATATACATATATGTTTTTGTTTGATAGTTTTCATGTTTATAAATATGAAATTACATATTTCATATTTATCATTGTGATTTGGTTTAACTACTTAGATATGAAACATATGAGCATTTGTGAAAGCAAAATGGTTTCATTTTCTATTGTATTTATGAAAATATTGTTTTCTCAGTTTATGGACTTAATAACAATCATATACATATTTTATTAATTCTACAAAATCATTATACAAAGATTCAAAACATGGTTTAGCCTAAATGTCAAAATTCATATGTTTACATTTTCGTGTTTTGGACTATTTTGTAAAATGATGATATTTTACATTTAGGAAGTCCTTTTTGGAAACCAGTCATTGTAGCATGTTTATTATCATGTCTACAATCATTCCCCAAAGTTTTACATTTTTTGGAATTTATTTGATATTTTTAAACAGGGTTTTAAAGTCCTAAAATTAGTTTTTGGAATGTATCAGTTCTCGGTCGATCGCACCGGTCGACCGCACCTATGTTCATTCGTCAGTGGGCAGCAGAGAGTTTGTCGGTCGACCGCCGCGGTCGACCGAGAGCTCAAAATTTCCATCGGTCGACCGCACCGGTCGACCGAATAAGTCTCTGCTCGTTTTCTCAGATTGGGATCTGGATCGCGGTCGACCGTGAAATTTTTCGGTCGACCGCCGCTCAGTCAGATTCCTTCTAACGGCTATTTTTGTTACTGTTGGCTGGGGCTATTTTTGTCTTTTGCTTGGGGGTTTTTGGCTGAGATTTTGAGTGGGTATAAATACCCTATTGCTATTCTCTTTCAAATATCTAAGAAGTTTTTAAACAAGGGTTTAAGCTTGTTTAGTTTGGTTTAAGTTTGTTTTGGGTTTGCTGTTATAAAGAGGAGTTTTTCATCAACTATTGAAGAGTTCATCTTCAACATTTCATCATCCTCTCTTTGTATTTATAGAGAAGTTTCCTTAACTCTATTTCTTAGCATTTCTACTATTGTATTTCATATCAGTCTTATTGCTTATTGAGTTAAGTTTTTATTTATATCTCATTGTTACACACACCCACTTGACTTATTGTATTTGCATACATAGTATATTAGGGTTGTGAGAGATTGTAACATTGAGTTGTGCTTTCATTGAGTTCTCATCTATTGTAGAGAATAAATTTATATTTGTTACATTGTGAGTGGTGTAAGGTTTTCGGTGAGCTAGAAAACTGAGTGTGTTGTGAGTTTTCGGTGAACTAGAAAACCGAGTGTGAGAAGTGACGTTGATCGGTGAGCGTTGAAAACCGATACTGTGAGGTGTAAACGTTATTCGGGTGAGCGTAGAAAACCCGGTTGTGATAGTGGATTTCTCCCCGGGAGTGGGGAGCAGAGACGTAGGACGGAAGATCAGAACTCCGTGATCATATCTTGTGTTTGAGTGTGCTTTGGCGTTTATTTATACTTGTGTTTATATTTCTTATCGCCATTATCATTAGCTCATTAGTTATATAATCCACTATCTAGTTCATATTGTTTACCCTTGTGTTAGTTTACATATCCTTACATATATCATATTGTGTATCTATTTGGTAGGATATATCACCTTGTGTTAGTTTTATATCCTTGCACATACATTGCCTATATCTCTTTGTTAGGATATATCTTATTGTTCATATTGCTTATTCTTGCTTATATCTCTCGTATATCTATCTTGCAAGAATATATTTGTTAAGTAATTTTAATTGGCAGTTTAATCGGATTAGATTAGCATAAGACCCTAATCACCCCCTCTCTAGGGTTTAACACAAACGATTGGCAATAATTATAGGACAGGAGTCTACAGATAACGTTAATTTTTTATTCCCCTACGTCGGATATATAACACATTGTTTTTATATATCACACTAATTTTGAAAAACTTTGTTTGATTAAATCATGCCTTTACACATCAGAAACAAATTTATAAAACATACATATAGCGCATATATATAGTTGATGGTGTAAGCAGGGTTAAAGTTAGTTTTTTTAGTGTCATTAGTGCTACTAGAGTTATTAGGGCCAAAGTTGATCTTAATAATATTATTATGTTATTAGAGTAATTAGTCTAAATGTTATAAGGATTTTTATGGTAATTAGCTTAATTTGATTAACTAGGAATGGAGTAATTATTGACGCTAGGTTTAGCAAGGTAATTAGCATATTTTGGGTAATTCGGACCTGGTTTAGTAATTAATATTTCACTTTTTTGGTTTAACAAGAATAAAATAATTAGCGTCCCAAAAGATTAAGGCTAGGCTCATATTATAGTTAATTAGAAAAGATACGTAATTTGTGTTAGACTTAGCTAGGGTTAGGGTTAGGCCCATGAATTAATATTTAAATTTAGAATTAAAAATATATGTACTTAGTGTTTCAATGATTAAGGGTAGGATTAGGTTAATTTGCCTAAAAGCCTAGCATAATTAGTGTTAGGTTTGTTGGATTAATTAGGGTTAGGTTTTTTTTGACTAATTAAGGTTAGGTTCACTGGATTAATTAGGGTTAGGTTTATGTAATTAGTGTTTGCGTGAATTAATGTTTAAATTTGGAATTAAAAATATATATAATTAGTGTTTACATGTAAATTAGTTTTATAGGTAATTAATGTTAGGTTTACAGTTCAGGTAAGGATTAGTCCATTTAGAGTTAGATTTTGGGTAAGGATTAGTCAATAGTGCTGATTAGGGTTAGATCTTGGTTAAGGATTAGTCGATTTACGGTTAGAACTGTTAGGTAATTTGATTAGGTTTATTGCTTTTAAATTAGCTTTAGGGGTAATTAGTTAGGTTAACTGATTTTAAATTAGCTCTAAGGGTAATTAGTTAGGTTTATTGATTTTAAATTAACATTTAGGGTAATTAGTGTTAGCTTTTGGGGTAATTTATACGGTAATTAGGGCAACATTTACTGATTTTAAATTAGATTTAGGGGTAATTAGTCTTAGCTTTTTGGGTAATTTAAATGGTAATTAGGGCAACATTTACTGATTTTAAATTAGATTTAGGAGTAATTTGTGTTAGGCTAAGATTTTGGGTAAGGATTAGTCAATGGAGTTGATTAGGGTTAATCTTAGTTAAGGATTACTTTATTTAGGGTTAAGAGTGATGATTAGGGCTAGTGTTCGGGGGCTCCTGGGTGGGTTAGGTGGTGAGGGGAGAGTTTTAAAAATACCTTTTATAAACTGATGTAAGATCTGATGTAAATGATGGCGAGATCGACTCACGATGACAAATTTCTACGACGAGAAGAAGTGGCAGCAAATTTCAACCACTGAGGTAGCGGTGAGAAGAAGCAGTGAACTTTTTGTACAACTTCAACGAGGGAAAGTAGCAATCTTTGATGTCGACCTTTGACTAAACACGATGAACTTCAACGACAAGCTGTAAGGACAGTGAGAACGACAGGTAAAGAGGGGCTAGGATAAAAAGAGGTATAGTAATAAGTTAATAATATCAGGTGAAAAAAACAGTGGGCATATCTCGAATGCCCGTTGAAAATTCATTTCACATCCTATGGTGGGACCTATTTTTTAAAAAATAATCCATGCACGTATTATAAATAGTTTTCTTTGACGGCTCAAATTTGTCTATGTTGAATCATCCTAGATGGATATTTAGCTATCTAGGATGCGTCGTCTACTATGATCTAATCTCCACTAGTGTGTGTTTGTGTCGGGAATAAATTTTATTACATAATGCATTACAAACGTTTATTGATTACAATGGAAACAAAAGAGTGAGCTTTGTGTTTTGTAAAACTTCTTTTTACAATAAAACAAGATTAAGAGTGCTCTCTAGAAATACTTGCAGGAATGTTTATCGTTCGCTGCTTGTGTGGGATCTTTACCTATGCCGGGGGTGCGTTAGCCCGTGGACGACCGAGTCACAAATCCAAGTTGAACCGTGAAGAAGG
Organism: Asparagus kiusianus; assembly: GCA_022839385.1. Taxonomy (NCBI): domain Eukaryota; kingdom Viridiplantae; phylum Streptophyta; class Magnoliopsida; order Asparagales; family Asparagaceae; genus Asparagus; species Asparagus kiusianus. Next base: position 448,613 of record BQKN01065704.1, on the reverse strand, counting down.
CTTTAGAGTCGACGTTTAATTTTAGAAACAAGAACAAAAGTGGATATCTCAACCAGGTGAGACAAAACACTCTTCTCAAGATCAAGTCAAAGCTTAGATCTCGAGGAAATATCGAAGGCTCTTAAGGATGCTTGAAAATAATAAAGACTATTTCTCTTGCTCAAAATTCGCCAAAAGCTCAAGTCTCTACCTAGAATCTGCTTGGTCCTTATGTATATAGGTTCTAGGGAAGTATTTATAGCCTTTAGGAGCTGTTACTGAAAATAGAAAGTCAAAACTAACATGAACTGACAACCCCTATTTCCGAGATAATGCCCACTATCTCGGAAACAGTGTATTGTCCCAGGCAATTTTGTAACTATCGTCCACTCTGTTAAATGCCATGATTTCTGCAATTATGAGCAAATTTTTAGTTTGTAACTGCCTCCCCACGTTTATGGATGATGCCCAGCAGTTATGAAGCCATGTGGACTACACAAATCTCGAGAAAACCGTCACAAAATGACGTGACACTTTCATATAGTTTTTGAGACAGTTTTCATGTCTCGGAAACTATTTGTTGTCTCATAGTTTCTGAGACAAATTCCTTGTCTTGGAAACTATGTGCTATCTCATAGTTGTCTAGACAACTTCTTTTTCTCGTAATTCTGTGATGCCCTCTTGTTTTAGTCGTTTTGCATTTTTGTGCATTCCTTAATTAGTCTTTGACATTGGATAATCTTCTTTGAATCAGATGATGACTTTTATTGCCTACTCTTCATCTCGAGCTATATGCGATAACTTATAGGCTTTGACACATACAGATACCCCCTCTAAAGTGTTTTAGTCTCATTCTTTTATAGATGAGGCTGAAATGCTTTGGATATGATACACTTAGCCTTAAATTTATTGACTTCTTCAGCCTTTAGTCTATCTAGTATTTTATCGAATAGCTAAAATTCTTCCAGTGCTGCATTTATCGTCTAATCGTTGTCGAAATCTTAAATCGAAGCTGGTATGTTGATTTCTGAACTAGCTCGTGTCATTGAATTGACATTGAACTTGTCATGTTCGTCGGGAGTTCATATTTAAATCACCGTTAAACTCCCCAGAATAATTCTACACCTGAAGATTATCATGAGCCTGATTTTGGCGAACTTGTTGATGCGTTGACCGGCGTTGACCTTCGTTACGGTGCGAATTTAAAATTTTTAGAATTTTTAAGTTATATTATAATTTTAATTTATATAGAAATATATATATATATATATATATATATATATATATATATATATATAT
>BQKN01065704.1:355761-437335 GCA_022839385.1 Asparagus kiusianus | reverse complement strand
GTGGTGGTCTAGTGGTGGATTGTCCCTCTAGCATATGCACATTCATTGAAGCCTCCATTAGATCTTTTCTCTAAGGTGATTAAACCAAAAACTAATATAGAGACCAAGCTCTGATACCAATTGTTGGACCCTAGAGGGGGGTGATTAGGGTCAAGAGGCTATAATTATGCAATAAAAATTAAGACAAGCAAACCACAGAAATCTAATGCAATCAAAATAGAGGAGATAGGGTTAGGAATCGTTATCCTGTGACGCGTGATATGTTAACGAGGTTCGGTCCACAGACCTACGTCCCCGCTCCCCACTCTCGAGGAGAATTCTACTATACAACCCGGTTTGAAAGCCGGAACTTCGTCTACACAGCGATCCCCTCACGATCTCACACTACACAGTTTGATCTACAAAAGATCACACTCCCACACAGTTTGATCTACACAAGATTACACTCTCAAGATAGTAGAAATGGTGTAAGACTCTCTCTTTATAACGTCCCTATAGCAAAGAGAAAGTGTACACTGAAGCTGGGACAAACTGAGGAGGAAGAAGAGGATGGGTATAAATAGGAAAAACAGCTGTTAGAACCCGTACCCCTAATCCCCCAAAAACTGGAGACAAACGTCGCTCAAATCTGTACTGAGCATCGCTAAAAAATGGACACAGATTACCGTTTGAAAAATACGGTGGTCGACCGACGGAATTTTTGGTCGACCGCGATCCAGGACGAAAACAGAAGAAACAAGCAGAGACTTCTCCGGTCGACCGGCGCGGTCGATCGATGGAAGCTCTCGGTCGACCGATGGAAGCTCTCGATCGACCGCACCGGTCGACCGACAAACTCTCTCCTGCCCAGTGAAGAATGAACATAAGTGCGATAGACCGGTGCGGTCGACCGCATTCTGATACATCCCAAAACACTGTTGACACACTTAAACAATTTGTAAAATATTCATTTGACTTCTGGAAATTGTAAAACTTTGTAAAATATTTTTAATACTAAAAACAAATTGTTTAGAAAAAGAATTTTGCAAATAGGTCCTCATACTTGTAAGAAATAGTATTTTGTTAAAAACGCTTAAAAACATAAGTATGAAAACGTGTGTGTGATATCCCAATAGCTTCAAGTGAATTTGATAACTCTTTGCCTACATTCTAGCACTAGAGAGAAAATAAAAACTAGCTAATATCCTCACATAGAATACAATTCTTGAGTCTTGATATAGCTTGATATGGATGAAGCTTCTATATGAATTTGTTGTTCTTGAAATAACATTACTTCATCGCTATGCCTCCTCCTCCTTTGGATATCATCGTTGTCGCGTATATTCCATCTAATCCTCCATTTGTGGCACTAATAAGCTTGATATATGAATTCACTACATTTGCACTCAATAAGCTATTAGTACCGATAATGGTGGTTGTAAAACATCATCAAAACATAAGGGCTAACAGTAGGTCGTGGGGACCGAACTCCGTGATCATATCTTTTGTTTGTGATTGCATTGGCGTACTAATTCTTATATTCATATCTTATATCACCTTTGTTTATATACCCTTGTATATAATTCACCATATATCTCTTGCTAGGATATATCTCTTTGCTCATATTGCTTATTCTTGTTCATAATATGTTGTATATCTATCTTGCAAGAATAGTTTGTTGAATTAGTTTTAATTAGCATAAAATCGGATTAGATTAGCATAAGATCCTAATCACCCCCTCTAGGCTCTAACGATTGGTATCAGAGCTTGGTGCTCTTTGGTTTAAGGTCTAATCGCCTTGAGTTAAAGATCTAAGTTATCGCTTTATGCTAATCTAGTTTTGATTACATTTGTCTTGCTTACATATATACATTATGGATATACACGATGCATCTAGTTTAGGTTATATCATCAATATTGCTCTGAGATTAGATAATTTTTCCTATACCCAATGGTGTGTTAGATTTAAACTTTTTGTTCAATCTAGACACTTTAATTTATGGGAAATTATAGATGGTGCTTATATTGTACCCACTTTGGACAAATCCAAGTGGAATAAAAATGATCATCGTATGTTTACAAAGTATAAGATTTTGTTAGAATATTTGCTAAATGCTTTTGATTCATCTATGTCTAATAAGTTTGTTCATTTTGATAGTGCTTACACCTTATGAAAATTTATTGAAGCACATGAAGAGGACTTGGAGGCGATCTGACAAGCTTTGGAGGATCCCGCTTCAAGTTCATATGAAGCATCATGCACACGGACACTAGGTGATAGCCCTAGTGAGGTTTGCGAGTTCAAATCAATTAATGATTTATCTAGTAATGAACTTGCTTGTGCAAGTAAAAAATTATTGCATGCCTATAACTGTTAGCCCTTATGTTTTGATGATATTTTACAACCACCATTATCGGTACTAATTGTTTTTTAAGTGATATTGTAGTTAATATATATATCAAGCATGTTAGTACCACATATGGAGGATTGGATGGAATATGAGCTTCAACGATGATATCCAAAGGAGGAGGAGGCATAATGATGAAGCAAATGTTAATCAAGAACAACACATTCAAGTCAAAGCTTCATTAACTCAAAGCTATATAAAGACTCAAAGAATTGTAATTCTATGTAAGGATATTAGCTAGTTTTTCTTTTCTCTCTAGTGCGAGAATGTAGGTAAGTAGTTGTAGATTTCACTTGAAGCTATTGGGATATCACACACACGTTTTCATACTTATATTTTTTGAGCGTTTTGACAAAATATTATTTTTCACAAGTATGAGGACCTATTCGTAAAATTCCCTTTCTAAACAATTTGTTTTTAGTGTTAAAAATAATTTATAAAGTTACACAATTTTTGGAAGTCATTTGAATATTTTTATAGATTTTTAAAGAGTCAAAAATAGGTTTTAAAAACAGTGTCAGCATGTACCAGTTCGCGGTCGACCACCACGGTCAACCGCGCCTGTGTTCTTTTTTTAAGTAGATAGCATAAACTTTCACTGTCGACCGTCACGGTCGACCGTCAGCTCAAAAATTCCCACGGTCGACCGTCGATTGACTGCCAAAGTCTCTGGAAATTTTCTGAGCCTTAAAAGTGGCTCGCGGTCGACCACGAGATTTTCACGGTCGACCGTCGTTTACTCCAACGGACTTTTACGTATAGTTTCAGACGATGATTTTTTACGGGATTTAGGGGATATGGGTATGGTTTTTGACTGTAGTGTTTTCTCCTATTTAAACCCCTTATACCTCTTCTTCTTCAAGTGTCCCAAACATTTTGAAAAATCAAAGATCTGTTTTTACTGAGATCAAACTTTCAAAACCTGATTTTCTCTGTTTTCAAGTTCACTTTCCAGCTTCAGTGTAATATTTCTCCTTGCCATAGGGACATTGTAAAGAGAGAGTTTTTACACCATTACTACTATTGAGAGCTTGATCTTGTGGAGATCAATTGTGTGGGAGTGAGATCTTATGGTGATCAACTGTGTAGTTGTGAGATATTATGGAGATCGTTGTGTAGAAGAAGTTCTGGCATCCAAACCGGGTTGTGTAGTGGATTCTCCTTGAGAGTGGGGAGCGGGAACGTAGGTCAGTGAGACAAACCTTGTTAACACATCACGCGTCACTTGGATAATGATTTCTAACTCTATCTCATTTACTATAGTTTTTCATTTTGTGGTTTGTTGCTTGTCTCATTTTTTATTGCATAATTATAGCCTTAAGACCCTAATCATCCCCCTTCTAGGATCCAACAATTGGTATCAGAGCTTGGTCTCTATATTAGTTTTTGGTCTAACCACCTTGGAGAAAAGGTCTTATGGAGGCTTCAATGAATGTGCATATGTTAGAGGGACAATCAACCACTAGGCCACCTCTTATCACCGGTAGTAATTTTGCTTATTGGAAGGCTAGAATGAGGGTATATCTTCGTTGCATTGGTCTTGATATTCTAGAACTCATAGAGAAGAAATATGTAGAAAAACCCAAAGTTGGGAACATGACCGATGGAGAAAGGCACCAAGCTAATCCCAATGCAAAGGCTTTGAACGCCTTAATTTGCGGTCTTTCCCCCAATGAGTATAATAGGGTTTCTACGTGTGCAACCGCATACGAAATATGGGTGAAATTATGTGTTACACATGAAGGAACCCCCCAAGTTAAGGAATCCAAAATCGGTAGGGTTATGCATGAATATGAGTTATTTAAGATGCTTCCTAATGAATCCATTGATGCTATGTTTTCTTGCTTCACTATCATAATCAATGAATTGCATGGTCTTGACAAGTGCTTGACTATCCAAGAGATGAACTACAAGATCCTTCGTTCATTGACTCCGGCATGGGAACCCAAAGCTACGGTCATTGAGGAAGCTCACGATCTTACTACTCTAGCTCTCGATAGCCTCATCGGCAAGCTTAATGTTCATGAGAAGAAGCTCAAGGGAAAGGAGAAGGAGGAAGTGCCCCCATGGGAAGTTGATGAGCCATCACCAAAAATAAAGACCATAGCTCTCAAAGGAGCTAGTGATAACTCCTCATCATCATCGGATAGTAAAGTTGATTTTTTTAGAGAAGTGGCTCACCTCTCTAGAAGAATTTCTAGACTCATTAAAATGAACAAGAAGTTTAATCCCCGATCTAACAACAAATTTTTTGAAAGTGCTTTGAATGTAACAAACCAGGTCATATCGCTAAAGATTGCCCCAAGCTTAAGGAGAAATACTTGAAGTACAAGAAAAAGAAAGTCATGTATGCTGGATGGGAGGAATCTGAACCAAGCGATTCGGATAGCAATGAAGAAGGCGCTAAGATTGCTCTTCATGATCTTAACATTTGCTTCATGGCTTATGTAAAGGAGGTAGTTTCCGATACCGAAAGTGAATCCTTTTACATGAAATGTGATCTAGCTACCGCATTAGAAGAATTTAAAATGATGTCAAAAGAATTTTCGTCCTTTAAAAAATTGCATGCTTCTTGTGATGCCTAACTAGAACAACTACAAACCTCTCTTGCTTTAAAAGATGAATTGCTAGGGGATCTTAATTTTGAAAACAAACAATTTAGATCCAAAATTGAAAGACTTGAAATTGAGAGTGGTAGGATTAGACCCACTCATGCTTATGCTAATTATCATCATCATGAGAGAAATAAATTTCATAGATCTCATGCCTCTACACAAAAGAGAAATTTTGTGTGCACATATTATATGAAACGTGGTCATATTTCTACTTATTGTAGGATTAAAGACAATCATGATTTTTATGGAATGACATGGGTACCCAAAGGTATCAAGCTTACTAACCACCAAGGACCCAAGATTTAGGTACCTAAAGTTACTACACCTTCATCTCTTGTAGGGAACATCACGAACACGGCGTAGAGAGATGTGATACCTTGATAGTGGTTACTCATATCATATAACGGGTAACAAAGAGCTATTTGCAATCTTATCAAGGATTGAAGGAGGTAGCGTCTCCTTCGATGGTGGAGAGAAAGGTAAAATAATCGGTATTGGATGTATTGGTAAGACACCCTCTCCCGTAATGGAAGATGTTTATTTGGTTAGTGGCAATCATAATCTTCTTAGCATTAGCCAATTGAGTGAAAGGTTTTGATATTTCCTTTAAACCGAACAAATGCATTGTTAGCTCAAATAAAAAAAAACTATTTTTGTTGCTAATAGAAAATCTAATGTATATATTTTTGAGATGAATGAGCTATTAGATCAAGATGTCAAATGCCTTGCGGCGGTTGATGAAAACCCTTGGATTTGGCATAAGAGGCTTGGACATGCGAACATAGAATTGATATCAAAATTGTCTAAGAGGAATCTTGTAAAAGGGTTACCAAACTTGCATTTCATCAAAAATACCATATGCGAAGATTGTGCTAAAGGTAAACAAACTTAGTCCACCTTCAAATCCATCAATGAGGTATCAACTTCTAAACCCATGCAATTACTTCATCTTGATTTATTTGGTCCTATACGTGTTACCTCTCTTGGAGGCAAACACTATGTTTTTCTTATCATTGATGATTTTTCTCGTTTTACATGGACAATCTTTCTTGCAAGTAAAGATGAATGTTTTGAAGAATATTCGAATCATGTTAAAAGAATTGAAAATGAAAAAGAATTGAAAGTTGTTAAAATAAGAAGTGATCATGGTGGTGAATTTTAAAATAATTTTTTCTATGATTTTTGTGCACATCGTGGTATAAGTCATGTGTTTTCTGCTCCAAGAACACCATAACAAAATGGTGTTGTTGAATGGAAAAATCGTACCATAGAAAAGATGACACGAACTATGTTAAACTCTTTTGATTTGCCTAAGTATTTTTGGGCGGAAGCCATCAATACGACTTGCCATGTTTTAAATCGTGTTTTGATTAGACCAAAGCTTAAGAAAACTCCTTATGAACTATTTCACGGCAAAACTCCTTTCATTGGATATTTTCGTATCTTTGGTAGTAAATGTTTTATTTTAAATACAAAAGATCACCATGATAAATTTGATTCTAAAATTGATGTAGGCATTTTCCTAGGATACGCTCCTCGAAGTAAGGCTTATAGGGTCTTCAACAAACAAAATCTTGTTGTTGAAGAATCTATAAACGTTACTTTTGATGAGATTAATATTGGTTTACAAGTTGATTTGCCTAGGAAAGATGATGATGATGTTGAGGGAGGATTGGAACTATTACAAAGAAATAAAACACCCTCAATAGATGTTCAAAAGGATGGGGAAAGTACAAACAACGTTCAAGAGCAAGAACAAGAAGAACTCCCCATAGCATGGAAATTTACACCAAATCATCCAAAGGAGCAAATCATTGGAAATCCTTCACAAGGGGTTCTAACTCGCTCAAAGGCTTTGAGTGAGTGTGGTAATGTTGCCTTCTTATCTCAATTAGAACCTAAGAAGATTAATGATGCTTTAAATGATGAATTTTGGATTTTAGCTATGCATGATGAACTAAATAATTTTCAAAGAAATGATGTTTGGAAACTAGTTCCTAGACCTAACAATGCTAGTATAATTAAAACAAAAAGGGTTTTTAGAAACAAACTTGATGAACATGGCATTGTAACTAGAAATAAAGCTCGTTTGGTTGCCTAAGGATACAATCAAGAGGAGGGCATAGACTATGATAAAACATTTGCATCGGTTGCAAGGTTAGAATCAATTAGGATGTTTTTGGCATTTGCAAGCTTTAAAGATTTTAAATTATTTCAAATGGATATTAAAAGTGCATTTTTAAATGGTTTTATAGAAGAGGAAGTATATGTTGAGCAACTCCCCGGTTTTATGGATCATGCATTTCCTAATCATGTTTACCGGGTTAAAAAAGCTTTATATGAGTTGAAACAAGATCCTAGAGCTTGGTATGCTCACCTCTCTAGTTTTCTTCTTGAAAATGATTTTTCTAATGAGAAAATTGATAATAAACTTTTTGTGAGAAAAAGGAAAAATAATTTTATTTTAGTTCAAATATATGTTGATGATATCATTTTTGGTGCTAATAATGAATCTCTATGCAAGGATTTTTCTAAAGTTATGCAAGATCATTTTAAAATGAGCATGATGGGAGAGCTCACATTCTTTCTCAGGCTCCAAGTCAAGCAAACTAAGGATGGGATATTTATTTCTCAAAGCAAGTATGCTAGAGAATCGGTGAAGAAATTCAATTTGGAGAATTCTAAGCATGTACCAACTCCTATGAGTACAAGTGCCAAGCTTGATACGGATGATAGTGGTGAGGATATGGACCAAAAACTATACCGAGGTATGATAGGTAGTCTTATTTATCTCACTGCTAGTAGACCCGATATCATGTTTAGTGTGTGTGCATGTGCACGTTTTCAAGCTTCTCCTAAAGCATCTCATTTGATTATGGTTAAAAGAATAATTAAATATGTTTATGGAACAATTGATCTTGGTTTATTTTTTCCAAAAGCACCTCTTTTGATCTATATGGTTTTTGTGATGCCGACTTTGCCGGATGTAAGGTAGATCGCAAGAGTACGAGTGGTACATGTCAATTCTTGGGTAACTCTCTAGTCTCTTGGGCTTCCAAGAAAAAAATTGTGTTGCCTTGTCCACTACGAGAGCGGAATACATTACCGTCGGCTTATGTTATGCCCAAGTTTTGTGGATGAAACAAAGTTTAGTTGACTATGATTTGAATTTTTAAAATATAAAATCTTTTGTGATAACACTAGTGCTATCAAAATTTCAAAAAATTCGGTTTTGCATTCTAGAACCAAGCATATTGATGTGCGCCATCATTTCTTACGTGATCATGTACAGAGGCAAGATGTATCCCTTGTGTATATTGACACAAAATTTCAATTAGCGGACATCTTTACCAAGTGTAACGCCCCTGGTTTCAACAAGGCTGCAGTCCGAGGTGAAACCAAGAATGTCAAACCTGCCATGCACTACACCGCACAATAACATGTCTCAGCATCACAGAAAATATCTATCTAGTGGAATCAATAACAGGTGTAGGTACAACAGGCAAAAGAGAAAGTACTGAAGAGAGTAATAACCAATGGATACTCTAAAAGAGATAATCACCACTAATATAAATAAAACAAATCTCTGAATAAAGAAACAATATCTGAACTGAAATACAAATGTCTCGACATCAATCGAAAGAAATGATACTAAGGCACCTTGCCTTTACAAAACTAGAAATAATATCTCAATGTCTCATAAACAAGTCATCGTGGAGTTCTAACAAAAATACTATTAATAAAATATCCATAAATAGAACTAGTTAACTCCATCAAGCTACAACTCTCCGTGCACCTGGCTTGTTACCTAAAAGTAGGGAAACAACGAGCGTCAAAGCGCTATAGCGAGTAACATCTCAACCAACCCCAAGGGGGAGGGCTAGTTGGATAAAAAAATAACTGATAATACACATAGATAGACAATCATCTACTCTGAAATAAAAAGAGATTTGATATTTAGAAATTTACAACACGAGCATGGTACATCGAGCGAAATAATCCAAATAAGGAAACCCTCATGTATATACCATATGTCTCAAATTGTAAATCCCTAAATGCCAAATCCAAAAGCTAATTGTGGAGAAAAAATGAAAGACGGCTCCTCTAAATACAAAATCCAAACTACAACGTGAGGCAATACCTCCATTTCAAACTATATCAAAAATGTCCTGTCAGACACCGGAATACTTGTTCAACTCATGAACCGCATCTACTATATGTTAGATAAGGAAAAATCCCACTGAACATTCAACACATGAACTGAAATAGGAAATAGCCCAACACATGGACTATATATAAGGCATGTCCAACACATGGACTATATATGATGTAGGTCCAACGCATGGACTATAAATACTACAGGTCCAACATATGGGCCGCAAGCTACATGTCCAACGCATGGACTAAAATAACGAATGTCCCACACATGGACTATATGGTCAAGGTCCAACACATGGGCCGTAATAGCTAAACGTCCAACACATGTACTACGATGAATTATTTCTATAGCATACATGGATACACTATTCGCTCTCATGTCTCGGTAAATAAACCAGTCTCTAGTCTGTAGTCAACTCATGTACACAGATCCCTTTTATACTCAAGCTAGTATGTTAGGCTCATAAAAACATATGAAAACATCATGTAAAAGCATTTAAAATCTGGGTGAGGGATTAGGCGAGATGAAACTCACCTGAGAGGTGATGAACTACTGTAGTAAGGCCGTGAGAAGGTTCTCCTCTACTGAACACCACTGGATCTCGCTCGAACTCCTCGAAATCCTCCAAAAATGCCCCAAAGAACAAGCTTGGGTTTGCAAGAGGGTAGGGGGAGACTACTAGGGTTTTCTCTGACAAAAAAGAGGCTCTCACAAATTAAATAATATATATATGATCCCCCAAACCCGACCCGAAACCCGAAACCAACTCCGACTGGGAAAACAGTCAGGCCGCTGTGTGGTCGACCGCCGCGCCCAGCGCGGTCGACCGCCGCGCCCAGCGCGGTCGACCGCGTAGCAGCATACTGCTGTGCTTGATACGTTCGTGTGCTGGTCTTTTCCACTTAATTTCTCTCTCATAAATACACTAGTTTGATCCCCAAACACTTGTTTTTCATACTCTTCCGTGAAATAAACATATATTTCACAATAAAACTCATTTAATAAATTTTTTACGGGGCTTTACATTCTTCCCCCTTAAAAGAATTTCGTCCTCAAAATTCCGAGATTGCATCTCAAACATCAACAACATGAGGAAAAACACAATATCCAGTAACTATCATGTATAGACATAGCGGTATTTATAGTTAACAGTCTACAATGTAAATATTTATACCTTAATCCCCAACTAAATGGAAATAGTACGTCGGGCGAAAAATCCAAACAAGGAACCCCCCATATATATACCATGTATTCTAAATGATTACGGATTAGGTGTCCATATCCTCATTCTAGTGTTAAAGATAAATACAGCTATTCTAAAATTCATCATGAAACATAAGAAAATAATATTCAAACAAATTACCTGTTCAAACAGGTGTGGGTAATCGCAATGCATATCCTCCTCGCGCTCCCAAGAAATCTCCTCGGATCCACTCCGGTTCTATTGGACTTTCACCAAAGGGATCACTTTATTCCTAAGCTTCTTGTCCTCTCTAGAAAGTATACAAATTGGGATCTCAATCGTAGTCAAATCGTCCTGAATCTCAATCTCTAGGGCATCTAAAACTCGCTACCTCTCCTCATCATGAAGGTGCTTCCTGAGCATAGAAATGTGAAATACATCGTGTACACTAGACATCGATGCTGGGAGATCTAGTCTATATGAAACAACCCCAATACGCTCAATGATTCGAAAAGGGCCAATAAATCTCGGGGCTAGCTTCCCTCGCCTACCAAAACGGTGCACACCCTTCATCGGCGATACCTTCAACATGACGTAATCTCCCTCCTGGAACTCTAAAGGTCGCCGCCTATGATCTGCGTAGCTCTTTTGACGGCTCTGGGCGGCTAGAATGCGTTCCCTAATCAATGCTACCTTTTTGGTAGTGTGTCTCACCAACTCTAGTCTAAGCAATAAGCTATCTTCTGGTTCTGCCCAACATATAGGGGATCTACAAGGTCTCCCGTACAGTGCCTCATATGGAGCCATACCAATAGTTGCTTGATAACTATTGTTATGAGCAAACTCTATCAACGGAATGTGATCCTCCCAGCTGCCCTGGAAATTAATAATGCAAGCCCGTAGCATGTCCTCTACCCCTTGGTTGACTCTCTCAGTCTAGCCATCCGTCTGAGGGTGGAATACACTACTGTGCAATAACCTGCTACCGAATGAGTCCTGAAAACTCCTCCAAAGGTGCGAGGTGAACACTGATCCTCGATCTGACACAATTGTATCTGGAACTCCGTGAAGTTGAACTATCTCCCGAATGAATATCCTCGCATATGCCTCGGGTGTATAAGTAGTCCTCACTGGAATAAAATGTGCTGACTTCGTAAGTCAATCCACAATCACCCAAACTGAGTCATTCCCCTTCTTCGACTTCGGCAAACCCACAATGAAATCCATCGAAATATCCGCCCACTTCCACTCAGGAATGGGTAAAGGCTGAAGTGTTCCTGCTGGTCTCTGATGTTCTGCTTTCACTTGCTAATAGGTGAAACACTTAGCCACAAAATCTGCAATGTCTCTACGCATACCACTCCACCAAAAGTGTCTCCTCAAGTCCTTGTACATCTTAGTGGTCCCTGGATGTATTGTATACTGGGTACGGTGTGCTTTATCAAATAACTCCTTCTTCAACTCCACACTGGCTGGCACAACTAATCAACCCTTCATTCGAAGGCCTCCATCTGCCCCAATGGTCCAATCATCCTTAGGCTCCTTGGAAACCTCCTCCTTTCGGATTTGAATCCAAGAGTCCTCTAACTGAGCTCTGACTACTCTATCCTTCCAAGATGGCTGCACTGATATAGCTCCCAAGTATGCGCTGGTCCCGCCAACCTCTGGCCTAAAGTCGAACTGGCTAAGAGTAAGAAGATCTCTATACAACGAGCATCTCAAAGCCGCTACCTGATGTCGACGTTTCCTACTCAAGGCATCTGCCACGACATTCGCCTTCCCCGGATGATACTGAATCGTGAATTTATAGTCCTTAATGAACTCAGCCCATCGTTGCTGCCTCTGGTTAAGTTCCTTCTGGGAGAAAAGATACTTCAAACTCTGATGGTCTGTGAAAAGCTCGAATTGTACTCCATACAAATAGTGTCTCCACGCCTTTAGCGCGAGTACAACCGCGGCTAACTCCAAATCATGGGTGGGGTAGTTCTGCTCTTAAACTCTCAACTTCCGTGAGATGTAGCTACTACTCTCTGAGTCTACATCAAAACACCTCCCAAACCTGATAGCGATGCATCTGTGTACACAACAAATGTCCTGTCACTGCTCGGAATAGAAAGAACTGGCGCTGTAGTCAACTTAACCTTCAAGGTATCAAAAGCCCTCTGGCACTCCGTACTCCAAATAAACTGTACACCCTTTTTCGTGAGGCGTGTAAGTGGTGTCGCAATCTTCGAGAAGTCCTGAATAAACTTCCTGTAATATCCGGCCAATCCCAAAAAGCTACGAATCTCGGTTACCATCTTCGGCGGTTCCCAATCAAGCACCGCTGAAACTTTAGCCGAGTCTACTGCTATGCCCTCTCTGCTGATAATATGGTTAAGAAACCTGACCTCAGAAATCCAAAACTCACACTTGCTGAACTTAGCATATAGCTGATGTTCACGCATGGTCTGTAAAGCCAAACGTAGATGATGTTCGTGCTCTAACTCCGATCTTGAATAGATAAGAATATCATCAATGAATACGATCACGAACTGGTCCAAAAATGGTCGGAAGACCCGGTTCATCAAATCTATGAATACCGCGGGTGCATTGGTCAACACAAATGGCATAATCAAAAACTCAAAGGACCCATATCGAGTCAGAAAGGCGGTCTTGGGAATATCCATCTCCCGGACCCGCAACTGATGATAACCAGAATGAAGATCAATCTTCAAGAAATATTACGCTCCCTGCAACTGATCGAACAAGTCATCAATCTGAGGCAAAGGGTACCTATTCCGGATAGTGACCTTGTTCAACTCACGGTAGTTGATACACAATCACATACTACCATCCTTCTTCTTCACGAAGAGAACCGGTGCTCCCCACGGAGAATGACTCCGACGAATAAAGCCCTAAGCTAACAACTCATCCAACTAGGTCTGTAGCACCCTCATCTCAGCAGGTGCCATACGATAGGGTGCTCGGGATATCAGGGCTGTGCCCGGCTACAACTCGATACAGAACTCAACCGCTCTCACCGGAGGTAACCCAAGTATGTCCTGAAAGACATCTTGAAAATCCGAGACAACTCTAATCTCGTATATATCCACACTCTGATCCCACAGCATCACCTCCTCAATGTACGCCAGTAATGACTCCGCAATCTGACTCCCCTGAGAGGTAGCTACTACTAACTCGGACCCATCGGATGCTCGCAACTTGACTGTTTTCATAAAACAGTCGATACTGACATGGTAGGAAGATAGCCAATCCATACTAAGAATAACATCAAACTCTAACATGCTCAACACTATCAGGTCGACCATAAACTTAGACTCATCGATACTGATGATACAACTCCTACAAATACTCTCTAAGAGCGACACCTCACCTAGAGGGGTGGAAATTGACAAAGGAATATCTAGAGGCTGAGCTACAAGCCGAAGTCTACTCATAAAGACATATGATATGAAAGAGTACGAAGCTCCTGAATAAAAAAGAAGACGAGCTGGAAAGGAGTTCACTGAGAACGTACCGTCCACTACGGCTCCACTCGCCCCATGGTCACGAGGGACTACTGCATAAACTCTGCCGATGCCCTGAATCTGCTCCGCAGCTAGAGGTGGGGCATATAGAACCACCTGTCCCTGAGGGATCTCCTGAACTGTTCGAACCTATCCCTCTATCCTCGGTACCACTGGTGGTGCCTCTAGCCTCGCCTGCTGGCCCTGACTGTGGCCCTGGAATCTGCCCTGCTGCTGTTCTGCCGTCTCCCTGGCTGTGCTCCCATTGGTACACTACGACACTCTGATGCCTTGTGCCCAACCTTACGACAGTTATAACATGTGCCATGAAACTTGCGCTGCTGAGGCGCTCTCTGATCATGCTGAGATCCTCTCCTATAAGAGCCTTGCTGCTGTTGTTGGGGTCCTGAGAAAAGTCTCTTATTCTTATTCTTTTCCTTGCTGTTACCTTCCTTGTCCTTTTGGAATATGGCTGGCTCATTCTCCTGAGAGATGGCAGCATCCGCTACCTCTCGAACTGAATAAAACGTCCTAGAAGCGAGGTATCGACGAAGGCTGGGGCAAAGTCCTGCTAGAAACATCTGAGCCTGACGCTCTCCGATCTGCCACATGCCTGTGAAATGAAGTAGACTCATAAATTTGCTCTCAAAATCAACTACTGACATGTCTCCTTGAGTCAATCTGGACAACTCAAGCTCTTTCCCGGCCTGTGCCACAGAAGAGATAAACTGCTCATCAAAAGGTGAAGTCCTTCCAGGTGAGCGTCATCCTCTGATCTGGAGTAAACTACAACCGATACCATCTCCTTGCGTCTCCCTTGAGACTGTAAGATGCCAGCCTCTGCTTCTGAACCGATGTCATATTCAAAATCTCAAGAATGTTGCTTACATCCTCCTTCCACTTATGCGCTGCCAATGAATCTGATGATCCCTGAAACTCTGGCGCTCTCATCTTCAGGTCTCTCTCCACCAGACGGAGCCAAGTCTCCTGCTCTGCTGCTCTATCCGTAACTGCCTGTGGGATAGGTACTGGTGTGTTCCCTTAAAAACCCTCAGCAACTAGAAAAGCTGGTACAACCGGTGGTGGAACTACTGGTGGCGGTGGTGGGGTGATGTGACTCGTCATAAGCTCCTCAAGAACTACCATCCTCGTGGCTATGGGAGCCATCAGATCTATCAGATATTAGGGAAACTACTGCGGCTCTGGTGGGGCCTGCTACGGCTCTGCCAGACCAGCTCTCCGGGTACTAGGTCTACCACGTCTTGCCATCTGTTCACATAAAAGAAGGTTTATGAGTCTTCAATCAAAACACTTATGGATCTCATATAAGTAGAGAGTTCATATCATATATCTTCACTCAAATACTTTTAAGTATCACAAAACAAAACAAAAAAAATATTCGAAATTTTTGAATACGCGTATATAGCGTCCTCACTTTTTCTAGGAAATTCTTAGCGGACTCTATAGATGAATCCTTAGAAACTCTATTCTAACTCCACGACCCAACCCAGAATGATCCTAAGGATACTGAAACTAGAGCTCTGATACCAACTGTAACGCCCCTGGTTTTAACAAGGCTGCAGTCTGAGGTAAAACCAAGAATGTCAATCCTGCCATGCACTACACCGCACAATAACATGTTTCACCATCACAGAAAATATCTATCTAGTGGAATCAATAACAGATGTAGGCACAACAGGCAAAAGAGAAAGTACTAAAGAGAGTAATAATCAACGGATACTCTAAAAGAGATAATCACCACTGATATAAATAAAACAAATCTCTGAATAAAGGAACAATATCTGAACTGAAATACAAATGTCTCGACATCAATCGAAAGAAATGATACTAAGGCACCCTACCTTTACAAAACTAGAAATAATATCTCAATGTCTCATAAACAAGTCATCGTGGAGTTCTAACAAAAATACTATTAATAAAATATCCATAAATAGAACTAGTCAACTCCATCAAGCTACGACTCTCCGTGTACCTAGTTCGTTACCTGAAAGTGGGGAAACAACGAGCGTCAAAGCGCTATAGCGAGTAACATCTCAACCAACCCTAAGGGGGAGGGCTAGTTGGATAGAAAAATAACTGATAATACACATAGATAGACAATCATCTACTCTGAAATAAAAAGAGATATGATATTTAGAAATTTACAATACGAGCATGGCACATCGAGCGAAATAATCCAAACAAGGAAACCCTCATGTATACACCATACGTCTCAAATTATAAATCCCTAAATGCCAAATCCAAAAGCAAATTGTGGAGCAAAAATTAAAGACGGCTCCTCTAAATACCAAATCCAAACTACAACGTGGAGCAATACCTCCATTTCAAACTATATCAAAAATGTCCTGTCAGACACCGGAATACTTGTTCAACTCGTGAACCGCATCTACTATATGTTAGATAAGGCAAAATCCCACTGAACGTTCAACACATGGACTGAAATAGGAAATAGCCTAACACATGGACTATATATAAGGCATGTCCAACACATGTACTATATATGATGTAGGTCCAACGCATGGACTATAAATACTACAGGTCTAACATATGGGCCGCAAGCTACATGTCCAACGCATGGACTAAAATAACGAATGTCTCACACATTGACTACATGGTCAATGTCCAATACATGGGCCGCAATAGCTAAACATCCAACACATGGACTGCGATGAATTATTTCTATAGCATACATGTATACACTATTCACTCTCATGTCTCGGTGAATAAACTAGCCTCTAGTCTGTAGTCAACTCATGTATACAAATCTCAGTGTTTAACAATCCTAAATATCCAAAGATCTTGCCAGCGACACTACGTATGCATAATAGAAAGATGCAGGAAAACTGACTCACAGTCGACCGCCGCATCCAGCACGGTCGACCGCACAAAGTACAGAAACTCACTGTGCCTCGGTGCTCCCCAGCGGTCGACCGCCATGCCACGCACGGTCGACTGCGATCGACGGTCGACCGTCGCGCCCAGCGTGGTTGATCGCGATCACAATAGAAACTTAGCTATGACTGTGCACGACAAGCGGTCAATCGCCGCGTCCATCGCGGTCGACCGCACAGCAACAAAACCCTAAATTAACAGTTTGTTCTATATAATTTGATCTCGATATACGTGGGTGATGTTTATGCATACTAGCAACCCTAAACATGTGGTATTGCATATCTAAAACGTGATATAAATAGTCTAATCACTATAGACAAGATGAAACAAATGAAAACATGCATCTATATGTCGAAAACCTTCGAAAACAATTATTTTTCTTTCAAATCTCTTGTTATACTAAACACCAGATCTAGATCTGCACTTAAGAAAACATGGGTGATCTTTATTAACTGAAAACATGTTCTTTTGTAACATACAATACAAGGATCAACTTTTTATACTCAAGCTAGTATGTTAGGCTCATAAAAACATATGAAGACATCACGTAAAAGCATTTAAAAACTAGGTGAGGGATTGGACGAGATGAAACTTGCCTGAGAGGTGATGAACTACTGTGGTAAGGCCGTGAGAAGGTTCTCAGCTACTGAACACCACTGGATCTCGCTCGAACTCCTCGAAATCCTCCAAAAATGCCCCAAAGAACAAGCTTGAGTTTGCAAGAGGGTAGGGGGAGGCTACTAGGGTTGGGGGAGGCTACTAGGGTTTTCTCTGACAAAAAGGAGGCTCCCACAAATTAAATAATACATATATGAGCCCCCAAACCTAACCCGAAACCCGAAACCAACTCGGACTGGGAAAACAGTCTGGCCGCTGTGCGGTCGACCACCGCGCCCAGCACGGTCGACTGCACAGCAGAAAACTGCTGCGCCTAAACCTGGCCGCTTGGCGGACGACCGCCGTGCCCAGCGTGGTCGACCGCGCAGCAGCATACTACTGTGCATGATACGTTCGTGTGCTAGTCTTTTCCACTTAACTTCTCTCTCATAAATACACTAGTTTGACCCCAAACACTTTTTTTTCATACTCTTCCATGACATAAACATATATTTCACAATAAAACTCGTTTAATAAATTTTTTACAGGGCGTTACACCAAGCCTGTTAGTGAAGATGGTTTTTATCGCATAAGAAATGGTTTGGGTTTATGCACTATGTGAAAGTTCTATTTGCTTGCTTGGTTAGTTACATTTCATATGCATGTTTAGATTACCATTTCTTTTACCCCATTTTGATGGTGACAAAGGGGAGAGATATCTCCTCATTTGTGCACATAGTAAGGGGGAGCTCATAGATGGGGAGAGCACCTATCTATAAGCTATATTTATTTTGCTCTTATATAATGGTTGGTTGTCATCATCAAAAAGGGTGAGATTGTTAACCCTTATGTTTTGATGATGTCTTACAACCATCATTATCGGTACTAATTATTTTTTGAGTGATATTATAGTTAATATATATATATTAAGCATGTTAGTACCATATATAGAGGATTGGATGGAATATGAGCTTTAACGATGATATCCAAAGGAGAAGTAGGCATAATGATGAAGCAAATGTTAATCAAGAACAACACATTTAAGTCAAATCTTCATCAACTCAAAGCTATATCAAGACTCAAAGAATTATAATTTTATATGAGGATATTAGCTAGTTTTTTCTTTTCTCTCTAGTGCTAGAATGTAGGCAAGTAGTTGTAGATTTCACTTGAAGCTATTAGGATATCACACACACGTTTTCATACTTATATTTTTGAGCATTTTGACAAAAAATTATCTTTCACAAGTATGAGGACCTTTTCGTAAAATTCCTTTTCTAAACAGTTTGTTTTTAGTGTCAAAAGCAATTTACAAAGTTACACAATTTTTAGAAGTCATTTGAATATTTTTACAGATTTTCAAAGAGTCAAAAACTACTTTCAAAAACAGTATCAGCTATATCAGTTTGCGATCGACCGCTACGGTTAACCGTGCCTAAGTTTTTACCACTGTCACGGTTGATCGCCAAAGTGTTTGGAATTTTTGAGCCTCAAAAGTGGCTCGCGGTTGACCGCGAGATTTTCACGGTCGACCGCCGTTTACTTCAACAGATTTTTACGTACAGTTTCAGACGATGATTTGTTACGGGATTTAGGGGATATGGGTATGGGTTTTGGCTATAGTGTTTTCTCCTATTTAAACCCCTTATACCCCTTCTTCTTCAAGTGTCCCAAACATTTTGAAAAATCAGAGATCTGTTTTTACTGAGAGCAAACTTTCAAAACCTAATTTTCTCTGTTTTCAAGTTCACTTCCCAGCTTCAGTGTAATCTTTCTTCTTGCCATAGGGATATTGTAAAGAGAGTTTTTACACCATTACTACTATTAAGAGCTTGATCTTGTGGAGATCAACCGTGTAGGAGTGAGATCTTATGGTGATCAATTGTGTAGTTGTGAGATCTTGTGGAGATCGTTGTGTAGAAGAAGTTCCGGCTTCTAAACCGGGTTGTGTAGTGGATTCTCCTCGAGAGTGGGGAGCGGGGACGTAGGTCAGCGGGCCAAACCTCGTTAACACATCGCGCGTCACTTGGATAATGATTTCTAACCCTATCTTATTTACTATAGTTGTTCATTTTGTGGTTTGTTGCTTGTCTCATTTTTTATTGCACAATTATAGACTTATGACCCTAATCATCCCCCCTCTAGGGTTCAACAATAACAAATTACATAAAGATTTTATTGACTTACAAAGCAAGCATGTTAATTTAGAATCTGATCATGAGTTGCTAGGTTCCAAATTTGATGTCATTGTAAAAGAAAATACCTTACTTAAAGAAAACAATGATATATTAAATTTGGAAAATTAAAAATTAACCTCATCCATTTCTACCTTAACTCATGAAAGATATAATACCAAGTTAGAAGTAAAGAACATAAAAAAAATGTTACTACTTCTTTTATAAATGACTATTTATGTTCTACTTCTAATAAAAATGCATATGTGCCTAATAATAAAGATTTGAATCTTATGAGTAAACATATTTTATCTTTAGATTCAACTTTGAAAACATGCATTAATAATCATAAGAAGCTTATGAATATGTGTGCCAAGTCTAGTGCAAACAAGTCATCATCCACTCATTATGCACATATATAGTAAAGTTTACAAGTGCTCTATTTGCGACCGTAAAGGCCATTTAGCTAAATTTTGCTATGATGCACACAAACATAAAAATGTCAATGGTCCTTGTGTATCTCATCAAGTTTCTTCATCACATGTATACACACATGCACCCATTGCTCATCACAAGCATGCTCATGTGTATAGATGCGATCATTGTCGTTGTTTTGGTCATTTGGCCGAATATTGTTTTGATTTGAAAGGAAAATCATGTTTTTCAAATGTTTCTAGTAGACCACATGTGTTTGAATGTGATATTTGTGGTAGATTTGGCCACTTGGCGAAGTTTTATTATGACTTAAAAAAATGTTCAAACTTGTCAAATTTCTCAAATAGACCACCTTTGTTTAATGATGTTTCTCATTTGCAAAACAATTAAAAGAAAAATCTTTGTTTGCAAATGGTTCTCATGCACAAGCTAATGGTCCACAATAACAAATAGATCTCTTCATTGCACATATTACAATCGGAAGGATCATTTGAGTGAATATTGCTTTAACCATGTTAGTGCACCACATATGCTCAAGAGGGTTCATAACCCTAGGGCTTTAGGCTTTATTGATAGGGGTCATTTCCCTAAACAATCCAACACCAAGAATGCTTGGGGTGCCAAAATGATTTTTAAACCAAGAATTTTGTGTTTTTAGTTTTCTTTTTCTTGGTTTTGTAAAATATGCTTTGAAAACTTTTAATATAAAAACAATTTTTTTGATCAATTCCTTTGTTTTAATGATTATTAGTTTCGCTTTTGATGAGAGGTTTGTGTTTATATAATCCCCCAGATTTATTGGGTGTTTATTCCTAAATCTTATTTACCGGGTACTAAAAGTCCTTATATGGGTTGGAACAAGCTTAAGAGCTTGCTATATTATTGCCTCTCTTGCATTTTGTCAAAAATTTTATTTTGGTTTGTTGCTTTGAATTCATTATATTTCACTTATATGATGATATTTATGTGTTTGTGATTATGGATCATCTATTTGTGCCTTATAATGCATTCTATATGTGGTTTGATCAAGTTCTACAAAGAAAGTTTTCTTTATTGATCAAACAGTATTCTTGGACTTAAATCTTGATTTATGATTACATTTGGTTGATTTGTTTTTATTTGAAAACTTTTTGCATGATTCTCATGTTCCTCTTTTGATTTCATAAATCTATTTTTATACACTATGTTTTTATAATTGTGTAATGAGACACTTCTTTCTAAATGATATATCTACATGTGTTCTCATTGTCCTCTTTTATGTGAGTAATATTTAGCATATTTTTCATCTATGCTTGCTCACATCTTTTGCCTTGGTCTTTATTTCATATACTCCAATAACAATTTGATAGGGAGAGCAATCCCTATATATCTTTTTTTGTTATACTCACCCATGCTTATTTGTAGGAGGAGCTTTCGTTCTCTTCATTCTTTTATTTTTTTCCTTTTTTGGTGTTATCAAAGGGGGAGAAATATTATGAGTATAGCCTTTCTTATTTATATGCATGATATATTCTAATGTATATATTCATTTCTTTCATGCATATATATCTCTTTTGTAAATTGTTTGTCATCATCAAAAAGGGGAAGATTGTTGGCCTTCTTGTTTTGATGATGTTTAACAAACAATTTATGACTAATGTTATTTGTCTAGTTTTTGTGGTTTTCTATTTATTGTATACAAAAAATATGTTGGAGGATGGATGGAATCAAGCATTCATGATCATATCCAATAGAGGTTGGAGGAATAGTGGAGTGAAGCTATGCAAATCCATGTTAAAGATCCAAGTTCAAGCTTCATCCGCAAAGTGTACCAAGTCAAGCTTATTGAAGATCAAGATTGCTTGGGTAACATTTTGTAAAACACCGATAATTTTTGAATGATATATTAATATGAGATTAATTATGATATATGGATATTTAGTATGATAAATATCATTTAATGGTATATGAGTATAATACCATGTGTTTCGAGTATGAACGAGTTCATACATGAGAGAGAAAAGAGTCGAAACATGTACAATGGCCAAGCTCATGAAAAGCTGGAAATGCCCAGTCCGGTCGACTGCCATAGTCGATCGTAGCCGGTCGACGGCTACGGTCGACCACGAAACCTGCATAGAGTTTTTTCCCTGTTTTGAGTTGGTTTCAGATTTCTAAACCCATATTTATTTTTCCTGATATATATATGAGTTTTTCACATTTTTCTCAGTTTTCCTAAGAACCTTAACAGCCACCAAAAACCCCAAACCCTAGTTTTATTTCTTGGAGAAGATTGGAGGCTTTCGAGCGGGATTTTTCTTGGTTTTTGGCTTTTGGAGTGGAGATCTTTTTCAACCTTGCTTCTAAAATATTTTTCGATAATCTCAGGTGAGTATTATCTCTGCTAATCCCCCTTCCAGTTTTTAAAATATTTTTAAAGAGATTAAAATAAATTTTGTAGAGCCTAAATGACTAGATTATGAATAAAAGACAACTCGTTTGTATTATATGTATAAAGATTAGGTCTTTTCATGCTAAAAAGGTTGAGAATGAATTTTTCAGATGTATTTAAGATCTGAAGATGATTCTAAAACGTGGTTAATCTAAAGAAAGAAGTTTGATTCATTGTTTTGAGCTTATATGCATGTTTTAGGGTTTTGAATATAAATATAATGCATAAAATCATGGTTATATATGTTGATTTTGTTTTTAGACATTTCTATCTGCTGTAACATGTTTGTATGTAAGATTCATAAAGTTTTTACTATGTTTGAATCACAAAAGCACGATGTGAACACGACACACACAAAAATCTGGAAAAAACTGGATTTTGCACTCATGGTCAACCGCTATGGTCGACCACGTGCAGGGCAGAGACGTGGGTAGTCTATGGAGCCCGTCACGGTCGACCACCAGTCTGATGTTGGCCTGTGCATGGTTTTGGTTTGATTTCGGTTTGTCGAGCGTTGTTCTTGACCTTGTGATGATTAACTAAAATATTAAAACTTGTTAAACACCTGGGATAATGGTGAACTTTAGATGTGGACACGCACACCGAGATATGTGCACTTATGCTCAATTTGTGTTAAATTAACACACTTTTGTCACAAGTTAAATTTTATAAATACACATGACTAGTATTTGATCTTTCACGTATCCGAAAATAGGAAGATAAAACCTATTACCGCAGAACGATTGAGTAAAAGTATTACGATAGTGTCGTTATTATATATATCTGGAATAGGGAGATAATAAATCCTATTGCCGCAAAGCGATTGAGTAAGAGCATTATAAGAGTATCGCTATAGCACAAGATGATGCACACATAGATATTTGATCTGTTGTAAGTTTTACTTCCATGATAGATTACCCGCGAGTAGGGTATTTCTTTTGAGATTTTGGCACACCCGTTATGGACGGTAGTTGTATTCATTTTGGTTTGGTTGACATCCTCTTATATTAGAGTAGGCTACTCGGATGTAGTTCGAGATGAGATTTTTAATCTTTATGTTGGAGATTGGAGTATGTTTCCTTAACTATTTGTTTTCCACTCATAGAGAGCTATATAAATGATTTGATATATGCATGTGCTGACTCTATTTTCTTATATACTCCTATCCCTTCCCCTGGGGAGAGGTAGTGATGATCTCCCTAGCACTTTGACGCTCGTTGTTTCCCCTCTTTCAGGCAGTGAGTCCGGCACATGGAGAGTCGCAGGTTGATGGGACTTCTTAGTTGTCTATTTAGCTACTTATTATACTTTGTAGTTATTGCTGAACTCCACATGTAGTTGCTTATTTTTAGACTCTAGATTGGTATTTTAGTTTAGAGTTGAGAGCTTTTGTGAGACTTTGTTTATTTGACTCATTGTATTTAAGATCCAGTTTATACTCAGAGATATTTCTATTCTATTTCGATCGGGCCCATTATTGATATTTATTATGCTTCTTTTGTGTATATCCAGTGTTGCCTATTTCTATTTTTTGCATGATTGTACCTTCACCTATTTATTGTTTCCACTAGAGAGATAGTAATTGTGGTGGTGAAACATGTCGTAGCATGGTGGTTAGTGCTTGGCAGGTTTGACAATTCGGGTTTCATCTGGGACTGCAGCCTTGTGTGAACCTTGGGACATCACAGTTGGTATTAGAGCCCTAGTTTCAATATTCTTAGGATCATCCATATGTCATATTGTGAAGTTAGGATAGAGCTTATTAGGGATCATGTATACAGTCCGCTAGAAATCCTTAGTATGAGTGAGAACGTACTATATATGTACATGAAAAATCTAAATTTTTTATGATCTATTTGCTTTGAATAATAAAGCATGATATGAGATATATGTGATATGATTTACTTATTGGTATACGTTATATCCCTCATGTTTGAGATCATATTTACCATGTAATAAGCTTTATTTGGGAATTATAGATGTCAGGAAGAGGTTGTGGACGCCGAGTTACTCGTGCTCAGGGAGTTGAGCAAAATGATAGAGAGCTCGAGCCACAGCACGCTCCACAGTACTTAGTGGATCTCATAGCACCCTTAGCAACTCGTTTGGAGGCTATTGAGGAGAAATTAGCATATCAGATTCGACAGGGAACTCTCATTTAAGAGGAGATACCAGAGAGGACACCAGTAGTTGCACCACCACCTCTAGTTGATGATGGAGTGGCTGAGCATGAGGCTTAGATTCGTTTGGTAGAGAGGTACCAGAAGTTGAAGGCTCTAGAGTTTCATGGTTTGACGGACTCTATTGAGGTACACAAATGGAAGGAGGATTTAACCAACATTTTGGACATGCTTAATGTGAATACTGTGCAGAAGCAAAGGTTAGCAGCTTTCAGTATTAAGGGCGACGCAGGAGGATGGTATCGATTTTGTTTCACTCTAGAGTAGAGGATGACGGTTTCGTGGGAGACCTTTATATATCTTTTTGATGAGCAGTATGTTTCGGCTGTAGCGAAAGCCGAAAAAGAGTTAGAGCTGGCTCAATTAGAGTAGGGTGATATATCTGTCATGGACTTTGAGGGTAAGTTCATGTCGTTGCTTAGGTTCACCGGTATGTAGCACACAGAGGAGCGTCAGGCTCAGATGTTCCTGATAGGACTTCGTTCAGGGTTGCACCGATATATATTATCTCGGAGGTTTCGTTCAGTGCAAGAGGTGGAAGATGCTGCCATGGCTCAGGAGACAAATACAGCCATATTCATCAAGAGCAAGGACAATGGTAAATCAGGACAGTCCGAAGAGAAAGGAAAAGGTAAAAGACCATTTGGACGCTCAGGAGGACCCCATCAGAAAGGTAAGGGTCCGCATCAGCTGGGTCCCCATAAGAAGGGCCATCCGTAGGACTCGAGAGCGCAGCAGCAGCGCCGATTCAAGGATCTTGTTACAATTGTAACAAGATTGGATACAGAGCAGCAGAGTGCCGCAGTACACCCGCAGCAGGCCAAAAGGGCAGGACTCAGTAACATCAGCAGAACCACGCTCAGGGACGCGGTCAGGGCTAGCAGCTGAGGATTGAGGCACCCCAAGCAGTCCCGAGGATTGAGGGACATGGTCGAGTGGTCCAGGAGACCCAGCAGAGACAGATGGCATCATTTACTCCAGGTGATGCAGAGCAGCAGACCGGTAGAGTGTATGCAGTTGTTCCTCGCGAACATGGCGCGAACGGAACTGTGGTGGAAGGTACATTCTGTGTTAAACCCTTTCCAGCCTATATTCTTTTTGATTCTGGCGCTTCACATTCTTTTATCTCCTATGATTTTATGGTTAGACTCTAGCTTGTAGCTCAGCCGTTAGATTTTTCTTTATCTGTATCCACTCCATTGGGAGAGATGTCTCTGTTAGAGAATGTTTGTAGGAGATGCATCGTCAGCTTGGACGATTCAAAGTTTGCGAGTGTTTTGATCGTGTTGCATATGTCTGAATTTGATGTGATTCTTGGTATGGATTGGCTATCTTCCTACCATGTGAGTATCGACTGTTTTGCGAAAACAGTTAGTTTGCGAGTATTTGATGGGTCTGAGTTAGTGGTAGCTACCTCCAGAGGCAACTAGTTTGTGGAGTCATTTCTAGCATACGTAGAGGATGTGATATTGTAGGATCAGGGCGTAGATTTGAGTAAGATGCGAGTAGTCTCAGAGTACCAGGATGTCTTCTAAGACATACCAGGATTACCTCTAGTGAGAGAGGTCGAGTTTTGCATAGAGTTGCAGCTAGGCACCGTACAGATTTCACGAGCTCCCTACCGTATGGCGCCTGCTGAGATGAAGGAGGTACAGATCCAGATAGATGAGTTATTGTCTCAGGGCTTCATTCGACGGAGTCATTCTCCATAAGGAGCACCGGTCCTCTTTATGAAGAAGAATGATGGGAGTATGCAATTATGTATACATTATCGCTTGTTGAACAAGGTCACTATCCGTAACAGGTACCCATTACCGAGGATCGATGACTTGTTAGACAAGTTGCAGGGAGCGTAGTGTTTCTCGAAGATAGATCTTCGTTCTGGTTATCATCAGTTGCGAGTTCGGGAGATGGATATTCCCTAGACCGTTTTCTTGACTCGATATGGGTCTTTCGAGTTTCTTGTCATGCCATTTGGGCTAACCAATGCACCCGTAGTTTGTGATAGTTTTCATCGACGATATCCTTATCTATTTGAGGTCGGAGGCCGAGCACGAGCAGCATTTGAGGTTAGCATTGCAAATATTGAAAGAGCATAAGTTGTATACTAAATTTAGCAAGTGTGAATTCTGGATATCATGTATGCTAAATTTAGCAAGTGTGAATTCTGGATATCAGATATCAGATTTTTAGGCCACGTTATCAGCCGGTAGGGCTTTGCAGTAGATTCGGCTAAGGTAGAAGCCGTACTTGATTGGGAGACACCGAAGATAGTTACCGAGATTTGTAGCTTCTTAGGCCTAGCAGGCTATTATAGAAAATTCATTCAGGACTTCTCGAGGATTGCCACACCGCTTACACACCTTACTAAGAAGGGTGTACAATTTATTTGGAGCATAGAGTGCCAGAAGGCATTTGAGACTTTGAAGACTAAATTGACTTTAGCACCGGTTTTGGTTATTCCTAGTAGCGATAAGACTTTTGTTGTCTACACTGATACATCCTTATTGGGTCTTGGAGGTGTATTGATGCAGACCCAGAGACTTGTAGCTTATGTTTTGAGGCAGTTGAGGACTCATGAGCAGAACTACCCCACGCATGACTTGGAGCTAGTAGCGGTGGTATTTGCACTGAAGGCGTGGAGAAATTACTTGTATGGAGTACAGTTTGAGCTATTCATGGATCACCAGAGTTTAAAATACCTCTTTTCATAGAAATAACTTAATCAGAGATGGCGTCGATGGATAGAATTTATTAAGGATTATGAATTTGCTATTCTGTACCATCCGGGAAAGGAAAATGTGGTAGCAGATGCATTAAGCAGGAAGCGTCGTCGTGGGCTAGCAGCTTTGAGGTGTTCATTTCATCGGCATCTTAATATCCTCAGTCACTTTGATTTCAGGCTAGAGATTGGTGGGAGCCGTGTGTTTTTAGGAGCTTTATCTGTGCAGCTACCTTAGAGAGATAGAGTGGTTGAAGCTCAGATAGAGGATTATTAGATTCAAACTCGTAAGGGGGAGAT
Source organism: Asparagus kiusianus (assembly GCA_022839385.1). NCBI lineage: Eukaryota > Viridiplantae > Streptophyta > Magnoliopsida > Asparagales > Asparagaceae > Asparagus > Asparagus kiusianus. Next base: position 409,730 of record BQKN01065704.1, on the reverse strand, counting down.
TTCCAAAGAGTCCAAGGATGATTGGACTATAGGGATAGATGGTGGCCTTCGGATGAAGGGAAGAATTGTTATGAAGAACAATTTACAACTAAAGAAGAAACTTTTTGATGAGGCGCATCGTAGAAGATATACAGTGCATCTAGGTGCGACGAAAATATACAAGGATCTGAAGAGGCATTTCTGGTTGAGTGGTATGTGCAGAGAGATTTCAGAGTATGTGGCTAAGTGTTTTATATGTCAGCCGATTAACGCAGAACATCAGAGACCTACAGGAACCCTACAGCCTTTACTCATTCCCGAGTGGAAGTGGGCAGATATTTCTATAGATTTCATAGTAGGGTTGCCTAAGTCAAAGAAAAGAAATAATTTTATTTGGGTTATAGTGGACAGATTGACTAAGTATGCACATTTCTTACCAGTGAGGACGACTTATACAGCAGATATGTATGCGAGGATCTTTATTCGGGAGATTGTTAGATTGCATGGAGTACCGGAGACGATAGTATCAGATCGGGGCGCAGTCTTCACATCTTATTTTTGGAGGAGTTTTTAGGATGCTTTTGGCAGTCAGTTGTTATTTAGTAGTGTTTTTCACCCCCAGACAGATTGTCAGACCGAGAGGATGAATCTGATCCTAGGGACATGCTGAGAGCGTGCATTATGGATTTTTAGGGTAGCTGGGAGGATCACATCCCACTGATTGAATTTATATATAATAACAGTTATCAAGCTACTATCGGGATGGCACTATATGAAGCTTTGTACAGGAGACCTTGCAGATCACCCATATGTTGGGCAGAGCCAGAGGATAGTCTATTGATTAGTCCGGAGTTAGTTAGACAGACCACAGAAAAGGTAGCATTGATTCGAGAGCACATTCTTGTAGCCCAAAGTCAGCAAAAGAGCTATGCAAATCAGCGAAGACGACTATTAGAGTTTCAGGTTAGACACTTAGTTATGTTAAAGTATCACTGATGAAGGGCGTTCAGCGTTTCGGTAGACGAGGCAAGCTTGCCCTAGATATGTTGGTACTTTCAGGATCATCGAGTGCATTGAAGCTGTTTCTTACAGGTTAGACCTGCCAGCATCGATGTCGAGTATACACGATGTTTTTTATATTTTGATGCTAAAGAAGCATCTGCGAGATGATGAACAGCAGGGAGTGATTGACTCACCAGAGAATGAGATTCAGGATGACTTGACTACCGTAGAGATTCCGGTATGCATACTTGCTAGAGAGAATAAAAAGCTTAGAAATAAAGTTATTTCATTAGTGAAAATTCAGTGGAACCGACAAGGAGCCGAATAGATTTCTTGGGAGCGTGAGGAGGATGTTCGTCACGACTACCCGCACTTGTTCGGACAGATATGATGTTGATGTTTTGATAGTTATCATTATCTATGTTGTTTAGTCATAGTTATATTTACATTTAACACTAGAATGGGGATATTGTCACCTGGTTGTTAATCATTTAAATATATGCTATATACATGAGGGTTTCCTTGTTTGGATTATTTCGCTCGACGTACCAACTTCGTTTAGTTAGGAATTTGGGTGAGAATGTTTGCATTCTAAGTTGTTAACATGAAATATCATTGTGCTAATACTATGAGATGGGTGCAGAAGGCTTTCTTGTATGAAATACACCTTCTTAATGTGTTTTTCCCAGTTATTGAGCTTTGTGATGCGCCTACGGAATTTCGAGGACGAAATCTTAAGGGGGGGCTATGGGGTGAATGTAAAACCCCGATAATTTTTGAATGATATATTAATATGAGATTAATTATGATATATGGATATTTAGTATGATAAATATCATTTAATGGTATATGAGTATAATACCATGTGTTTTGAGTATAAACGAGTTCATACATTAGAGAGAAAAGAGTCGAACATGCACAATGGCCAAACTCATGAAAAACTGGAAATGACCAGTCTGGTCGAGCGCCACGGTCGACTGCGGCCGGTCGACCGCCATGGTAGACGGTGAAACCTGCAAAGAGATTTTTCCCCTATTTTGATTTTGTTTTAGATTTCTAAACCCATATTAATTTTCCCTGTTATATATATATGAGTTTTTCACGATTTTCTCAGTTTTCCTAAGAACCCTAACAGCCACTAAACCCCTCAAGCTCTAGTTTGATTTTTTGGAGAAGATTGGAGGATTTCGAGCGGGATTTTTCTTGGTTTTTGGTTTTTGGAGTGGAGATCTCTTTCAAACTTGCTTCTAAAACATTTTTCAACAATCTCAGGTGGGTATCATCTCTGCTAATCCCCCTTCCAGTTTTCAAAACGTTTTTAAAGAGTTTTAAACATGTTTTATAGAGCCTAAATGACTAGATTATGAATAAAAGACAACTCGTTTGTATTATATGTATAAAGATTAATTATTTTCATGCTAAAAAGGTTGAGAACGAATTTTACAGATGTATTTAAGATCTAAAGATGATTTTAAAATGTGGTTAATCTAAAGAAAGAAGTTTGATTCATCGTTTTGAGCTTTTATGCGTGTTTTAGGGTTTCGAATATAAATATAATGCAAAAAATCATGGTTATATATGTTGATTTTGTTTTTAGGTATTTCTATCTACTGTAACATGTTTGTATGCAAGATTCATAAAGTTTATACTATGTTTGAATCATAAAAACACGATGTGAACATGACACACACAAAAATCTGGATAAAAACTGGATTTTGGGCTCACGGTCTACCGCCACGGTCGACCGCGTGCAGCACAGAGACCTGGGTAGTCTCTAGAGCCCGTCGTGGTTGATCGTCGCGGTCGATCGCTAGTCTAATGTTGGCCTGTGCATGGTTTTGGTTTGATTTCGGTTTGTCTAGCGTTTCTCTCGACTTTGTGATGATTAACTATAATGTTAAAACTTGTTAAACTCCTGGGATGATGATGAACTTTAGATGTAGACTCACACACTGAGATATGTGCACTTAGGCTTGGTTTGTGTTAAATTAACACACTTTTGTCACAAGTTAAAATTTATAAATACACATGATTAGTATTTGATCTTTCACATATCCGAAAATAGGAAGATAAAACCTATTACCGCAGATCGATTGAGTAAGAGTATTACAACAGTATCGTTATTACATGTATCCGGAATAGAGAGATAATAAATCCTATTGCCGCAGAGCGATTGAGTAAGAGAATTACAAGAGTATCGCTATAGCACAAGATGATGCACACATAGATATTTGATCAGTTGTAAGTTTTACTTCCATGATAGATTACCCGCGAGTAGGGTATTTCTTTTGAGATTTTGGCACAGCCGTTATGGACAACAGTTATATTCGAGTTAGTTTGGTTGGCATCCTCTTATATTGGAGAAGGCTACTCGGATGTAGTTCGAGATGAGATATTTATTCTTTATGTTGGAGATTGGAGTATGTTTCCTTGACTATTTATTTTCCATTCATAGAGAGCTATATAAATGATTTGATATATGCATGTACTGACTCTATTCCCTTATATACTCCTACCCCTTCCCCTGGGGAGAGGTAGTGATGATCTCGCTAGCGCTTTGACGCTCGTTGTTTCCTCTCTTTCAGGCAGTAAGTCCGGCACACGGAGAGTCGCAGGTTGATAGGACTTCTTAGTTGTCTATTTAGCTACTTATTATACTTTGTAGTTATTGCAGAACTCCACATATAGTTGATTATTTTCAGACTCTAGATTGATATTTTAGTTTAGAGTTGAGAGCTTTTGTGAGACTTTGTTTATTTGACTCATTGTATTTAAGATCCAGTTTATACTTAGAGATATTTCTATTCTATTTCAATCGGGCCCATTATTGGTATTTATTATGCTTCTTTTGTGTATATCCAGTGTTGCCTATTTCTATTTTTTGCATGATTGTACCTTCACCTATTTATTGTTTCCACTAGAAAGATAGTAATTGTGATGGTGAAACATGTCGTAGCATGGTGGTTAGTGCTTGACAGGTTTGACAATTCGGGTTTCATCTGGGACTGCAGCCTTGTGTGAACCCTGGGGCATCACAGTTAGTATCAAAGCTCTAGTTCCAATATCATTAGGATCATCCATGTGTCATATTGTGGAGTTAGGATAGAGTTTACTAGGGATCATGTATACAGTCCGCTAGGAATCCTTAGTATGAGTGAGGACGTACTATATATGTACGCGGAAAATCTTAATTTTTTTATGTTCTATTTACTTTGAATAATAAAGCATGATATGAGATATATGTGATATGATTTACTTATTGGTATACGTTATATCCCTTATGTTTGAGATCATATTTACCATGTAATAAGCTTTATTTTGGAATTATAGATGTTGGGAAGAAGTCGCCGACGCCGAGTTACTCGTGCTCAGGGAGTTGAGCAAGATGATAGGGAGCCCGAGCCACAGCAGGCTCCGCAGTACTTAGTGAATCTCATAACGCCCTTAGCAACTCGTTTGTCGGCTATTGAGGAGAAAGTAGCTGATCAGGTTTGACAGGGAACTCCCATTTAGGAGGAGATACCATAGAGGACACCAGTAGTTGCACCACCACCTCCAGTTAATGATGGAGTGGCTGAGCAGGTGCCTTGGCTTCGTTTGGTAGAGAGGTACCAGAAGTTGAAGGCTCTAGAGTTTCATGGTTCGACGGACTCCATTGCGACACACAAATGGAAGGAGGATGTAAGCAACATTCTGGACATGCTTAATGTGAATAATGTGTAGAAGCAAAGGAGGATGGTATCGACTTCGTTTCACCCCAGAGCAGAGGATGATGGTTTCGTGGGAGACCTTTATTTATCTTTTTGATGAGCAGTATGTTTCGGCTACAACAAAAATCAGAAAAGAGTTAGAGCTGGCTCGATTACAGCAGGGGGATATGTCTATCATGGACTTTGAGAGTAAGTTCATGTCATTGCTTAGGTTTACCAGTATGTGGCACACAGAGGAGCGTCTGGCTCAAATGTTTCTGATAGGACTTTGTTCAGGATTGCACCGGTACATAGTATCTCGAAGGTTTCGTTTAGTGAGAGAGGTGGTAGATGCTACCATGGCTCAGGAGACAGATACAGCCATATTCATCAAGGGCAAGGTCAATGGTAAATCAGGACAGTCCGAAGGGAAAGGAAAAGGTAAAAGACCATTTGGAGGCTTAGGAGGACCCCATCAGCATGGTAAGGGTCCACATCAGTAGGGTCCCCATAAGAAGAGCCATCAGCAGGACCAGAGAGCGTAGCAGCAGCGTCGATTTCAGGGAGCTTGTTACAATTATAACAAGATTGGACACAGAGCAGCAGAGTGCCGCAGTGCACCCGTAGTAGGCCAAAAGGGCAGGACTAAGCAGCATAAGCAGAACCACGCTCAGGGACGCGGTCAGGGCCAACAACTGAGGTTTGAGGCACCCCCAGTAGTCCCGAGGATTGAGGGACAGGTTCGAACGGTCCAGGAGACCCAACAGAGACAGATGGCACAATTCACTCCAGGTAATGCAGAGCAGCAGACCAGTAGAGTGTATGCTGTTGTTCTTCGTGATCATAGCGCGAGCTAAGCTGTGGTGGAAGGTATATTCCGTGCGAATTCCTTTCCAGCACGTATTCTTTTTTATTCTGGTGCGTCGCATTCTTTTATCTCCTATGATTTTACGGTTAGACACCAGCTTGTAGCTCAGCCGTTAGATTTTTCTTTATCTGTATCCACTCCGTTAGGAGAGATGTCTCTGTTAGAGAATGTTTGTAGGAGATGCATCGTCAGCTTGGACGATTCAGAGTTCACGATTGATTTGATCATGTTGCATATGTCTGAATTCGATGTGATTCTTGGTATGGATTGGCTATCTTCCTACCATGTGAGTATCGACTATTTTACGAAAACAGTCAGTTTGCGAGCATTTGAAGGGTCTGAGTTAGTGGTAGCTAATTCCAGAGGCAACCAGTTTGCGGAGTCATTTCTGGCATACGAAGAAGATGTGATATTGCGGGATCGGGGCATAGATTTAAGTGAGATGCGAGTAGTCTCAGAGTACCAGGATGTCTTTCAAGACATACCAGGATTACCTCTAGTGAGAGAGGTCGTGTTTTACATAGAGTTGCAGTCAGGCACCACACCGATTTCCCGAGCTCCCTACCGTATGGCCCCTGCTGAGAAGAGGGAGCTACAGATCCAGATAGATGAGTTGTTGTCTTAGAGCTTCATTCGACGGAGTCATTCTCCGTGGGGAGCAACGGTCTCTTTGTGAAGAAGAAGGATGGGAGTATGCGATTATATATACATTATCGAGAGTTGAACAAGGTCACTATCCGTAATAGGTACCCATTACCAAGGATCGATCACTTGTTCGAACAGTTGCAAGGAGTGTAGTGTTTCTCAAAGATAGATCTTAATTCTGGTTATCATCATTTGCGAGTTCGGGAGATGGATATTCCCAAGAACGCTTTCTTGACTCGATATGGGTCTTTCAAGTTTCTTGTCATGCCATTTGGGCTGAAAAATGCACCTGCAGTATTTATGGATTTGATGAGTCTGGTTTTTCATCCTTATTTGGACTAGTTCGTGATAGTTTTCATCAACGATATCCTTATCTATTCGAGGTCGGAGGCCAAGCACGAGCAGTATTTGAGGTTAGCATTGTAAATATTGAAAGAGCACCAGTTGTATGCTAAATTTAGCTAGTGTGAATTCTGGTTATCAGATGTTAGATTGTAGGACCATGTTATCAGCCGAGAGGGCATTGTAGTAGATCCGGTTAAGGTAGAAGCCGTACTTGATTGGGAGCCACTGAAGACAGTTACCGAGATTCGTACTTTCTTAGGCCTGACAAGCTATTATAAAAATTCATTAAGGACTTCTCGAGGATTGCCACATCGTTTGCACACCTTACTAAGAAGGGTGTACAGTTTATTTGGAGCATAGAGTGCCAGAAGGCATTTGAGACTTTGAAGACTAAATTGAATTCAGCACCGGTTTTGGTTATTTCTAGCAGTGATAAGACTTTTGTTGTCACACTAATGCATCCTTATTGGGTCTTGGAGGTGTATTGATGCAGACCCAGAGAGTTGTAGCTTATGCTTCGAGACAGTTAAGGACGCATGAGCAGAACTATCCTACGCATGACTTGGAGCTAGCAGCGGTGGTATTTGCACTAAAGGTGTGGAGACATTACTTGTACGGAGTACAGTTTGAGCTATTCACGGATCACCAAAGTTTGAAATACCTCTTTTCTCAAAAAGAACTTAATCAGAGACAGCGTTGATGGATAGAATTTATTAAGGATTATGAATTTGCTATTCAGTACCATCCGGGAAAGGTGAATGTGATAGCAGATGCATTAAGCAGGAAGCGTCATCGTGGGCTAGCAGCTTTGAGGTGTTCACTTCATCGGGATCTTAATATCCTCAGGCACTTTGATTTTAGGCCAAAGATTGGCGGGAGCCATGTGTTTTTAGGAGCTTTATCTGTACAGCCATCTTGGAGAGATAGAGTGATCGAAGTTCAGATAGAGGATTCTTAGATTCAAACTCGTAAGGGGGAGATTTCCAAAGAGTCCAAGGATGATTGGACTATAGGATAGATGGAGGCCTTCGGATGAAGGGCAGAATTGTAATTCTGAACAATTTACAACTAAAGAAGGAACTTTTTAATGGGGCGCATTGTAGAAGATATACAGTGCATCCAGGCGTGATGAAAATGTACAAGGATCTAAAGAGGCATTTCTGGTAGAGTGGTATGCGCAGAGAGATTTTAGAGTATGTACCTAAGTGTTTTACATGTTAGCAAATTAAGGCAGAACATTAGAGACCTACAGGAACCCTACAGCCTTTACCCATTCTAGAGTGAAAGTGGGCAGATATTTTCATGGATTTCATAGTAGGGTTAGGTTACCTAAGTCAAAGAAAGGAAATAATTCAATTTGGGTTATAGTGGACAGATTGACTAAGTCTACACATTTCTTACCAGTGAGGACGACTTATATGGCAGATATGTATGCGGGGATCTTCATTCGGGAGATTGTTAGATTGCATGGAGTCCCGGAGATGATTGTATCAGATCAGGGCTCAGTCTTCACATCTCATTTTTGGAGGAGTTTTCAGGATGCTTTTGGCAGTTAGTTGTCATTTAGCAGTGTTTTTCACCCCAGATAGATGGTCAGACCGAGAGGATGAATCAGATCTTAGGGATATGCTGAGAGCGTGCATTATGGATTTTCAGGAAAGCTGGGAGGATCACATCCCACTGATTGAATTTGCATATAATAACAGTTATCAAGCTACCACCGGGATGGCACCGTATGAAGCTTTGTACGGCAGACCTTGCAGATCACCCATATGTTGGGCAGAGCTAGAGGATAGTCTATGTCCGGAGTTAGTTAGACAGACCACGAAAAAGGTAGCATTGATTTGAGAGCGCATTCTTGCAGCCTAGAGTCGGCAAAAGAGCTATGCAAATCAGCGAAGACAACCTTTAGAGTTTCAGGTCAGAGACTTAGTTATGTTAAAAGTTTCATCAATGAAGGGCGTTCAGCGTTTTGGTAGAAGGGGGAAGCTTGTCCCGAGATATGTTAGTCCTTTCAGGATCATTGAGCGCATTAGAGCTGTTTCTTACAGGTTAGACCTTTCAGCATCAATGTCGAGTGTACACGATATTTTTTATATTTTGATGCTTAAGAAGTATCTACGAGATGATGAGCAGCAGAGAGTGATTGACTCACCAGAGATTGAGATTCAGGATGACTAGACTATCGTAGAGATTCCGGTATGCATACTTGCTAGAGAAAATAAAAAGCTTAGCAATAAAGTCATTCCATTAGTGAAAGTTTAGTGGAACGGACAAGGAACAGAAGAGATTTCTTAGGATTGCGAGGAGGATGTTCGTCTCGACTACCCACACCTGTTCAAATAGGTATGATGTTGATGTTTTGATAGTTGTCATTATCTATGTTGTTTAGTCACACTTATATTTACCTTTAATACTAGAATGGGGATATTGTCACCTGATCCTTAATCATTTGAAACATATGGTATATACATGAGGGTTTCCTTGTTTGGATTATTTCACTCGACGTACCAATTTCGTTTAGTTAGCAATTTAGGTGAGAATGTTTGCATTCTAAGTTGTTAACTATAAATATCATTGTGTTAATACTATGAGATTGGTGCAGAAGGCTTTCTTGTATGAAATACACCTTCTTAATGTGTTTTTTCCAGTTATTGAGCTTTGTGATGCGACTACGGAATTTCAAGGATGAAATCCTCTTAAGAAGGGATGAACGTAAAACCCCGATAATTTTTGAATGATATATTAACATGAGATTAATTATGATATATAGATATTTAGTATGATAAATATCATTTAATTGTATATGAGTATAATACCATGTGTTTTGAGTATGAACGAGTTCATACATGAGAGAGAAAAGAGTCGAAACATGCACAATGGCCAAACTCATGAAAAACTGGAAATGCCCAGTCTGGTCTACCGCCACGGTCGACCGTCACGGTCGACCGCGAAACCTACAGAGAGTTTTTTCCCCTGTTTTGAGTTGGTTTCGGATTTCTAAACCCATAATCATTTTCCCTAATATATATATGAGTTTTTCACGTTTTTCTTAGTTTTCCTAAGATCCCTAACAGCCACCAAATCCCCCAAACCCTAGTTTGATTTCATGAAGAAGATTGGAGGCTTTCGACCTTGTGATGATTAACTATAATGTTAAAACTTGTTAAACTCCTGGGATGATGATGAACTTTATATGTGTACTCACACACTGAGATATGTGCACTTAGGTTTGGTTTGTGTTAAATTAACACATTTTTGTCACAAGTTAAAATTTATAAATACACATGACTAGTATTTGATCTTTCACGTATCCGAAAATAGGAAGATAAAACCTATTACCACAGAATGATTAATTAAGAGTATTACAATAGTATCATTATTACATATATCCGAAATAGGGAGATAATAAATCCTATTGCCGCAGAGCGATTAAGTAAGAGCATTACAATAGTATCACTATAGTACAAGATGATGCACACATAGATATTTAATTAGTTGTAGGTTTTACTTCCATGATAGATTACCCGCGAGTAGGTTATTTTCTTTGAGATTTTAGCACACTCGTTATGGACGGTAGTTATATTCGTTTTGGTTTGGTTGACATCCTCTTATATTAGAGCAGGCTACTCGGATGTAATTCGAGATGAGGTATTTATTCTTTAGGTTGGAGATTTGAGTATGTTTCCTTGACTATTTGCTTTGACGCTGATGTTTACCCTCTTTCAGACAGCGAGTCTGGTGCACGGAGAGTCGCAGGTTGATGGGACTTCTTAGTTTTCCATTTAGCTACTTATTATACTTTGTAGTTATTACAGAACTCTACATGTAGTTGATTATTTTTAGACTCTAGATTGGTATTTTAGTTTAGAGTTGAGCGCTTTTGTGAGACTTTGTTTATTTGACTCATTGTATTTGAGATCTAGTTTATACTCAGAGATATTTCTATTCTATTTCAGTCAGGCCCATTATTAATATCTATTATGCTTCTTCTGTGTATATCCAATGTTGCCTATTTCTATTTTTTGCCTGTCTGTACCTTCCCCTATTTATTATTTCCACTAAAGAGATAATGATTATGATGGTAAAACATGCCATAGCAAGGTGGTTAGTGCTTGGCAGGTTTGACAATCTAGATTTCATCTGGGACTGCAGTCTTGTGTGAACCCTGGGGCGTTACAGGGACTTCATCCAGGGTTACGCTGGTATATAGTATCTCAGAGGTTTCGTTCAGTACGAGAGGTGGCAGATGCTGTCATGGCTCAGGAGACAGATACAGCCATATTCATCAAGGGCAAGGACAATGGTAAATCAGGACAGTCCGAAGAGAAAGGAAAAGGTAAAAGACCATTTAGAGGCTCTGGAGGACCCCATCAGTAGGGTAAGGGTCCGCATCAGCAGGGTCCCCATAAGAAGGGCCATCAGCAGGACCAGAGAGCGCAGCAGCAGCGCTGATTTTAGGGAGCTTGCTACAATTGTAACAAGATTGAAAATAGAGCAGCAAAGTGCCGCAGTGCACCCGCAGTAGGCCATAAGGGTAGGACTCAGCAACATCAGTAGAACCACGCTCAGGGACGCGATCAGGGCTAGCAGCTAAGGATTGAGGCACCCCTAGCAGTCCCGAGGATTAAGGGACATGTTCGAGTGGTCCAGAAGACCCAGCAGAGACAGATGGCACCATTCACTCCAGGTGATGCAGAGCAGCAGACTGGTAGAGTGTATGTAGATGTTCCTCACGATCATGGCGCGAGCGGAGCTATGGTGGAAGGTACATTCCGTGTGAACACCTTTCTAGCACGTATTCTTTTTGATTCTGGCACTTCACATTCTTTTATCTCCTATGATTTTACAGTTAGACTTCAGCTTGTAGCTCAGCTGTTGGATTTTTCTTTATCTGTATCTACTCCGTTAGGAGAGATGTTTTTGTTAGAGAATGTTTGTAGGAGATGCATCGTCAGCTTGGACGATTCTAAGTTTGCGATTGATTGATCGTGTTGCATATATCTAAATTCGATGTGATTCTTGGTATGGATTGACTATCTTCCTACCACGTTAGTATCGACTGTTTTGCGAAAACAGTCAAGTTGCGAGCATCCGATGGGTCCGAGTTAGTTGTGGCAACCTCTCAGGGGAACCAGTTTGCGGAGTCATTACTGGCGTACATCGAGAAGGTGATGCTTCAGGATTAGAGTGTGGATATATGTGAGACTAGAGTTGTCTCAGATTTTTAGGATGTCTTTCAGGATATACTTGGGTTACCTCCTGTGAGAGAGGTTGAGTTCTGTATTGAGTTACAGCAGGCACAACTGAGATATCCCGAGCACCCTATCGCATGGTACCAACTGAGATGAGAGAGCTACAGACCCAGTTGGATGAGTTGTTAGTTCAGGGCTTTATTCGTCGGAGTCATTCTCCATGGGGAGTGCCGGTCCTCTTCGTGAAGAAGAAGGATGGTAGTATGCGATTGTGTATCAACTACCATGAGTTGAACAAGGTCACTATCCGGAATAGATATCCTTTGCCTCAGATTGGTGACTTGTTCGATCAGCTGCAGGGAGCATAGTATTTCTCGAAGATTGATCTTCGTTCTGGTTATCATCAGTTACGGGTCCGGGAGATGGATATTCCCAAGATCGCCTTTCTAACTCGATATGGGTCCTTCATGTTTTTGGTTATACCATTTGGGTTGACCAATGCACCCACGGTATTCATGGATTTGATGAACTGAGTCTTCCGTCTATTTTTAGACCAGTTCGTGATTGTGTTCATTGATGATATTCTTATTTATTCGAGGTCGGAGTCGAAGCACGAGCAGCATCTACATTTAGCTTTCCAGACCTTGCGTGAACATCAGCTATATGCTAAATTTAGCAAGTACGAGTTTTGGATTTCTGAGGTCAGGTTTCTTAGCCATCTTGTCAACTGAGAGCGCATAGCGGTAGACCCAGCTAAGGTTTCAGCAGTACTTGATTGGTAACCGTCGAAAATGGTTACCGAGATTCGTAGCTTTTTAGGATTGGTCGGATGTTACAGGAAGTTCATTTAGGATTTCTCGAAGAATGCCCCTTACACGCCTTACAAAGAAGGGTGTACAGTTTACTTGGAGCGTGAAGTGCCAGAAGGCTTTTGATACCTTGAAGGCTAAGTTGACTACGGCGCCAGTTCTTAATATTCCGAGCAGTGACAGGACATTTGTTCTGTACACAGACGCGTCGTTAGCAGGTTTGGGAGGTGTTCTGATGCAGACTCAGAAGGTAGTAGCATACATCTCACGACAGTTGAGAGTTCATGAGCAGAACTACCCCGCTCATGATTTAGAGTTAGCAACGGTTGTATTCACGCTGAAGGCGTGGAGACACTATTTGTATGGAGTACAATTCAAGCTTTTCACAGACCATCACAGACCATCGGAGTTAGCAGCGGTGATGGATTGAGTTCATCAAGGACTACGAGTTCGTGATTCAGTATCATCCGGGGAAGATAAACGTCGTAGCAGATGCTTTGAGTAGGAAGCGTCGACATCAGGTTGTGACTTTGAGGTGCTCATTGTATAGAGATCTTCTCACTCTTAACCAGTTCGACTTTAGGCCAGAGTTTGGTAGGACCAGCGCATATTTGGGAGCTATATTAGTGCAGCCATCTTGGAGGGACAGAGTAGTCATAGCTCAGTTAGAGGACTCTTGGATTCAAATCCGGAAGGAGGAGATTTCCAAAGAGCCCAAGGATAATTGGACCATCAGAGTAGATGGAGACCTTCGAATGAAGGGTCAATTAGTTATGCCAGCTAGTGTGGAGCTGAAGAAGGAGTTGTTTGATGAAGCACATCGTACCTGATATACAGTGCATCCAGGAACAACCAAGATGTATAAAGACTTGACGAGACATTTCTGGTGGAGTGGTATGCGTAGAGACATTATAGTTTATGTGGCTAATTGTTTCACCTGTCAGCAAGTGAAGGCAGAGCACCAGAGACTATCAGGGATACTTTAGCCTTTACCCATTCCAGAGTAGAAGTGGACGGACATTTCTATGGACTTCATTGTGGGGTTGCCGAAGTTGAAGAAGGGGAACGATTCAGTTTGGGTTATAGTTGATCGGTTGACGAAGTCGACACATTTTATTCTAATGAGGACCACTTATACCACCGAGGCATATGCGAGGATATTTATTCGGGAGATAGTTTGACTGCACGGAGTTCCCGACATGATTGTGTCAGATCGAGGATCAGTATATACCTTGCACTTCTGGAGAAGTTTCCAGAATTCATTCGGTACCAGATTATTGCACAGCAGTGTATTTCACCCTTAGACGGATGGTCAGACAGAGAGAGTGAACTAGGTGTTGGAGGATATGCTACGGGCTTGTGTTATTGATTTCCAGGGCAGCTAGGAGGATCATATTCCATTGATAGAGTTTTCTTATAACAATAGTTATCAAGCGACGATTGGTATGAATCCGTATGAGGCACTATACAGGAGGCCTTGTAGATCCCCTATATGTTGGGCAAAGCTGGAGGGTAGCTTGTTGCTTGGACCAGAGCTGGTGAGGTAGACTACCGAAAAGGTAGCATTGATTAGGGAGCGTATTCTAGCCGCTCAGAGTCGACAGAAGAGCTACACAGATCATAGATGGCGACCTTTAGAGTTTCAGGTGGGAGATTATGTTATGCTGAAGATATCGCCGATGAAGGGGGTGCAGCGATTTGGCAGACGGGGAAATCTTGCCCCGAGATTTATTGGCCCTTTTTGGATTGTTGAGCGTATTGGGGCTGTTTCTTATGGACTAGATCTTCCAGCATCGATGTCTAGTGTGCACAATGTATTTCACATTTCTATGCTTAGGAAGCACCTTCATAATGAGGAGAGACAGCGAGTGTTGGATGCTCCGGAGATCAAGCTTCAGGATGATTTGACTACGATTGAGATCCCCGTTTGTATACTTTCTAGAGAGGACAAAAAGCTTAGAAATAAAGTGATTCCTTTGGTGAAAGTCCAAGGGAACCGGAGAGGATCTGAGAAGATTTCTTGGGAGTGCGAGGAGGATATGCGTCGTGACTACCAACACCTGTTTGAGCAGGTAAATTGCTTAGATTTTGCTTTCTTATAATTTATGATGATTTTGAGATAGTTATATTTCTTTAACACTAGAATGTGGGTATTGTCACCTAGTCCTTAATCATTTAAAAAATATATGGTATGTACATGAGGGTTTTTTTCCCTTGTTTGGATTATTTCGCTCGATGTACTAATTTCATTTAGTTAAGGATTAAGGTGCGAATATTTGCATTCAAGATTGTTAACTTTGAATATCATTGTGTTAATACTATGAGATATGTGCAGAAGGGTTTCTTAATATGAATTACACCTTCTTAATGAGTTTTCCCAGTTATTAAGCTTTGTGATACGACTGTAGAATTTCGAGGACGAAATCCTCTTAAGGGGGGTGAATGTAAAACCCCGATAGTTTTTGAATGATATATTAGTTTGAGATTAATTATGATATATTGATATTTAGTATGATAAATATCATTTAATGATATATGAGTATAATACCATGTGTTTTGAGTATGAACGAATTCATACATGAGAGAGAAAAGAGTCGAAACATGCACAATGGCCAAACTCATGAAAAATTGGAAATACCTAGTCCGGTTGACCGCTATGGTTGACCATAGCCGGTCGACCGCCACGGTCGACCGCAAAACCTATAGAGAGTTGTTTCCCCTTTTTTGAGTTGGTTTCAGATTTATAAACCCATATTTGATTTCCTTGATATATATATATAAGTTTTTCACGTTTTTCTCAGTTTTCCTAAGAACCCTTGTAGACGGTAAAAATTACCTTTGCAGACTTATGTGAAATTCGCCTACGAGTCTGAGTCGCCCACACAAATTGAGGGTGGGATTCACCCATGGGCTTGACTCACTAGCGCGAACCCAAACCTCATGGTTACCAAATTCGCTCGCATTTGTTGATCACAGATTCGCCTGTATGATCGACTCACCCGCACGAGTCAAGATCATCCAGATTTGCCTGTATGATTGGATCGCTCGCATGAGTCAAGATCATCCAGATTCGCCTGTATGATCAGCTCGTCCGCACGAGTCAATATCATCCAGATTTACCTGTATGATCGGCTCGCCCGCACGAGTCAATATCATCCAGATTCGTCTGTATGATCGACCCGGCCGCACGAGTCAAGATCACCCAGATTCACCTGTTTGCTCGACTCGCCCGCACGAGTCAAGATTATCCAGATGACTAAAATTCGCTTGTCTACTCGACTCGCCCACACGAGTCGAGAGTCAAATTCGCCTACAAACAGTGTACCTAATAGCCGCTACGCTGCGTACAGGGATGGACCTTCCCACTTCCCACGACGTGACGAGAGGGAGCATAGTACTCCAAGCCCATTAAGTAGCCGCTCAGAGTATGAACGACCAGTCAAATCCATGCAGTCGGCAAGTCCGCCTGAATGCTCACGGTTGAAGCTTACCTCGCCTGCACGAGTCAAGAGCTGGATCCGTTCGTGATCGACAAGCTTGCCGAGCTAGTGCCTGGCAGCCACAATAGCACGTACAAGGATGGGCTTTCCCACTCCTCACGATATGAAGGGAAGGAGTACAGTGCTCCGAGCCCATCAAGCAGTTGCTCGTGGTACAAGCCAAAGGCATGATTACTCTCCCAACAGTACATGGTCATATCCCTTGATTCAAGGAGTGGCCACGCCATCTCTCCTCTATTTAAGAACTTCTTCCAGCCACAAAGAAGGGGTTCAGCTGTTCGGTTAGCGTTTTCAGCTCAGTAGTTGAATTCGCTCGTAGTCAATTGATTAAACAAATCAATCGGCTGAACCACTAGCTCTCGACTCTTGACTGAGTGGATGACAAGCTCTTTGCATAATCTTTACACTATAGCATCTTCTCCTAGTTTCGGGCCCTGATCGCCATCAAACTCGAAGACTCGAACTCTACCGATCTGAGCTTCTACTACGTACTGAAGCTCACCAGCAACCTTGGTCTAATCGTCAAAGGGAAGTAGACTCGGTGCGAGAACCGAGCGAGGCGTCCTATAGCTACCGAAAGTCCCCACGTTAAACAAGGAGGGCATTCCCTCCGCTTCTGTTGTAATTTCGATTCATTACTTTGTATTAAGCTATTCTTATCAATACAAATGAAATCCCTGTTTCGGGAGATCAAAATTTACACATATAGAAGATGGCAACCATAATGGGAGGGAATGCAGAATCCGCCTGAAAAAGACCATTTTTTATCCAAATCGGGGAAACTGCCAAAAAATGGCGGAGTCCATAGAGGAAGACGAGCAATGCTTGCCCTCCCGACCTGACACCGACAATCAATGAAAAGTCGTTGGTCAAACCTTTCGACTTACCTAAGTGCATCTCAGGCACGCTGGCAATCGTACTAACGGCGATGCGATCAGAATAACGTCCAGGACCTCCTCCCTTTGGAACGCATTTTTTGGATTTCGGCGCCATGACTGGGAGTCAAGGATGAAGTGGGAGTTTCTTTCTCTCTAGAAAATTTTCACGCGAGCAGAAGTTCCTGAGCACCGTAGCTCTCAAAAGAGGGGAACAAAGCCTATTTAAAGGCGGAAATGCTTACGTGGCCACGATCGCTCTCAAGAGGTGGAGCATTGGTGGTTAAGAGATGTGGCCACGATCGAAATCAATGGCCCAGATTACTCTCAATAGTTCATTCTCTTTTGAGATTACAAAAAAAACGTCGAGACAGGAAACGGGTCGACCAAAACCCAAGACCCGAACTAAAATCGCCGACTGAACCCAATGGCTAAATTCGAAAACCACAACCACGATTCATCATCGAGCGAGGTGCACGAAGCTGACGTCACATTGTTAGATCGCAATTAATGCGACATGATGGACCCACGCCACCTTAGTAGGAAAGCGTGAAGCTTCATCGGCAAACACGTGGCTCACATCCCGCCAGATCGAATTCCGTCTGAAGGAAGGATTTCGCCTGACCCTACGATTTCAAATTTCACTTGCGAAACTGAATTTCTCCTGAACAATTCGTTCCCCATCGAAAACGAATTTCGGGTAGTGCGACTCATCCAGAATTTCGAACCACCGATGGAATGTCGTCGCTCAAACCCATGCCTCAAACGACTAAGGGTTAGAGAAGAAATCTTAGCATTAAGTCTAAGAGAAACTACTCGACAACTCATCATACTGAGGGAAATAGTATGGCTAGCCCGATTCAAACGGTAATCGGTAAAGGCAAGTCAAACCCGTTGATAGCTGAGGGTTTGCTAAAAATCCTAAAGGCGGCTAAATTCGACCTAACCCACCCAGGACGTCTTTATTCAAAGTATTACAGATCACACACAAGTTGGTTAAGGTCTGATAACTTTGAAGGGGGTCTTGTAGATGGTAAAAATTATATTTGCAGACTTACGTGAAATTCGCCTATGAGTCGGAGTCGCCCACACAAATTGAGGGTTGGACTCACCCATGGGCTTAACTCACTAGCGCGAACCCAAATCGCGTGGTTTCCAAATTCGCTCGCATTTGTTAATCACAGATTTGCCTGTATGATCGACTCACCCGCACGAGTCTGTTGGCCTTCTTGTTTTGATGATGATTAACAAACAATTTACTTCTAATGTTGTTTGTCTAGTATTTATGTTTATTTATTTATTATAGACAAACAACATGTTGGAGGATGGATGGAATTGCGCATTTACGATCATATCCAATGGAGGTGGTGGAATAGTGGAGTGAAGCAAATGCAATTCAAGTTAAAAATTCAAGATCAAGCTTCATCCGCAAGTGTACCAAGAAGAGCATATTGAAGATCAAGATCAAGCTTGACTATATTTAGTTTAGGAATTTATATTATGTGTGTTAGTACTTTAAGCTCAATTCTATACACACATACACGTTTTGGTTTTGTATATATATAGTTATATTATATATATATATACATATATGTTTTTGGTTTAGCTATTTTTAGATATGAAACAATATATATCTTCATATAAACTTTGATATGTTTCATATTCTATTATTTTTTTGGAATTTATTTGCTATTTTTAAAATCAGATTTTCAGCATGAACAATGCTTGTGCACATTTTTAAGTCGACTTATAAACTCTGTCAAGTCGACTTATGAACTCCTCTAGTAAGTTTATTTTGCCTCTGCTAAGTCGACTTATCAAGAAAAGTAAGTCGACTTATAGCAAGTCGACTTATACCATTTATAAGTCGACTTATGAAGTGTTGCACATTTATGTATTTTTGACCAGTTTACAAAATAAAATATTTCTCTCAAATGGGAAGTTATAATGAAGAAATTCTTTCTCTAACGTGTTCATCCATATGTTTAGAAGCTTCCCTAAATTTTTCATGATTTTTGGAGTTTATTTACTGTGTCAAATTGATTTTACAAAATCGCGTGTTTCAGCAGTTTTTAGAATCTAGAATATCTACGTTCAAATATTTATTTCTCACAAATTAGAAGTGATATTTCATAAATTCTTTTTTTACCTCGTTTATATACGTGTTTATAAACATCTTTCAAAATTTCATAATTTTTAGAGTTGATTTACTATTTTTGATTGATTTTACAAAACTAGATACGCAAAATTCCAAAACTACCGTTACTGTTCCAACAGCTCTATAAGTCGACTTAACAGAGATTTTTAGCCTATAATCGCTAGTTTTTCAGATTTGATGGTTTTTGTCTTTTTACTTATTTTCTCTTGGTTTTTGGGGTTGTTTCATGAGCCTATAAATACCCCATGCCCTCATACTTCTAAAACAACTAAGAGAATATTTTAAGAAGGTTTAACAAGGGTTTAAAGTTTTGTTTAGAGTTTGTTTAAAAAGCTTTTAAGCAATTGAGGGTTTGAGTTTGTGAATTCAATTTCATAAGAGCTTGAGGAGATCATCTATTAGAGTTTGAGCAATCAACTATTCTCCCTCCATCTCTTGTCATCTATTGAGAAGTTTTCTAAACTCTTTTCTAGCTTTATATTTATTTGTTTGATTATCATCTTATTAAAGCTAGTTTTATATTGAGTTTAGATTTGATTAATCTCATTGTTACACACACCCACTTGAGCTTATTGTATTTGTATTCACCATATATTTGGGGTTGTGAGAGATAGTAACATTGAGTTGTGCCTAATTGAGTTCTCATCTTGTTTAGAGAACAATCATTTGTTGTGTGCCTAATTGTGAAGTTCACTTTTTAATACACTTGTACACCGAGAGGAGTGTGTGGTGAGGACGGAGTCGATACCGAGAGAAGTGGTGTCGGTGGCGTAGTGAGAGGTGATAATTACGAGCACTTGATGGAGTCAATACGTGCGGACCAACACTTGAGGTTGTAGCTTGTGTATGTACATTGTGAGGATTTGTGAGAGTTGTCGGTTGACTTGATAACCGAGTGTGTAGAGTTTTTGGTTAGGTAGAAAACCGAGTGTGTAGAGAAGTTCTGGCTTCCAAACCGGATTGTGTAGTTGATTCTCCTCGAGAGTTGGGAGCGGGGACGTAGGACGGAAGGTCCAAACCTCGTGAACATATTGTGTATTTGAGTTTGCATTGGCGCACCTATTCTTCTATTCATATCTTATATCGTCATTGCCTATTGCTTGTTGTTTATCTTTTCCACTATCTTGTTTAGTTTGTTTCTCCCTTGTGATAGTTTATGTATCCTTGCATATACCATATAGATATCCCATTGCTAGGATATATCATCTTGTGTATATTGCTTATTCTTACTTCTAATTAGTTGTATATCATACTTGTAAGAATATAGTTGTTAATAAGTTTTAATTGGCATAAAATCGATTTAGATAAGCATAAGACCCTAATCACCCCCTCCCCCCTCTAGGGTCTAACAATTGGTATCAGAGCTTGGTGCTCTTTGATTTAAGATCTAATCGCTTGACTTAAAGATCCTAGTTATCTTTTTGTGCTAATCTTGTTTTTATTTTATTTGTTATCTTGTTTGCTCGTATATATATTATGGATATGTGCGGTGCACCTTGTTTAGGTTATGTCATCAATATTTCTCCTAGATTAGATAATTTCCCCTATGCCCAATGGTGTGTTAGATTTAAACTTTTTATTCGATCTAGACACTTCGATTTATGGGAAATTATAGATGACGCTTATATTATGCCCACTTCGGAGAAATCCAGGTGGAATAAAAATGATCATCATATGTTTACCATGAATAAGCTTTTGTTAGAATTTCTACATAATGCGTTCGATTCATCTATGTCTAACAAGCTTGATTCTTTTGATAGTGCTTACACATTATGGAAACTTATAGAAGCACATCAAGAGAATTTGGAGGCGATCCGACAAGCTTTGGAGGATTCCGCTTCTAGTTCATGTGGAGCTTCATTTTCATACACACGGCCACTAGGTGATAGCCCTAGTGTGGTAAGCGAGTCCGAATTCAAATATGATTTATCTTTTGATGAACTCGCCTGTGCTTCTGAAAAATTATTTCATGCCTATAACAAATTGCATCATATCTTTTTAGACTTAAAAAGCAAGCATGAAGATTTAATATCCGATCATGAGAAGTTAGCTTCCATATTTGATATCATTTCTCAAGAAAATGTTGCTCTTAAAGAAAACAATGATATGCAAATTTTAGAAAATAATAATTTGAAATTGAATATTGCTAACTTGACTCATGACAAAAATAATATCATGTTAGAAGTAAAGAACATACAAAATGATATTGCTTCTTTCATAAATGACTATTTATGTTCTACTTCTAATAAAAATGCATATGTACCTAATAATGAAGATTTGAATCTTGCGAATAAACACATTTCATATTTAGATTCAACTTTGAGAACATGCATTGATAACCATAAAAAACTTATGGACAAGTGTGCTAAATCTAGTGCTACAAAATCACCTACACACTATGCACACTTGTATAGCAAAGTTTACAAATGCTCAATTTACGGTCGTAAAGGCCACATTGCTAAATTTTGCTATGATGCACACAAATCTTCTAAGACTAATGCTTCTTGTGCATCTCATAAGGCTTCTTTATCACACACACACATGCACATGCATCTATTTCTCATCATAAGCATGCTAGTGTGTTTAAATATGATTATTGTGGTCGTTTTGGTCATTTGGTCAAATATTGTTTTGATTTAAAAAATAAATCTCATTTGCCAAATGTTTCTAGTAGACTACATGTTTTTAAATGTGATGTTTGTGGTAGGTTTGGACATCTTGCAAAACTTTGTTATGATATACAAAAAGCTTCTAAGTTGCAATATGTTCCAAATAGACCTTTGTTTAATGATGTTTCTCATTTGCAAAATGAATTTAAAAGACAATCTCTATTTGCAAATAATTCCCGTACATGAGCTAATGGTCCACAAAAGCAAATGGATCTCTTTCATTGCACCTATTGCAATCGGAAAGGTCATGTGTATAATTTTTGTTTTGACCGTGCTAGTGTATCACATGTGCCCAAGAGGGTTCATAACCCTAGGGCTTTGAGCTTTATCGATAGGGGTCATGTCCCTAAACAATCCGGCACCAAGAATACTTGGGTATCAAAATGATTTGTTTCTAACCAGAAACTTAATATTTTTATTTTTATTTTTCTTGGTTTTTAAAATATGCTTCAAAAAATTTAAATATGAAAACAATTATTCTTTGATCAAATCTTTTGTTTTCAGGACTATGTATTTTAATTTTCATGAGAAGTTTATATTTATATAACCCCTCGAGTTTATTGGGTGTTTATTCCCAAATCATGTTTACCGGATGCTAGAATGATTATATGGGTTGAAACAAGCTTAAGAGCTTGATATATTGTTGCCTCTCTTGAAATTCTTTTGTCAAAGATTTTGTTTTGATTTGTTGCTATGAATTCATTATATTTCACTTATATGATGATATTTATATGTTTGTGCTCATGGATCATCTATTCATACCTTATAATATATTCTATATGTGGTTTGATCAAGTTCTACAAAGAAAACTTCCTTTATTGATCAAACATCATTTTTGGTTTAAATGGTTGATTCGTTTTCATTTGAAAACTTTTTTCATGATCCTCATGTTTTCCCTTCTTTTGATTTCATAAATCCATACATTGTATCTCTAAGCAAAGAAAACTTATGATTTAATTTCTTGATCCCCCTACCTATAAGCAAATTATTTTCCTTCATGAATCCTCCTTCATAAACATTTTTTTTCAAACGATGTCTTTTTGGAATCTCATTTTATCTCTTTGGGGCAAGTATGATAAATGTTTGCTTTGTATATATTCATCTTAAAATCTTTGTAACACCCTTCATGATGTTATATATACACATGTGTTCTTATTGTTCTTTTGCATGTGAGTTGTGTTTAGCATATTTTTATATTTATGCTTGCTCACATGTTTCGCCATGATCTTTATTGCATACACTCCATATAACATTTTGATAGGTGGAGCAATCCCTATATATATTTTTATACTCACCCATGCATATTGATAGGGGGAGCTTTCGCTCTCTTTATCTTTTATCCCCTTTTTGATGTTGTCAAAGGGGGATAAATATTGTGAGTATATCTTGTTTTGGTTATATTCATGATAATTCTAATTTACATATTATTTTCCTTTCATGCATATATCTTTTTTTTTAAATTATTTGTCATCATCAAAAAGGGGGAGATTGTTGGCCTTCTTATTTTGATGATAATTAACAAACAATTTACTTCTAATGTTATTTGTCTAGTATTTGTGTTTATTTATTTATTATAGACAAACAACATGTTGGAGGATGGATGGAATTGCGCATTTACGATCATATCGAATGGAGGTTGGTGGAATAGTGGAGTGAATCAAATGCAATTCAAGTTAAAGATTCAAGATCAAGCTTCATTCGTAAGTGTACCAAGAAGAGCATATTGAAGATCAAGATCAAGCTTGAGTATATTTAGTTTAGGAATTTATATTATGTGTGTTAGTACTTTAAGCTCAATTCTATACACACATACACGTTTTGGTTTTGTATATATATAGTTATATATATACATATATGTTTTTAGTTTAACTATTTAGATATGAAACAATATATATCTTCATATACACTTTTATATGTTTCATATTCTATTGTTTTTTTGGAATTTATTTGCTATTTTTAAAATCAGATTTTCAGCATGAACAATGATTGTGTACGTTTTTAAGTCAACTTATAAACTCTATCAAGCCGACTTATGAACTCCTCTAGTAAGTGCATTTTGCCTCTACAAAGTCGACTTATCAAGCAAAGCAAGTCGACTTATAGCAAGTCGACTTATACCATTTATAAGTCGACTTATGAAGTGTTGCACAATTATGTATTTTTAACTAATTTACAAAATAAATTATTTCTCTCAAATGGGAAGTTATAATTAAGAAATTCTTTCTCCAACATGTTCATCCATATGTTTAGAAGCTTCCCTAAAAATTTCATGATTTTTGGAGTTTATTTACTGTGTCAAATTGATTTTACAAAATCGAGTGTTTTAGTAGTTTTTAGAATCTAGAATATCTGTGTTCAAATATTTATTTCTCACAAATTAGAAGCGATATTTCATAAAATTTTTTTGTAACTTATTTATATACGTGTTTATAAACATCTATCAAAATTTAATAATTTTTAGAGTTGAGTTACTATTTTTGATTGATTTTACAAAATTAGATACGTAAAATTCCAGAACTGCCGTTACTGTTCCAACGGCTCTCTATAAGTCGACTTAACAGAGATTTTTAGCCTATAATGGCTAGTTTTCCAGATTTGATGGTTTTTGTCTTTTTACTTGTTTTCTCTTGGTTTTTGGGGTTGTTTCATGAGCCTATAAATACCTCATGCCCTCATGCTTCTAAAACAACTAAGAGAATATTTTAAGAAGGTTTAACAAGGGTTTAAAGTTTTGTTTAGAGTTTGTTTAAAAAGCTTTTAAGCAATTGAGAGTTTGAGTTTGTGAATTCAATTCCACAAGAGCTTGAGGAGATCATCTATTGGAGTTTGAGCAATCAACTATTCTCCATCCATCTCTTGTCATCTATTGAGAAGTTTTCTAAACTCTTTTCTAGCTTTATATTTATTTGTTTGATTATCATCTTATTAAAGCTAGTTTTATATTGAGTTTAGATTTGATTAATCTCATTGTTACATGCACCCACTTGAGCACCGAGAGGAGTGTGTGGTGAGGATGGAGTCGATACCGAGAGGAGTGGCGTCGGTGGCCTAGGGAGAGGTGATAATTACAAGCACTTGAGGGAGTCGATACGTGAGGACCAATACTTGAGGTTGTAGCTTGTGTATGTACATTGTGAAGATTTGTGAGAGTTGTCGGTTGACGTGATAACCGAGTGTGTAGAGTTTTCGGTTAGATAGAAAACCGAGTGTGTAGAGAAGTTTTGGTTTCCAAACCAGATTGTGTAGTTGATTCTCCTCGAGAGTGGGGAGCGGGGACGTAGGACGGAAGGTCTGAACCTCGTGAACATATCGTGTGTTTGAGTTTGCATTGGCGCACCTATTCTTATGTTCATATTTTATATCGTCATTGCCTATTGCTTGTTGTTTATCTTTTCCACTATCTTTTTTAGTTTGTTTCTCCCTTGTGATAGTTTATATATCCTTGCATATACCATATAGATATCCCATTGCTAGGATATATCATCTTGTGTATATTGCTTATTCTTACTTATAATTAGTTGTATATCATACTTACAAGAATATAGTTGTTAATAAGTTTTAATTGGCATAAAATCGATTTAGATTAGCATAAGATCCTAATCACCCCCCCCTCTAGGGTCTAACAGAGTCAAGATCATCCTGATTCGCCTGTATGATCGGCTCGCCCGCATGAGTCAAGATCATCCAGATTCGCTTGTATGATCGGCTCGACCGCACGAGTCAATACACTCCAGATTCGTTTGTATGATCGACCCGCCCGCACGAGTCAAGATCATCTAGATTCGCCTGTTTACTCGACTCACCCGCACGAGTCAAGATCATCTAGATGACTAAAATTCGCATGTCTGCTCGACTCGCCCACACGAGTTGAGAGTCGAATTCACCGACAAATAGTATACCTGATAGCCGCTAACGTACAGGGATAGCCCTTCCCACTTCCCACAACGTGAAGGGAGGGAGCACAGTACTCCAAGCCCATCAAGTAGCCGCTTACAGTACGAGCGACCAGTCAAATCCATGCAGTCGCCAAGTCCACCTGCATGCTCACGGTTGAAGATCACCTCTCCTGCACGAGTCAAGAGCTGGATCCACCCGCGATCGATAAGCTCGCCGAGCTAGTGTCTGGCAGCCGCAATAGCACGTGCAAGGATTGGCTTTCCCACTCCTCACGACGTGAAGGGAAGGAGTACAGTGCTCCGAGCCCATCAAGCAGCCGCTAATGGTACAAGCCAAAGGCATGATTACTCTCCCAACAGTACATGGTCATATCCCATGATTCAAGGAGTGGCCACGCCGTCTCTCTTCTATTTAAGAACTTCTTCTAGCCATAGAGAAGGGGTTCAGCGGTTCGGTTAGTGTTTTCAGCTCAATAGTTGAATTCGCTCATAGTCAATTGATTAAACTAATAAATAGACTGAACCACTAGCTCTCGACTCTCGACTGAGTTGACGACAAGCTCTTTGCATAATCTTTACACTGTAGCATCTTCTCCTAGTTTCGAGCCCTGATCGCCATGAAACTCGGAGACTCGAACTCTACCGGCCCGAGCTTCTACTACATACCGAAGCTCGCCAGTAACCTCGGTCGAATCATCCAAGGGAAGCAGACTCGGTGCTAGAACAGAGGGAGGCGTCATATATCTACCGAAAGTCCCTACGTTAAACAAGGAGGGTATTCCCTCCGCTTCTATTATAATTTTGATTCATTAGTTTGTAATAAGCTATTCTTATCAATACAAACGAAATCCCTGTTTTGGGAGATCAAAATTTTCACCTACAGAAGATTCCGCCCCGGCACCCAAAACGGCTCAAAGGCCGAAGCCCAGGCAATTCGAGCAATGCCCCCCACGATAATATGACTTCAAAGAAGACCAAGTGGTGGCGACATTCGATACTCTACTTAAGAGCAATCGAATTAAATTACCGTAGGTCACAAAGCCTGAGGACGTGAACAAGACGAATAACCCGGGTTACTGTGTGTATCAAAGAGTCCTCGGTCACCACACCTCTAAGTGTTACATCCTCAAGGATAAGCTCCACACCCTCTACGATGCAGGAGTCCTGAAGAAGGAGAAGGTACAAAAGTAGGTGATCACGAATATGATCACCTTGAGTTTTAGGACAGATCTCCCGGAGGTTCAGGCTCCGGCAGGGGTAATTCCTATCCCCAAGGCAGTCCTAAAAATCACAAATGACGACCCTCACAACCAACAAGGGAAAGGTTTAGTACCTCAGACTTTTCCATCGAGTCAGGTGATGTGGGTCCTTCCGGACCTCCTCAGCGACGAGCAGTGGACTGCAGAGCCCTCCAGGAAGACCAAAGGTAGACCGTGCAATGCCATCTCCGCCATGCCGGATGAAGACTAGACTGCAGTATCTACCCTCACTGACTCCGAAGAGGAAACCACCGTCCTCGCCACAAGAACAGGGAAGGAATTTGCAAAAGAATACCCTACGAGGGCGAAGAACCCGGGAGGACCTCCCACGAGGCTAGCGGCAGCAGCTCCTCTGGATCCAGACAGGCCGAGCTCGAGTAGTCAGCCTTTCCGATTCAACGTTCTCGCGTAGTTGAAAAGCATCCCTATACGAATTACCATGTACGACCTCCTGCGGCTATCCAGGCCTACCCAGGAAGCCCTACAGGAGGCATTGGCCGACTCGGAGGTCTTCTCCACCCACTTCTTGAGGGAAGAATACACGGGACGGGAATGTACGATGTGCTGCCAAACCACCGAAAGGTGAGTCCCTTGCATCACTTTCACTCCTAAGGACATGCTCATCAAAAGCACCTCCCATGATCGACCACTGTACTTCACAGGGTACGTCAGTTCCTTAAAAGTAGATCGAATTCAAGTCGACCCGGGGTCTGCACTAAGCATCGTACCCCTGAAATTGATCAAACACCTGGGGATACCCTCAAAAAGTCTATCCACGACTACCACGACTACCTTTGGCTTTAATGCCACTGGGACTCGGCCGCTCGGCAAGATCTATCTGAAGTGTCGAATAGGCGACATGAAGATAGAGGTAACCTGCTACGTCATCGACGCTGAGCCATCCTACAACGTGCTCTTAGGACGCCTGTGGATCCATAGCAACCAAATAGTCCCGTCTACATTACACCAATACTTGAAGTATGTGGATGATTACGAGCAAGTGAAAATGGTAGTGGCCGACAAGCAACTCTTCAAGGGCGTCGAGAACTACTTCACGAACTCTCTGCTATACCAGGACCCCGACAAGCCATCGATCGAGGAGCTTGAGAGCGGCAACAAAGCGAATAGCGAGTCCGAGTACGGTTACATCCTAGTCCTGAACGATTTTGAATCAATTATAATCGGCTGCGAAAGTCACAATGTAACCAATGATGTTCAGGTGGAGGAGATTATCATGAATGAGAAGTACAACTTTGCTTATTTGTCGTCTTGCTCAACGTTCAAAGATGATGCATCTAACGATCTAATGTCGAAGCTCTATAACGACCACTCCCTGCACTTTCCTATATACTCGTCGTATGTCGCGAAGGCACGGCCGATCAAGTCTTCGCAAGCTGTACTCATCGTACCGGCTCGGGAAAACTATCAAAAAGATATTATCTTTGGATGAATCGATCACCCTTTGTGCACATTGTGGGACGAGTCTGAAGATGAAGACCCCGCGCCTCAGATCTCATAGTACAGTCAAATCATAAAGCACAAGATGAGCAACATGGGGTACGACCTCACTCGCCCAGAGGGCCTGAATTACGGCCGAGGGTTCAAGACGGTCATCTGACCTACTTACGTACCTAAAGACAAGCCCTCAAATTACTTTAACAGGACTCGGAGAGGTTTAGGCTATTCCTCTTCCTTATCGGATTTGTTCTGTTATGTCAATGAGGAATCCGACTATTCACGTTCGGGGGATCAATCTTCGATAACCTCAGTGTGGGAATCAGATGTCAGCACATGGGACTTGTTCGACAACCTTACAGTCAACATGGCTGCGATTGATCCCACCAAAATGGCAGGGGACGGACAGGTCCCGCTTTATGACGAGACATAGGACCTCCACATCAACGCTCAGTGGAATAGTCACTTCGAGCAGCGTGAACCAAGTCTTAGACGGTGTGCCTGGCCTCCTTGAGGGCTCGGTCTTTCTCCTCAATGGAACCAACGATCAGTTGCCATCAAGACTCTAACTCCTCCAACCCCCCTCCCCCTCAGCTGTTCGCGAGTCTTCTCCTGATTAACTAGCAAGGCCTACGCGTTAGCAATGATTTTCTTGGTCTTCGCTATCTCCGAAGACAAGCGAGAGAGGCGGGAGTTAGCCTTTTGTTGCTCTAGGCTCACTCGTTCGTTCTCGGTCTTGACCCGCTCCAACTCTTCCGCCAACCGCACCTCCAATGACATTGTCTCATCCAGTCGGCGATCGCGCTCCTCCAATGCTGCTTGAACCTCGTTAGACGCAAGACGAACGATCTCAAAGCTCGTCACGCGAAGGGTAAGCAGGTGTCGTATAGCCCGCTCTACCTCTTCCAAATGTTTGAAGTACGGATTAGCCACGGTGGCACCAAGCTTCTTGATCAAGAAAGCCATATCATAATCAAGGTCCTCCTTGAACTCCTCAAAGGGGCAGCTTGTTGGCCTTCTTGTTTTGATGATGATTTACAAACAATTTACTACTAATGTTGTTTGTCTAGTGTTTGTACATTCCTATGTTTTGTAGACAAACAACGTTGTTGGAGGTTGGATGGATTAAGCCTACACGATCATATCAAGAGGAGGATGGCGGAGATGTGGAGTGAAGCAATACAATTCAAGTTCAAGATCCAAGTTTAGCTTCATCCGCAACGTGTACCAAGTTGAGCTCAATGAAGATCAAGATCAAGCTTGGGTAATTTAGTTTAGGATTTATATTATGTGTGTTAGTACTTTAAGCTCAATATTACACACACACATTATATTGGTTTTCATGTATATATATATATATATAGTTTCATATATACATATATGTTTTGGTTTCCATGTATATATATAGGTATATATATACATACATAGTTTTGAGTTTTCATGTTCATAAATATGAGATTACACATTTCATATTTATTATTGTGTTTTTGGTTTAGCTATATAGATATGAAACAAATTTACATTCATATATATATTCATATGTTTCATACTCTATTGTGTTTTTGAAAACATTGCATAGAATATGCAATTTTGTGAAAATACTGTCTTATTAGTTTATAGACTTCAATATCAGTTTATACATGTTTTACTAAGTCTATAAAAACATTTCACAAAGTTTCAAAACATGGTTTATGTCAAATGTCAAAAACATATATATTTAGTTTTCGTGTTTTTGAACTATTTTGCAAAATGATGATTTTTCACTATTGGGGAATGCAATTCCAAAAATTCTTTTTGTAACTTGTTTATTATCATGTTTATAAACATTTCCCAAAGTTTCATAATTTTCAGAAGTCAAATGAATATTTTACAAATTATTTAAAAGTGTCAAAAATCTGTTTTTATATATGTCAGAATTCGGTCGACCGCACCGGTCGACCGAACCTGAGGTCAAAAGTTCACTGGGCCGACAGAGAGCTGTCGGTCGACCGGTCCGGTCGACCGATGAAAATTTCCGGTCGACCGAAGAATTTTCCGGTCGACCGACGAGTGATTTTTCTGCTTCCAACGGCTAGTTTTTTGACCGTTTCCTTGGGGCTGTTTTTGTCTTTTGACTTGGGTTTTTGCTGAGATTCTTAGAGGGTATATATACCCCATTGCTGATGTCTTTTCAAGTTAATCAAGAAGTTTTTAAACAAGTTTTTAAACAAGGTTTAAGTGTGTTTAAGTTTCGTTTAGTTTGTGTTTAAGAGTTTGCTTGTGAAGAGGAATTCACAAGAACAAGAAGAGATCATCCATTCCTTGCTTGGGCTTCAATTCCATCTCTCTCTTGATCTATAGAGAAGTTTCCCTAAACTCTTTATCTAGCTTTACATATTCATCTGTTCAATTATCTTTTATCAAAGCTAGTTTTTATATTGAGTTTAGATTTGATTTCACTCATTGTTACACACACCTTGAGCTTATTGTATCTTTCATACATAGTATAGTTGGGTTGGTGAGAGTTGTAACATTTGAGTGTGAGCCTACATTGAGTTCTCATCTATTGTAGAGAACAAATTCATTTGTTGATATTTGTGAGATTGTAAAGTTTTTGGTTAGCTAGAAAACCGAGTGTGTAGTTCCTAGAGGAGAGGAACGGAGACGTAGGTCGAGGGGACTGAACTCCGTGAAGAAAATTGTGAGGAGTGACGTTGTTCGGTGAGCGTTGAAAACCGACACTGTGAGGTGTGTAGAAGTTCCGGCTTCCAAACCGGATTGTGATAGTGGATTTCTCCCCGGGAGTGGGGAGCGGAGACGTAGGACGGAAGGTCCGAACTCCGTGATCATATCTTGTGGTTGAGTGTGCTTTGGCGTTTATTCATACTTGTGTTTATATTTCTTATCGCCATTGTCATTAGCTCATTATTTATATGATCCACTATCTTCTTTCATATTGTTTACCCCTTGTGTTAGTTTACATATCCTTGCACATATCTTATTGTATATCTCTTTGTTAGGATATATCATCTTGTGTTAGTTTTATATCCTTGAACATACATTGCCTATATCTCTTTGTTAGGATATATCACTTTGTGTATATTGCATATTCTTGCTCATAAGTAATTATATATCATCTTGCAAGAATATATTTGTTAATTAATTTTAATTGGCATTTAAATCGGATTAGATTAGCATAAGACCCTAATCACCCCCCCTCTAGGGGTCTAACACAGCTCTCTTCCAATGCGAGCTTGATGCAGTCAGCGAGAGTGTCTTGGAAGTTAGCAAGGGTTCGAGCCAACTTTCTTTTGCGCGAACGCTCCAAAGAGAGAGGGTAGCCTCATCTTCCGCGAACGTCATAGCTAAAGCCTCGATCGAGGGGCTGGTAGTCATGACGGTAGATGTGGTTGCAGATGCCGTCAAAATCGAAGTGCCAGCTGACGTCAGTGGAATATCAGCCGCAACGACGACGGCCACCAAGGATGAGGAAGCGGTTACCAACTGAGTGGGTGTCTCCCCTTGGTTCAGAGACTCCTGTGCCGGTGCTCCACCCCCGACCAACGCTTCTGTAAAAACAGGGATGCCCCCTTGTCAGTCTAACACCTCTTCATGAGCCAACACCTCCTCCTCGCTTGATATCGCCTCATGAATCGAGACGTCATTTTTCACCTCTGATTCACCCATCTCTCATGTCGAATGGCCCTCCCGAGGTGGGAGATCCCCTTTACTAGCAGCTTTATGGGATGGGTCAGCTGCGAATTCAAGAGGAAGGTTAGTAAATACCCCCGAGAGGAGCCCCACTGATGGTTCAGCATGAACGGATCGACAACGCTGGATCCTACTCTTACCTGAGCCACCAAGCCCCTCTTCATCTCCACTTCCCTCCTCTTCGTCGGAAAGAATGGAGATTACTTTCTAAACGGTACCTACATTAAGTCGACACAAATGTCAGGTGGTGCGGATTCGACCTTACGCCCGAGGGCACAGTGTTAAAGATTACCTTCT
Organism: Asparagus kiusianus; assembly: GCA_022839385.1. Taxonomy (NCBI): domain Eukaryota; kingdom Viridiplantae; phylum Streptophyta; class Magnoliopsida; order Asparagales; family Asparagaceae; genus Asparagus; species Asparagus kiusianus. The sequence goes on along the minus strand of BQKN01065704.1, from coordinate 377,399 downwards.
GGTATGGTCGTGGAGGTCGTCGAAGCCCCCGCCTGTAGCCTCACACCAGACTATGGAGGAGCATCCTCCGAAGTCGCCAGGACCATCCTCGATGCGGCGAAGGGAGCAGGCGAAATACCCCCAGTCACAAGAGGAGTCACTCCAGAAATGATCACCTGAGTGGCATCACCCCGACCTTCCGCCACTCCGGTAGCCTCGACCGTCTCTTCATGACAAACCTTCTTGACCGCCTACATCCTGAAACTTTCTGTCGCAGTCTCCGGATAACGTTTAGAGAGAAGCGAACTACTCGGAGATAGGAGGGGCATCCCCATCCATCCAGTTATCATGCTCCGGTCCTATTCCAGACGTTCACCTGCCTGGACTAGCTCATCAGATTCTCTCTGCCTACCCGTAGGATCCAGTGAAGGGCCAGGGGACGGAGCTTGAACCTCAAGTGCCCCGGATTCATCTAAACCTACATCAAAGCCCTCGGTGACTTCAGCGGGATCTTCTGAGAACCACTCTCTAGCAATTTGGCGGCCCTTCCACCTCGAGGGACGAGGATCTCCCCTCGGGCGATGACCGTGTTCCATCAGACAAGAACTCTGGAACCGGAAGCCTTCAGGATTAGCTCTAGCGCCCCGATACCACCGGCAGTATAGGAGCGTATGGTGCAAATCATGATCCTTTGCAGGTAGTTCGAAATGAGCATGGGTACCGCTAGCGTGAGTCCAGAACCATCCCCGAGCACCATCCACTAACCCTCCTTCGAAATATAATTGGGGGTTGATGTTTCACATGTATAGTTGGTCATACCCGAACTAGCGGGCAAATCTGTAAGGGATGTACGGTTCGAGGTAACACACAGAGCATGTTCGCAGGATATAATACCCTGGTCGAATATTAACCAACCATCGAAAAACGCCACAGGAAAGAACGGTGTGATGGTCCACCATCGATACATCGCTAAGAGACTTGCCATACCCTTCTCTACTGAAGTAGGGGAAGAAATGGTGGAAATTGTAATGGACGAAGTGGGACAGGGTCTTCCTCGCATCAAGGATGTCTTTACACTTCCACGAGCATCTCTCCAGATGCTGACGAACGGAACAAACTTTTCCCTTTGGAGAGTAGCTGGGGCACTCATCAACCACTCGCAATGGTAGACAAATCACGCCATCAAATAAGTATAGGCCAACCCCACTCTAGGGTTGGGAGTCCTGATGACTTCACCTTCCCCTTCTTCGACACTCGACACATGATAAAATTGGGCCGTCAATGTGCGGAGTCCCTGATGGATACACGCTACCATCGCTAACACCAACACGTAGGACTTCCCGTGGGCTAAGCGAATTGCAGTATACACGACCTCCACCGAAAGCGCCTCGAAGGAATGAGTGGGGACCACGCACCTCTTCAGCCACAACATGAGGTACCTGTGGGGTGTAAATTTGATTTCCCGAAAACAGGGAACTTCGTTTGTATTGATAAGAAGGCTTATTATAAACTAATGATCAAATGTTTACGACAGAAGCAGAGGGAATGCCCTCTTTGTTTAGTGTGGGGACTTTTGGTGGCTACAGGATGCTTCGCTCGATGCTCGTGTCGAGTCTGCTTCCCTTGGACGATCCGACCGAGGTTGCTGAGGAGCTTCAGTACGCAGTAGAAGCTCGAGTCGATAGAGTTCGGATCTCCTAGTCTGTCGGCGATCAGGGCTCGGAACTAGGAAATAGTGCTGCAATGCAAGGATCTTGCAAAGAGCTCGGTCTCGATTGCTCTTTTTCTCAAAGTTCTTCTCGACCTCCTTTGATCAATCGATGATCAATCGATCTCCCTAAGGTTGCTGAAAGAAGCTCTTAAATGGGAGAGAGACAGCTTGACTGCTCCTTGAATTATGGGATGTGACCATACACGAGCGGTCATTCGAAGGGCTGTACCTTTGCCTTATGTCACGTAGGAATGGGAAGGCCCCTCCTCGTATGCGTGACAACGGCTGTCGGATACTCGAGTGAATCTGACCAACCACCGAGCACCGGCGGTACTTGCCCTCTGCTTGGACAACTGAGGTGAGTCGCATTTATGAGGGTGCAGGCTGCTTTGACACCTGTCCGCTCACTTTGTACCGTGGGCAGTTATTCGGCGGGCCTGGAGTGCCGTGTCTTCTCTCTTCAGGTCAAGAGAGGTGGGAAGGCATGTCCCTGGCAATCGAGTTGGTTTGGACAGCTCGCCGAATGCTGGCGGACTCGTCTCTTGACTCAGACAGCTGACGTGAGTGGCATTTATGAATGTTCAGGTCGACCCGACACCTGCCCAATCATTCGTACTGTGAGTGGCCGCTTGACGGTCCTGGAGTACTGTGCCCTCTCTCTTCGGGTCGAGAGAGGTGGGAAAGCCTATCTCAGCACGTAGGGTAGCAGATGCCTGGCCATGTTAGCGACCTTGGGGTTTGCTAGCGGATTCGAATGTAGACTCGGTCTGGCGAGGTGTGATAAAGGGTGAATTCACGTGGCTTTGGGTGACTTCCCTTTACAGGCGGATTTCTTGCGAGTCCACGGAGGTATTTTTTTACCGTCTACAAGACCCCCTTCAAAGTTTTCAGACCTAAACCGGCTTGTGTGTGGTCTAAAATACTTTGAATAAAGAAGTTCTTGGTGAAACAAGTACATTCGGTTTCTTTTAGGATTTTTATCAAACCCTCAGCTATCAACGGGTTTGATATGCCTTTACCGATTACCGTTTGAATCGGGCTAGCCATACTATTCCCCTCAGTATGATGAGTTGTCGAGTAGTTTCTCTTAAACTTGACGCTAAGATTTCTACTCTTAACCTCAGCCATTCGAGGCGTGGGTTCAAGCGAGGTCATCTCGTTGGCGGTTCGCGGCTCGGGGCGAGTCATGTCGTTTGTTGTTTGTCTCTAAGGACGAATGAGCCGCTCAAGCGAAGTTAGGTTTTGGAGGTGAAACTCTGTTCGACTTGCGGATTTGGGTCGAATTTTCGCAGGCGAGATTTTTCCTTTCGGGCGAAACTCGGTTCGGTGTGGGTGAGCCACGCGTCCGTTGGAGGGGGTTCGTGCTTTTCCAGCTAAGTCGGCACGGTGACGTCAGCTTCGTGCGCCTCATTCGAATCGTGGGCGTGGCTTTCGAACCCAACCGTTAGATACAACCGTTGATTTCAGCTCGGGCTTCGGGTTTTTGCCCGGCCCATTTCCCGTCTCGACGTGGCACTTCGAAATGTCGGGGGCAATCTGGGCCGTTGATTTCGATCGCGGTCACGTCTCTCGTCCGCCAGTACTTCGCTTTTTGAGGGCGATCGTTGCCACGTTGGCAACTCCGCTTTTAAATAGGCTGTTCCCTTCCTTTGAGAGTTACCGTGCTCCAGAATCTTGAAAAATTTCTATGGAGAGAATTCCCGCTTCATCTTTCAATGGCGCCGAAATCTAAGAGGTGTGTTACGAGGGGAAAAGGCCCCGGACGCTATTCCGACCGTCTCTCCGCTGGTGCGCCCGCCAGTGTACCGGAGCCACGCTTGGGTAAGTCAATAGATTCGTTTGACGACCCTGTGCGGGTTACAAGTGTCGGATTGGGAGGATGATTGTCGTTTATCCTCCTGGACTTCCGTCATCCTTTGGCAGCTTCCCTGATTTGGGGCAAAGTTGGCCCTTTTTAGGCTGATTTTACATTTGTCTTTAGAGGACGACTTCTGTCGCCACGGGAGAACTCAAACTTTCCTGGATGAGGACGAACTCGCTTATTGATAGGCAAGTTTGGCTCTTTTCTCCAGTAGAGAGGAGTATCGTTTGTATAGGCAAATCTCGTTTGGACTAACATGTGGATCCGCTTGCCCTTGCTTGATAGGCGAATTTGCTCTTATAGCGGATTTCGTCTTGATTCTTTGATTCTTTTTTTTTGCAGCGACTTTTTCTAATGAGGCTATCCCGAGGGGCGTGGCCATTGGCCTCGCCGGAGGCACGGGCTACACGGCACCTCCTCGATTTCCCTCTTTGGATCCGATGCCCTCATTCACCGCTGATAAGCCCTACAGCCTGATGAAGAGGGTTACAGACGGTCATCATTTGACATTACGTGAGTTGACGACCGATGCGATACTGACAGACGACGCTAGGACGGAGCTGTCGAAGCCTCGGTTTTTGTTCGGCAATGCTATGACTGATCCTTCCGTTCTGTTGCTTAAGGAGAGCAGGTGGTTCCGCATAGTGGAAGGGACTCACTATTACCTCCCCAGCATGCCGAGAGGGTTCTCGATCGTCGAGCTACAGTCTCTCGCGGTCCCCCGAGTGATGAACTGGGATTTGACCCCAACTCAGGATGGGGTCACCTGTGGCGTCTTTACAGGCTCCTCGACTGGGTACGGAGTGGAGAGTTCTTGCAAGAGCGTGATGGGTCTACGCCCTGGCCTGCTGTCCAATGAGCCGCCGGTAGGGGAGACGACGACGGTAGCGGAGACTTTTCACCATCGCTTCTTCCGCGCTGAAAGACTCTTGAGCCCCGGGGTGGGTATATTCTGCGCCCGGCAGCGACACTTGGTGGTCCAAGATCACCGACTATGTCCTGGCCGAGAATTCTGACCTCAAGAATTCGGAGCTATATGTGGCCATTAAAGCCACTCGACATGGTTTGAGGATTAATGCTTCTCAGTTCCACAGCATCTTGGAACTGTACTGTGCGGAAAGTGGCACATTCTTCACCCCCAACGGCGAACTTGGCATAACCCACCACGAGATGTACGACGTGTCAGGGTTGCCTCTGGGAGACTTTCCTTACGAGGAGTACGTCCCAGGCCAAGATAAGATCGACCAGCTTTCAGACCGTTCCCCCTTGGTGGTGGAAACTCTGTGGGAGTTACTCTGCCATTACCACATCTGCCTCAGTACCTTAAGGGCTGCGGATCGTAAGGGGAAGAAGAAGAGAACTCCGGGGATCAGCCACAAGAATTGGGCTGACTATCTGTTCACGGAGAACGATATCAAAGGGAAGCTTGCTCTTCCGCTAGGCGAGTGTGACCAGGCTGAAGTGGAAAGGAGGATGGCCGAAGGGGAAGCCACAGTAGCTCTAGAGCGTGACGAAGGCGGATTCAAATCCGGAACGGTCTTCCACTCGTTTCACCACCAGGCTAAGTCTCCTATATCTGGGAAGGCCTTGCTTGTGGGGTATCTCATGCTATGGCTAAAGAGGTGCGTAATCCCCATTCATTCTTTTGAGGCTCTTCCTGTGGAGGTTGTGTATCCGGCGGTTTGCTTAGCCCACGGGAAGTCTTATTCCTTGGTATCGGCGACGATAGCGTGTATCCACCGGGGGCTCCGCACCCTGACGGCCTAATTCTGCCACGTATCAACTATCGATGAGGGGGAAGGAGAGGTTATCAGGACCCCAAACCCTAGGGTGGGGCTGCCGTATACTTATTTGATGGCATGGTTTGTCTGCCATTGCGAATGTTTGATGAGCGCCCCTGCGACTCTTTAGGGAGACAGGTTTGTTCCGTTCGTTGAGCGCTTGGAGAGGTACTTTTGGAAGTGTAAGGATATTCCTGATGCGCGGAAGACGCTTTCCCATTTTTTCCACTACAACTTTCGCCGTTTCTTTCCTTATTTCAGTGGAGGAGGATACGGAGAGTCTCTTAGAGATGTGCCGACGGTGGATTGTCACAGAATTCTCTCGCGCGACGCCTTTCGCTGGTTGGTGAACATTCGACCGGGGTATCATGTCGTACGAACGGGCTCCGTCTGCTATCTCGAGCCGTATATCCCTTGCAGGTTCGCCCGCCAGTTTGGGTACGACCAATTGTACGTGGGCAACGCTAATCCCCATCTGTACTTCGAAGGAGGGCTGGTGGATGGAGCTCGGGGATGGTTCTAGACTCACGCTGGTGGTACCCATGCCCGCTTTGAGCTACCCACGAAGAATCCTGACTTGCATCACACCCTCCTGTACTATCGGTAGTATCGGGGTGCCAGCGCTAATCCCGAAGGCTTTTGGTTCTAGGGTTCGTGTTTGGCGGAGCAGGGGCGTCCTCCCAGAAGGCCTCTCTGTACTTCGAGACGGAGGGGCCGTCAAACCGTTAAGGAGTGGTTATCCGAGGACCCGGCTGAAGACACTGAAGGCGGCGACATGGGTCTAGACAAATCTGAGGTGCCCGAGGCCCGAGCTCCCTCTCCCGTTCTTCCGTTGGACCCCCAAAGTGAGCGGGGAGAATCTGACGAGCTAATCTGGGCGGGTGAGCGACTGGAGCAAGCTCGGAGCACAATAGCGGGGCGGATGGGAATGCCCCTTCTATCTCCGAGTAGTTCGCTACTCTCCAAGCGGCAGCGGGAAATGGCGGCGGAAGGTTCCAAAGTGGAAGCGGCCAAGAAGGCCCGTCGTAAGGAAACTTTGGAGGCCGTTCGAGCGGTGGATGGTCAGGACGATACTGCCTCTAGGGCGGGAACTGTTCAGCCTACCCCTTCTGCCGTATCGAGGGCGGCTCCGGTGACTTCGAAGGACACCCCTCCTTCATCTGGTGTGGGGCCACAGGCTGGGGTCTCAACGACTCCTACGCTTGCACTCGGGGGTAATAAAAATTTTGTACTCTCGGGTATAAAGCCGGATCTGCATCTTCTGACATCTGTGTCTAATTTGAGCAGGTGTAGCCGAGAGAGTGATCTCTATCCCTTCGGACGAAGAGGAGGAGGCCGGAGACGGGAAAGGGCCCGGTGATTCAGGTAAGCATGGGTTTTAGTGTTGTTGATCCTTCTGAGCCGAAAGGGTATTTGTCAATCTTCTTTTTGCATCCGCAGTCGGCCCTTCTTATGAAGCTACTGGCAAGGAGGATCCTCCTTCTTGGGAGGTTCATTCTGCCGGAGAAATAGGTGAATCAGAGGCGGATGACGACGTCTCGATTCATGAGGCGCTATCTAGCGAGGAAGAGGCACTGGCTCCTGAAGACACGTCTGGCCAACGAGAGGAAACCTCTATTCTCGTGGAAGCACCGATTGAGGGTGAACTCTCGACTCGAGGGTCTCCAATTCGGAGGGGGACTTCCACTCGGTTGGTGGTTGCTTCCTCGTCTGTGGCGGCTAGAGATGTCGTGGCTTCTGCCCTGATGGCGTCGGCGGCCACACCAGCTTTGGCCTCGCCAATCGCTGTTTCTGCGGTCATAACCATCAGCACTTTAGTCGTAACTTCGTCTTTGGCAGAGGAGGCTGCCCTTTCTCCCTTGGAACGTTTGCGGAAGAGGAGCACGGCACGAGCCCTGGTTAATTTTCAAGACACTTTGGCCGACTACGTCAGACTCGTCCTGGAGGATAGTTGTCCTTTCCAGGAGCTCAAGGAGGACCTCGATCACCACATGTTCTTCTTAATCAAGAGGCTTAGCGCAACTATAGCGAAGCCGTACTTTTCCCGTCTAAAAGAAGTGGAGGAGGCTGCTCAGCAGTTGCTCGCCCTTCGTGCGTAGAGTTCTGCCATTGTTGATCTCGCCTCCAGTGAAGTTCGAGCAGCCGTGGCAGATCGTGATCGCTGTCTAAATGAGGATATGTCACTGGAGACAAGGTTGTCTGCAGAGTTGGAACAGGCCAAAGCCGAGGATGCACGAGCGGACCATGAGCAACAGACGGCGGATAACCACCTCTCTCGCCTATCCTCCGAGATAGAGAGGCTAAAGCAAGTTATAGCCGATGCACAGGCTTCTTTGGCCCTTCAAGAGAAGGCTCGTGAGCAGGCGACAAAGGAGTTGGAGGACATTGAGTCTCGTCGGCAATTGGTCACCGATTCTGTCGAGGAGAAGGAACGAGCTCTCAAGGAGGTCAAAGATACTATTCAGGACTTAGTCTCGCGCACCGAGGAAGATCTTCGTCGAGAGATCCTAAGGAGGCTTGAGTTTCGCCTAGCCGGAGAGATTCGTGAGGCGGAACTGCGGTTGAAAGCTTTGTAATTTACCTTTAATCCTCCGTTGTAATAGGATTTCTTTATGAATGGAATTATCCTTTCGTCTTCGATCACTATTACTTTTGTGCATGCTCCATTTTTTTTAACATGCGTTAGCCATGAAGTCTTAGCTGCAGGAGGGCTTTCAGCTGTCGGCGAATTTCTATCGTAAGCTTATTTCCTCTGCGGGTGGCTTTCGTCCGCGGGCAGATTTGGAACTGACTCAAGCTTCAAAGGGATAATCGGTTTTGACCCGTGGGAATCTCAGCGACGAATTCGTCATCGGGTAGGCTCCACTTTCGGTGGGCCATGTATTGATCTATGCGCACGTCAGCCAAGAAGATGTGGGCACGTCGCTTCGCATTAAATACGGCGCAGTGGGGGCTCTTCGTCTATCGTGCTTAGTTTGGACCGTTGCTGAAGATCGTGTCCATGGACCATTGGATCCTGGCCGTCCAGGTAAGATCCGGTTTATTCGGCCTTACTCTTCAACGGTTTTAGCCTTGAACGGTCCCATCGAGTGGCGATTAACCGTCTAGGGTTTTTAGAGTATTTAACGCCCTTACCCTCTGTTAAGTGAGGCTATAGCTCCTTTCATTGTCTTCTCCAGAGGAAACCCAAGTTTTCCCTTCATCGTACCCATAATGGCGCCGAAGGTAAAGAGGGTTGTTTCTAAGAAAAGGAAGGAGGCGTCTTCTTCGGGCACCGCTGAGGCCGCCGCGGCCGAAGGTATCTTTTCGTCTCGACTTTCACATGGGTCGAGCAGGTATTCTTCCTTTGACTCTTCCCTGTGTTGTTGTTGCATTCCACAGATCGAGAAGAGGCGCCGACTGCCGAAGAGCATGCGGCCGAGCCCATCCTAATTTCTAACGACGAATCTGAAGGTCCTGCGGCTTCCCCTCCCCCAGGCTCCGTTCCTCAACCGGGAGTCGAACCTTGTCTCGAGATTCCGCCCATCGCGGCACTCGCTCCGGGTCAAGAGGCTGCTTCCTCTGATTCTTTGCCCTTGCAGGCCCGCGTCGAAGAGTTTGAGAATATCGTGAGGCAGGTGATTTCCCTTGTCAATCTCGGCATAGGCAGCTTCGACGGTTTTAGGCAATCTCTCCTGGATCGCGTGGTCGACTTTCGACGGTCGGGCGAAAACCGGCTTGCCACACGTTGCATGCAGAAGCTCCGTCTTTTGGAGTCATGTATGATAAGGTTAGAGACATTGCTACGGGAAGGTCCGGAAGTCGACGTGGAGTCTTGCCTGGTTCGTATCAGGCGTCAGGAAGCTTGGGAACAAGAGGTCCGTTCCAAAGAAATAGCGGACTTGGAATCCATCGTCAACTTCTGGGTGGGTCAACAACACTCATTGGAGGAGCAGATTATCGACCTCAATCGCACAATAGCTCACCTGAGAGCCGAACTGGGACAGGCGGAGACGAATTTGAAGGGGCTCCAATCCGATGTCGTAAAGGTCAGTAAGAACGCTGAGGCGGAAACTCGAAGCCTCCTGGCCTTGCGCCAAAAAGATGTTGTCGCCAGGTCGAGCTCTGAAGGCCGGATTCGGAAGGCGGCTGAAGACAAAGCTCGGGAGGACCACACGAGAAGGGTGGCAGTGGCCAGAGAAGAGCTTCCCTCTTTTAGCCTATTCGACTGAGATCTCAGACTCGTGATTGTGATAAGACATTTTGTTTCTGACTTGTTTGTTTATGAAGCCATAAAAATGTATTGTCTAAAAAACTGGGCGCATGTTTTGCTTTTTGAATGTAATATTATGGCTTTCGCAGTTGCAAAATCATAACTTTGTTCAAATGTACTGTCTAGAAGCCTCTGATGAAGTTCGTGTTTTCTTGATACATGCGCCTCTTTTTAGTATGTCGTCGTTCGGTGCTTTGTTTGCATAGCCGATGGCGACTTAATATTGCAGGCGAAACTCCTCGAATGGTGACGAGTTTACGTCGAAGGTTCGACTCCGGTATAGGCGAGTTTACACTGCAGACAGACTCGAGTGATTGCGAATTAGCACTGCGAGCCCCTCTGTAGAATACCGATGAGTTCCCGCTGAAGGTGAAATGAGCTCAATGGCGAGTTCGCTTGAAGGTTAACTTCGACTGTTGGCGAACTCAAGCCGTAGGCGAAACTCTTGTGTTGGCGAGTTCGTGTTGAAGACCAAATCTAGCCGCTGGCGAGATTAGACTGCAAGCGGAACTTATGAGAAGGCGAGTTTACGCTGCAGACCCAACTTAGCCTCTGGCGAGTTTAGGTTGTAAGCGAAACTTCGTGCGATCAGATCCGAATTAGGGCGAGTTCGTACTGTAATCAAAACTCAAGCGGCGACGAATCTGTCCCGTAGTTGAAGACTCAAAAAATGCGGGCAAAAACTCATGCCACGCGTCTTCTAGTGGTCCCAAATGCTTGCCAGCTAAGGCCTTAGGGACGTGTTAATGCTCATTAATGGCGAAGTGACAGAACGCTTCACCTCTTGGGCTTCATCCGATCGGTCGGTTTGGGGTCCCGAGAGGTATGGCCTTTATTGGCGTTAAGCTCAAAGCGTCGCAGGACACCTGGGCCGCTCGATTGCTTGAGGGGATAGATCCTGACCGTTGCGTCTTCGGATATATCTCCCGCACTTGCCATCTTTTCAGCCAAGTTCCTACCTCTTCGAGAAAAATCCGCTAGGAGAAAACTGCTGCAATAACCTCCTCTGCTTCATGGCCTCTGACTCCGACCATAGCGCCTCCGAGGGCGTTGGTTCTGCTTCCACCGTAGTCAACGATGGTCCTCCGCCCGCTTCCCCTGTGAACTCGTCCCAGGGGTCTTCTGCGCCAGACCCCACGTCTCACCCCGTGTTTGGGGCCCTCCAGAGGTTGGAGGGTTTGGTGTAAGGAATCGTCGTCTCGGTTGGCGTGGGCGACGGGAGGTACTATGATGCGCTTCCTCTCATGGAATCAGGTTTAAGAGCGGTCCGCAGCGCGGGTGGTACCTTGCTCACACGGCGGTGTGAGCGGGAGCTTCACCGCGTGGAGGGGTGGATGTACCGCCTCAAGGAGTTGGCATACGACGATCCTTCTGACGTGCCACCGCCCCTCTCGCTGCGCCTCCTGCTCGAGCGTGAAGAGCGGGCGAAACGGATTCAGGTGAAGGAGGTCGAGCTACAGCGTCTGCGCAAGCAGCATCAAGTGGTACTTGACCGGATGGACGCCTACTTGGACGCCGCCTTCTTTGAGGACGCCGGCTCTCTCCGTGGCGAGGCAAAGCTGCGGGAGCATGAGCGTGAGGCGATGAGGCTCAGCCAGGCTGCCGGAGTGGTGGACAGGGCGCTCCAACTTCTTCGCCAAGAGGAAGAAGATGGTGAGGTGGCCTTTGCCAAGCTGTAGCAGGAGCAAAAGGAGAGGGCGAGGATCCAGCGTGAGGCGGATCTTGCGGCGGTCAAGGCCAAGATCGCTGCTTTTAGCTTGCTAAAGTTCCTGTAACGCTCACGCTGTTTAAGTTCCCTTTTTGTAATTCGGTTGATGCGGGTTGCATCATAACCTTAAACTTTATGTATGTAATTTTGGCCCGTAGTAGCTCTTTGCTTTGTTTATTCTCTGTTTTACATGCACCATTTCCTTTTCTCTTTTATTCTCTGGTGTGATACATGCTTGGCTCGTTTCGTTTTTAAGTTAAGCCCGCCTGCGCTATTTAGCATTTGGGTAGGGCTGCTCATGCCTTGGACTTGGCCATTTGGCCTTTCCTCTGCTTTTGGCTGTCTGCGACGTGGGGTCGGGTCGATCCCGACCTTCGCGTCGCAGCTCCGGTAGGACCAAGAGGGTGACACTTAGCCCTAGATCAGGTATGGTTGCTCATGCCTGCGATCAACCGATGTCTCCAATCTTTGACCTGCTACTCAGTGGGTTGTTGTTTGGAGGCATTGTCGGGCGTGACGTCTGTCGAGCCGCCCTTGATAGCTGTCATCGCCCGCGAGGGCGACAACGCGGGTGATAATCGAGTCGTTCAGGGATGTAGGAATATGACGATCGATCGTTGTAGGAGCCATCGTATGGTAGGCCGCTACCCATCAGTCACCCTAACGGAATGTTAGGATATCTGGAATAGGCCCAGTAGTTCAGGAACGTAGGAGTGTGACTATCGACCAAAGTAATAACACGTCACATGGTAAGTCATTACTTAGGCTGTGCTATCCGCAGGGATAGCGGCGCCAGCCATCCGAGGTGATCATTAACCTGATGGTGTTTTGTCGCGATTGGAGCAACTATGGGGACCTACTATCCTTTCGAGGAGGATTGGTAAGTTAATTTTGTCAGAGGTGTTCGTTAACGTGACAGGAATGGTCATGATTGGAACGACTTTGAGGACCTACCATCCCTTTGAGGAGGATTGGTAAGTTGATTTTGTCGAAAGTGACAGTGGGGGTCCCGCCATCCTATTAAAGAGGATTGGCGGGGGATTGTAGCTCTGGTCCTAACTATTTGAAGGTTTGACCAAGCGGGCTGTTTGATGCAGCCCCACCTGAAATGCTAGTCTCGCTTGGTTTGAGCGGTTCGCCTGTACTGGGGACCTAGCTCGAGAAGTGGAATTTGCTTAAACTGTTAAGCTCGCCTGTACCGGGAACTTGGCCCCATAAATGGAAGCATAGGGCATAGTTTAACCTCTTTTACCAGTTGGAGGATGTAAGGACCAGTTTAGACTCATGCACTCATGGGAGTTTAGGAAGAAGAACTAAGGGTAATACTTCTTCAGATATTTGCCGTTGATGGGTATCATGATTTTATCGCCATTCGGCTTTACAAGGCGATAAGCTCCATTCGAATAGACTGTCTCTATCACGAATGGTCCTTCCCATTTGGGCTGAAATTTTCCTTTCTTCTTAGAGGTGAGGATCATCGGTCGACGAACGGCCAGTACCAGTTCCCCCTCCTTGAAGGCTCGGCGTTTGACTTACTTGTCGAAAGCCTTGGCCATTCGGGCTTGATAGAACTCAATGTGTTATTGAGCTTCCAGTCGCTTGTCGTCCAACGCTTCGAGCTCCGCGAGTCGTCGTTGGTGATTATCTTCCACTGTCATCCCTGCTGCTAGGGCGACTCGGAGGGATGGGATCTGAATCTCTAAAAGCAACACGGCTTCACAACCGTATACCAATGAATAGGGCGTGTTGCCAGTCGGTGTGCGAACCGTTGTGCGATACGCCCATAAGCTTTCACCTAGCTTTTCATTTTAATCACGTTTGCTAGTGGAAGTTAGCTTGGTCAAGATTTTGATGATCATTTTGTTGAAGGCCTCTGCCAAACCATTCGCCGAAGGGTTGTAGGCCGTGGATGATAGGTTTTGTATTCGGAACTTGTCGCAAAACCTGGTGAACGCGTGGCTGACGAACTGCATGCCGTTGTCATGAATGATACGTCGGGGCACGCTGTATCGGTATATGACATGGTGTTTGATGAATTTGATCACGTCATTGGTCTTGACTTCTCTTAAGGGGACGGCTTCGGCCCACTTAGAGAAGTAGACGGTGATCGCAAGGATGAAGCGATGGCCCCTCGCCGATGGCAATGATATTGGTCTGACTATGTCCATCTCCCATGCTTCGAAGGGCCACGACGCTCTCGTCGGGTACAGATCTTCAGGAGGTTGGTGCATATAGTTGGCGTGGATTTGGCATTCGTAGCAGCGCTTCGCATAAACGACCGCGTCGCTAACCATTCCAGGCCAAAAGTAGCCTATCCTCCGCAGACGATCCCAAAGCTTAGGTCCCGGCTGATGAGCTCTGCAAGTGCCATCATGGGCTTCACGTAGGGCCTCTTGTGCCTCTGCCTTTGAAAGACATCAAAACAACAGGCCGTCGTACGACCTCCGATATAGCGACTTGGTGGTTAAATCATAGTAGAACCTCGAGGCATGTCGTCGGATAGAATCTCGCTCCTTTGCGTCTTCGGGCAATATGCCGTACAGAACGTAATCGATGATCGGGAGATGTTAATCCTCCTGATCAGGCTGATCCAGGGTTTGATGGGTGGCATTCGCCTCTGGGATGTCTTTTAGTCGAAAGAGTCTTCGGCTGGCGACTGTGACCCGTTGGGTCGTTCCTAAGGGCTGGGCCAAATTAGCCGCCAAGGATGCAAGGGCGTCCGCATGTGTGTTTTTGGAACGGAGCACATGCTCAATGCGGAAACTCTCGAATGACCCCACTAGTTTGATAGCTGCTTTGTGGAGCGGGATGAGATCGTCGTTCCTGACTTCATATTCGCCAGTCATTTGCTTAACGATGAGTTGTGAGTCGCCGTAAGCTTCCAGATGCTTTATCCCTAACACTCTGACCAACTCAAGCCCTATGAGCAACGCGTTGTATTCAGCCACGTTGTTGGTGCATGGTTCCGTTAAAGAAAAGGCTCGGGGTAACACGTGGCCATGCGGGGAGGTGAGGACCACCCCCACTCCCGCAACAATGGAGCCGCTTGTGCCTGCACGAGATGCGTCGTCGAAGAACATCTGCCACCCCTCCGGTGATGAGGTCACATTGGCTTCGGGGGGTTCATCTGTCAGATCTTCAAATAGGTCGGTCTTCGCCCCCAGCGGGTGACTAGCCATGAGATCGCAGATGGCCTGTCCCTTGACTGATTTTTGTGGCATGAAGTGGATGTCATATTGAGAGAGCAGAAGTGCCCACCTGGCTAGACACCAATTCAGCGCTGCAGGTTGTGTCATGAAGACCCGAATGGGGTTCATCCGGGAGATGACATGGATTGTTTGGCTAACCAGATAGTGCTGCATCTTTTGGATGGCGAACACTAAGGCCAGGAACTCCTTTTCGATCATCGGGTACCGCTGTTCGGCGCCTTGCGAGGTTCTGCTCAAGTAATAGATGCCTTGCTCGTGGCCCGCATCGTCGTTTTGTGCCAAGAGGGCGCCTAGAGAATGTTCCATGGCCCTTATATATATGAGGAATGGCCTCCCTGAGATTGGCGCCGCAAGGACAGGCGGGTTCGAGAGATAAGTCTTGATTTCCTTGAAGGCCTTTTGGTACGGTTCGTCCCACACGAAGGAAGTACCTTTCTTCATTAACTTGGAGAAGGGTTGACATTTGCCCGAAAGATTTGAGATGAACCTTCGGATGTAAGCCAATCGTCCTTGAAGGCCTCTTAACTCTTTAAGATTTTGGGGTGGTTGAAGCTCTTGAATATCTCGCACCTTGTCTGGGTCGATCCGGATTCCTCTCGTCGTGACGACGAACTCGAGGAACTTGCCGCTAGACATCCCTAAAAATGACTTAGTAGGATTCATCTTGAGTTGATGAGTCCTCATAAGTTCGAACATCGCCTTCAAGTCTTGGAGGTGGTCCTCCTTACGGCGACTCTTCACGACCAGATCGTCCACGTAGCATTCGACCGTCTTCCGCAGATGATCTTGAAAGATCATACTCATGGCACGTTGATAGGTTGCGCCGGCGTTTTTGAGTCCGAAGGGCATAACGGTGTAGCAGTACACCCCCATAGGAGTTCTGAATGAAGTGTGTTTCTCGTCCTCGGGGTGCATTTTGATTTGATTGTACCCCGAGAAACCGTCCATGAAGGACATCCTCTCGAATCCGCCTGTGTTGTCAATGATAACATCCGTGATGGGTAGGGGAAATTCGTCTTTGGGGCACGTAGCGTTGAGGTTCCTAAAGTCGATACAAATTCTTCAAGACCGGAACAATATTTGCCACCCAGTCGGGGTGTTGTTCTTCCCTGATGAAACCAGATTCAATCAGTTTCTTCACTTCGGCCTCTATTGCCTCCATGATCTGAGGGCGAAACCGCCTCTGCTGTTGCTTGACTGGTTTGGCGTCTGAGCCGATGTTAAGGCGATGCGTAGCGACCCGCGGATCCAGGCCGGGCATGTCCTCATAATTCCACGCGAAGACGTCAATATACTCCCGTATGAGGGCAACGAGATCTTCTTTCTCCTGGGGAGGCAAACTATCGCTGATGAATATGGGCTTGGGATTTGCCTCACTACCCATGTTCACTTGGAGGACCTCGTCCTCAGTTGGCGGTTCACGTTGCTCAAAGCGATTGTTCCACTGGGCATTAACATGGCAATCCCATGTCTCGTCATAGAGTGCAAGTTGTTCATCCGCTACCATTTCGGCGGGATCCATTGCAGCCATGTTGACTGTGAGGTTATCGAACAGATCCCTTACGCTAACATCCGAATCCCATACCGAGGTTGCTGACGATTGATCCCCTGAACATGCATAGTCGGAATCTTCGTTGATGTAAAAACACAATTCCGACGAGGAGGAGGAGTAGCCTAAGCCTCTCCTAGTCCTGTTGAAGTAATTTGAGGTTTTCCCTTTGGGTACGTAAGTGGGTCGGATGACCGTGTTGCGTCCTCGGCCATAATTCAGGCCCTCTAAATGAGTGAGGTCATACCCAATGTCGCTCATCATGCGTTTCGCAATTCGACTGTATTGTAAAAACTGGGGCGCTGGGTCTTCGTCTTCAGACTCGTCCCATAGCGTGTGATGGGATGATCAATTCGACCGAAGATAATATATTTTCGATAATTATTTCGGGCTGGCACGACGAACACAGCTTGTGATGACTTGATCGGCTGTGCTTTGGCGACGTATGACGAGCATACTGGCAAGTGCAGGGAAGGATCACTGTAGAGTTCTGACCATGGGTCGTTAGGCGCATCATCCTCGGATGTGGAGCAAGACAACAAATAAGCAAAGTCAGATTTCTCATTCATGATAATTTCCTCTGCCTGAACAGCATTGGTTACATTGTGACTCTCGTAACCGATTACAATTGACTCGAAGTCGTTTAGGATTAGACTGTCGCCGTACTCAGGCTCGCTGTCTGCCTCGTTGCCACTCTCCAGTTCCTCTGCTGGTGGCTCATCGGGGTCTTGATACAGCAGAGAATCCGTGAAGTAGTTTTCGATGCCTTTAAAGGGCTGCTTGTCGGCCACTATCGTCTTTACTCGCTCGTAATCGTCCACATACTTCAGGCATTGGTGAAGGGTGGATGGGACTATTCGGTTGCCATGGATCCACGGGCGTCCTAAGAGCACGTTGTAGGAAGGCTCGGCATCGATGACGTAGCAGGTCACCTCCGTCTTCATGTCGCCTATTCGACATTTCAGGCGGATCTTGCCCAACGGCCGTGTCCCCGTGGAGTTAAAGCCAAAAATGGTTGTGGTGGTTGAGGACAGACGTTTTGGCGGTATCCCTAGGTGTTTGATCAACTTTAGGGGCACGATGCTTAGCGCAGAGCCCGGGTCGACCTGAATTCGATCCACCTTCGACGAACCGACGTATCCCGTGAAGTACAGCGGTCGATCATGAGACGTGCTCTTGATGAGCATGTCCTCAGGAGTGAAAGTGATGCACGGGACCCGTCTCTCGGAGACTTGGCAACAAACCGCACATTCTTGTTCTGACTCTGTCTCCTTCGAGAAATGAGTGGAGAACGCCTCTGAGTCGGCCAATGCCTCTTGCAGGGCCTCCCGTGTAGACCTGGATAACCGGAGGAGGTTGTATATGGTAATTCGCGCAGGGATGCTTTTCAGCTGAGCGAGCACGTTGAACCGGAAAGGTTGGCGGCTTGAGCTTGGTTCGTCCGGATTGGGAGGGGTTGTCGCTGCGGGCCTAGAGGGAGGTCCCGCCGGGTTCTCCGCCCTCGTGGGATATTCCTTCACGAATTCCTTCCCCGCTCTCGTGGAGAAGACGTTGGTGTCCTCCTCGGAATCGGTCAGGGCGGCTATCGCTGCGTTGTCTCTATCTGGGATGGCGGAGACAACGTTGCAATGTTTTCCCTTAGTCCCTTTCGAGGGCTTTGTAGTCCATTGTTCGTCGTTGACGAGGTCCGGATAGACCCACATCACCTGCCCCGACGGCAGAACCTGCGGAGCTAAGCCTTTCTCACGCTGGTTGTGAGGGTCGTCGTTGGTGATCTTCAAGACGGCCTTGGGAATAGGAATTATTCCCGCAGGAGCTTGGACCTCTGGGAGATTTGTTCCAAAGCTCAAGGTGATCATGTTCGTGGTCACCTACTTTTGGACCTTCTCCTTCTTTAGGACCCCCGTGTCGTAGAGGGCTTGGAGCTTATCCTTGAGGACGTAACACTTGGTCGTGTGGTGGCCCAAGAATCTGTGGTAGACACAATAACTCAGATCATTAGTTTTGTCCACCTCCTCAGGTTTCACGGCTTCTGGCAATTTAATTCGCCCACTCTTGAGCAGAGTGTCGAACGTCGCCACCACCTGATCCTCTTTGAAGTCATATTGCCACGGGGGGCGTTGCTCAAATTGTCTAGGCTTCAGCCTCTGAGCAGCCTTCGGTGCCGGGGCAGAGTCAACGGCCATAATCTCTTTTCCTCTGGACCGAGGGGGATTCTTTGGCGCGGCTGGTTCTGCAGCTCCTTTCTTGGGCTGCGGCTCTTCGGCCTCGAGCCTTTTGATCATGTTTTCTACCTGCTCGCCTTGACGAACAAGCTCTTTCCATGTCCGAGTTTCCACTGCGCCCACTTTGGATAGGATGTGGATCGATAGATTATTACAACACATCTCGATTAGCGTGGATTTGGAAACTTGGTCCTGACAGTGGACAGATCGGTTGCGGAACCTCTTCACAAAGTCGTTGACTGACTCCGACTTTTGTTGCCTTTCGACGAGGAGGGTGGCCATTGACACCTCGGCGTCGTCATCGAAGAAGCGGGCGAGGAAGAACCTTTCAAGATTAGCCCACGACTTAATAGAGTCGGGTTCTAGTTTGCGGAACCATTCGAAGGCCACCCCCTTGAGGGTGCCTATGAACAGCCAAGTGAGAATGGCGTCGTTCCCCGTGAGACACCCGGTCTGCGCCATGAAGTAGTAAATATATTACGAGGGTGAGCCCTTGCCATCAAACTGCACCAAGCTAATTGGCTTGAACTTCGCCGGGTAGGGGACCGTATCCCATTCGCCAGGGTAGGGTCGGACCACCCCCAGCTTGTTCATGTTCTGCTGAAGCTTGAGTGCGTTGAGTTGGTTTTGGAACTCGTCGAGCCTTTTGTCGCGGGTGCTACCCCCTGTATGTGACGTTCCCAGCGACGTCTTGGAAGAGTAATCGGATTGTGGATTACTATTATCTTCCGTCTCAGTCGCTGGACGGTGAGGAGGTACCCACTCTTTATCTCCCGTTCGCCGGGGTAAGGGACGTTGGGTTCTCTTCTTCTTCTTCTTTTGTTCAGAAGTTATTCCATCATCTCCCTTAGGGAATCTATGGTCGCCTGTTGCTCTTTGAGCTTCTGGGTGACCGTCTGGTCATGGGTGAGTTCAGTCATGTGCACCCTTGCCATCGCGTCCTGACTTGAGTGTGAGGTTTGAGACGTGGTCGCCGCCGAGTGAACCTCGTCTTCGCCGTAGGAGGGAGGGGCTAAGGCGGAGTAATCAAACCCGATGCTTGCCCCTCTACGACTACGGGTACGCTGGTATATGCCCTCTTGTCGGTGTCGGGCGAACCGAGGGTTAGGCCTCAGGACGGAGTCCGAATCCGGAGAGTCGGAGAGTACCGCCTTACCCTTGTTTGTCATGTTGATTGTAGCGGACGGGAGTTCTAGGTCGTCGGCAGCACGTCCTTTTTGGTGACGACGCTTTCGACGGGAGGGCTTCGGTCGAGAAGGTTGTTGAGAAAGTCTCTCAAACACCAAAGGCTTCGCCGTTCCTATGCATTGGCAGTCGGCGAGTACCGTGTGGATGAGCCTCTCACAATGGCACTGAGGACTCGCCTCATGTATGGTGCGTTTGCGAGTTAAGTATTCTCGAAGATTTTTTGCGGGCGGTTGGTGACAACCCCTAGCATCGGAAGGATCGATTGGGTGAGTACACGAGAGATCTTTGGATGTACTCTTTGGTGCACGCTGGGTAGAATGTTGTGGTGCTGGAGTTAGGCAATCTCGCCTTGACGGGCGAGTCTTCGCGTTTGGGCGAACTCCAACGCGTAGGCAAGTTTCAACCCTTCGTTTGAACGAGCGGGTTCGCGAGGTGTCGCCTACTTCCTTGCCTTTGTGTTTATCCGCCAAAGGGTTATGGCGAGGCTCGCCAGCCTTCGGGGATTCGCCTATTCTGGTAGGCTCGCTCGATCGGGGTGGTTTATTCGCGTCAGGGATGTGACCTGAGAAGCGAAGTCCACCTGAGCGGGTGGTTCCGTCCTTCTTGGTTGGCGCTCCTGATTTGGAGGGCCTCCCGATGTCGGGCAAGTTGCCTTCTCGTCTAACGCTTCTCGGGCCTGTATGGTAATTCAGGCCATTGTGTGAAGCGGAGGTTTGGGCTTCCTGCCCGACAAGCGTCTGTCGTCGTTGTTGGCTAGCTCTTCTGGCGGAGAGAGCATCTACGCGGGCTGTGGCAGTGTAGCCTATGTCGGAATGAACCGGTATTCCCTCCGGGACAAATGTCTGCGGGGGCCGTTTGGCGACCCATCTAGCAGATCCTTGTCCATTGCTTTCGATCTCAGGCTTGGCCTTGATCGATTCTGAGGGAGCGGGTTCCCCTGACGAGACCCGGGTGGAACCCTCAGGTGCGGAGGCTTTAACCGTTAGAGGTCGGCCTCGGCGCACGACTCTGTAGCGCTTGCGGGACGCATCGCCACCGGAGGAGGAAGAAGACAAGTACTCTTCGTACTTGGCTTGGTCGAACTCGATCTCTAGGGACTCCACAGTCGTCCCAACAGCGACTTCGTCAAACTGAGCCACCACCATTTCGTTTGAAGAAACAGCTTCTCCCACTATGGTCGCCATCTTCTGTGGGGTGTAAATTTGATTTCCCGAAAATAGGGAACTTTGTTTGTATTGATAAGAAGTCTTATTACAAACTAATGATCAAATGTTTATGACAGAAGCAGAGGGAATGCCCTCTTTGTTTAGTGTGGGGACTTTTGGTGGCTACAGGATGCTTCGCTCGATGCTCGTGTCGAGTCTGCTTCCCTTGGACGATCCGACCAAGGTTGCTAAGGAGCTTCAGTACGTAGTAGAAGCTCGAGTCGATAGAGTTCGGATCTCCTAGTCCGTTGGCAATCAGGGCTCGGAACTAGAAAATAGTGCTGCAATGCAAGGATCTTGCAAAGAGCTCGGTCTCGATTGCTCTTTTTCTCAAAGTTCTTCTCGACCTCCTTTGATCAATCGATGATCAATCGATCTCCCTAAGGTTGCTGAAAGAAGCTCTTAAATGGGAGAGAGACAGCTTGACTGCTCCTTGAATTATGGGATGTGACCATACACGAGCGGTCATTCGAAGGGCTGTACCTTTGCCTTATGTCACGTAGGAGTGGGAAGGCCCCTCCTCGTATGCGTGACAACGGCTGTCGGATACTCGAGTGAATCTGCCCCACCACCGAGCGTCGGCGGTACTTGCCCTCTGCTTGGACAACTGAGGTGAGTCGCATTTATGAGGGTGCAGGCTGCTTTGACACCTGTCCGCTCACTTTGTACTGTGGGCGGTTATTCAGCGGGCCTGGAGTGCCGTGTCTTCTCTCTTCAGGTCGAGAGAGGTGGGAAGGCATGTCCTTGGCACTCGAGTGGGTTTGGACAGCTCGCCGAATGCTAGCGGACTCGTCTCTTGACTCAGACAGCTGAGGTGAGCTGCATTTATGAATGTTCAGGTCGACCCGACACCTGCCCAATAATTCGTACTGTGAGCGGCCGCTTGACGGTCCTGGAGTACTGTGCTCTCTCCCTTCGGGCAAGAGAGGTGGGAAAGCCCATCTCAGTGAAAGTACCCTAGAGGGGGGGG
>BQKN01065704.1:324121-355751 GCA_022839385.1 Asparagus kiusianus | reverse complement strand
ATCAAAACAAGATTAGAAGATGTAGGCTCATAACATGAGACCTAACACTCAGCACGTGGGGTAGCAGATGCCTGGCCATATTGGCGGCCTTAGGGTTTGCTGGCGGATTCGAATGCAGACTTGGTCTGGCGAGTTGTGATAAAGGGTGAATTCGCGTGGCTTTAGGCGACTTCCCTTTACAGGCGGATTTCTTGTGAGTCCATGGAGGTATTTTTTACCGTCTACAGTACCCCACGAGCAAGGCCTTTCCAGATATAGGGGACTTGGCCTGGTGGTGGAACGAGTGGAAAACCATTCCGAATTTGAATCCACCCTCGTCATGCTCGAGAGTCATGGTGGCTCTCCCTTTGGCCTTCCTCCTTTCCACTTCAGCCTGGTCACACTCGCCCAGCGACAAAGTAGGCCTTCCCTTAATATCATTCTCCAAGAATAAGTAATTAGCCTAGTTCTTATGGCTGATCCCCGGAGCCCTCTTCTTCTTGCGTTTGTGGTCTACCGCCCCTAAGGTATTGAGGCATATATGGTAGTGACAGAGAAATTCCCATAGAGTCTCAACCACCAAGGGGGAGCGGTTTGAAAGTTTGTCAATCTCATCTTGACCTAGGATGTACTTCTCGTAGGGGAAGCTTCCCAAGGGCAACCCTGACACGTCATACATCTCGTGAAGGGTTATGCCGAGTTCACCATTGGGGGTGAAGAATGTATCGTTGTCCACACAATACAGTTCCAAGATGCTGTGGGATTGAGGAGCATTAATTTTCAGACCATGTCGAGTGGCCCAAATGGCTACGTACAGCTCTGAATCCATGAGACCAGAATTCTCGGCCAAGACATAGTCAGTAATCTTAGACCACCAAGTGCTGCTACCAAGCATAGAGTAGATCCACTCCGAGGCTCTGAAGTCCTTTGGAGGGAATTTCCCCTAGCCCTAAAGAAACGATGACGGAAGGTCTGTGCGACCGCAGTCATCTCCTCGGCGGGCAACTCAGTGAACGGCAGGCCAGGACATAGAGCGATCACAGGTTTGCAGGAGCTGTCAACCCTGTACCCAGTCGTGGAGCCCGTGAAGACACCGCAAGTCACCTCGTCTTGAGTTGGGGTCAAATCCCAGTTCATCATTCTTAGGACTGTAAGGGACCGCAACTCAACAATTAAGAACCCTCTCGGCATGCTGGGGAGGTAGTAGTGGACCCCGTCCACTACACGGAGCCACCTACTCTCCCTGAGTAATAGAGCTGAAGGATCAGTCGCGGCATCACCAAACAAAAACTGAGGCTTTTTGAGCTCTGTCCTAGCCTCGTCTGTCAACACTGCGTCAGTAGTTAACTCACGCAACGTCAAATGGTGCCCGTCGGTGACTCTCTTTATCAGTCCATCCGGCTTGTCGGCAGCAAACACGGGTACTGGATCCAGGAAAGGGAATCGGGGAGGCGCCATATAGCCTATACCTCCGGCGAGACCAATAGCCACGCCCTTCGGAAGGGCTTCGTAAGAAAAGGTCGCTGCAAGACAGAACCAAAGAATCAGGACGGAGTCCACCCTAGGGGCAAATCCGCCTATCAAGCCAAATCGGGCAAGGTCGCCAGACAAATATAAATCCGCCTGACAAAAAGTGAAATTCACTTGACAAAGATGAGATCTGCCTGCATAGATCGAATTCGTCTTTACCAAACAAAGGTCGAACTCGCCTGTCAAGATCGAATTCACCTTCGCTCGATAAAGGCCGACTTCGCCTATAAAGGCAGAAGTCACCTTCTACACATAAATGCAGAATTCGCCTTAAAAATGCCATTTCTGTATCCAAATCGGGGAAACTGCCAAAAAATGGCGGAGTCCACGGAGGAAGATGAGCAATGCTCGCCCTTCCGACCCGACGCCGGCAATCAATGCAAAGTCGTCGGACAAACCTTTCGACTTACCTAAGTGCGTCTCAGGCATGCTGGCAATCGTACCAGTGACGATGCGATTAGAATAACGTCCAGGACCTCCTCCCTTTGGAACACATTTCTTGGATTTCGGCGCCATGACTGGGAGTCGGGGACGAAGTGGGAGTTTCTTTCTCTCTAGAAAATTTTCACGCGAGCAGAAGTTCCTAAGCATCGTAGCTCTCAAAAGAGGGGACAAAGCCTATTTAAAGGCGGAAATGCTTGCGTGGCCATGATCGCTCTCAAGAGGTGGAGCATTAGCGGTTAAGAGATGTGGCCACGATGGAAATCAATGGCCCAGATTACTCTCAATAGTTCGTTCTCTTTTGAGATTACAAAAAAACGTCGAGATAGGAAACGGGTCAGCCAAAACCCGGGACCCAAACCGAAATCGTCGACTGAACCCAACGGTTAAATTCGAAAACCACGGCCACGATTCACCATCGAGCGAGGTGCACGAAGCTAACGTCACGTTGTTAGACCATAATTAATGCGACCTGACGGACCCACGCCGCCTTAGCTGAAAAGCATGAAGCTTCATCGGCAAACACGTGGCTCACATCCCGCCAGATTGAATTCCGTCTAAAGGAAGGGTTTCGCCTGACCCTACGATTTCAAATTTCACTTGCAAAACTGAATTTTGCCCGAATGATTTGTTCCCCATTGAAAATGAATTTCGGGTAGTGCGACTCGTCTAGAATTTCGAACCGCCGATAGAATGGCCTCGGTCAAACCCATGCCTCAAACGACTAAGGGTTAGAGCAGAAATCTTAGCATTAATCCTAAGAGATACTACTCAACAACTCATCATACTGAGAGGAATAGTATGGCTAGCCCGATTCAAATGGTAATCAGTAAAGACAAGTTAAACCCGTTGATAGCTGAGGGTTTGTTAAGAATCCTAAAAAGGGCTAAATTTGCCCTAACCCGCCCAGGATGTCTTTATTCAAAGTATTCCAGACCACACACAAGTTGGTTAAGGTCTAAAAACTTTAAAAGGGGTCTTATAGACGATAAAAATTATCTTTGCAGACTTACGTGAAATTCTCCTGCGAGACGGAGTCGCCCACACAAATTGAGGGTGGGACTCACCCATAGGCTTGACTCACTAGCGCGAACCCAAACCGCGCGGTTGCCAAATTCGCTCGTATTTGTTGATCACAGATTCGCCTGTATGATCGACTCGCCCGCACGGGTCAAGATCATCCAGATTCGCCTGTATGATCGGCTCGCCCGCATAAGTCAAGATCATCCAGATTCACCTGTATGATCGGCTCGTCCACACGAGTTAATATCATCCAGATTCGCCTGTATGATCGGCTCGCCCGCACGAGTCAATATCATCCAGATTCGTCTGTATGATCGACCCGCCCGCACGAGTCAAGATCATCCAGATTCGCCTATTTACTCGACTCGCCCGCACGAGTCAAGATCATCCAGATGACTAAAATTCGCCTGTCTACTCGACTCGCCTGCACGAGTCGAGAGTCGAATTCGCCTACAAACAATGTACCTGACAGCCGCTACGCTGCGTACAGGGATGGGCCTTCCCACTTCCCACGACGTGAAGAGAGGTAGCACAGTACTCTAAGCCCATCATGTAACCGCTCATAGTACGAGCGACCAGTCAAGTCCATGCAGTCGCCAAGTCCTCCTGCATGATCACGGTTGAAGCTCACCTCACCTGCACGAGTCAAAAGATGGATCCGCCTGCGATCGACAAGCTCGCCGAGTTAGTGCCTAGCAGCCGCAATAGCACGTACAAGGATAGGCTTTCCCACTCCTCACGACGTAAAGGGAAGGAGTACAGTGCTCCGAAACCATCAAGCAGCTACTCATGGTACAAGCCAAAGGCATGATTACTCTCCCAACAGTACATGGTCATGTCCCATGATTCAAGGAGTGGCCACGCCATCTCTCCTCTATTTAAGAACTTCTTCCAGCCACAGAGAAGGGGTTCAACGGTTCGGTTAGAGTTTTTAGCTCAGTAGTTGAATTCACTCATAGTCAATTGATTAAACCAATCAATCGGCTAAACCATTAGCTCTCGACTCTCGACTGAGTTGACGATAAGCTTTTTGCATAATCTTTACACTGTAGCATCTTCTCCTAGTTTCGAGCCCTGATCGCCATCAAACTCGGAGACTCGAACTCTACCGACCCGAGCTTCTACTGCATACTGAAGATCACCAGCAACCTTAGTCGAATCGTCCAAGGGAAGTAGACTCGGTGCGAGAACCGAGCGAGGCGTCCTATATCTACCGAAAGTCCCCACGTTAAACAAGGAGGGCATTCCCTCCGCTTCTGTTGTAATTTCGATTCATTAGTTTGTAATAAGCTATTCTTATCAATACAAACGAAATCCCTGTTTTGAGAGATTAAAATTTACACCTACAACCCTAACAGCCACCAAACCCCCTAAACCTTAGTTTGATTTCTTGGAGAAGATTGGAGGCTTTCGAGCAGGATTTTTCTTGGTTTTTGGCTTTTGGAGTGGAGATCTCTTTCAACCTTGCTTCTAAAATGTTTTTCGATAATCTCAAGCGAGTATCATCTCTGCTAATCCCCCTCAAGTTTTCAAAATATTTTTAAAGAGATTTAAACATGTTTTGTAGAGCCTAAACGACTAGATTATGAATAAAAGACAACTCTTTTGTATTTTATGTATAAAGATTTGGTCTTTTCATGCTAAAAAGGTTGAGAACGAATTTTACAGATGTATTTAAGATCTGAAGATGATTTTAAAAGGTGGTTTATCTAAAGAAAGAAGTTTGATTCATCGTTTTGAGCTTTTATGCATGTTTTATGGTTTTGAACATAAATATAATGCATAAAATCATGGTTATATATGTTGATTTTGATTCCAGATATTTATATCTGCTGTAACATGTTAGTATGCAAGATTCATGAAGTTTTTACTATGTTTGAATCACAAAAACACGACGTGAACACGACACATGACAATCTGGAGAAAACTAGAAATCTGGCTCACGGTCGACCGTCATGGTCGACCGCGTGCAGGACAGAGAGTTGAGTAGCCTCTGGAGCCCATCACGGTCGACCGCCAGTCTTATGTTGGCCTATGCATTGTTTTGGTTTGATTTCGGGTTGTAGAGCGCTTCTCTCGACCTTATGATGATTAACTACAATGTTAAGACTTGTTAAACACCTGGGATGATGGTGAACTTCAGATGTGGACACGCACACCGAGATATGTGCACTTATGCTTAGTTTGTGTTGAATTAACACACTTTTGTCACAAGTTAAATTTGATACACATGACTAGTATTTGGTCTTTCGGGTATCCGAAAATAGGGAGATGAAACCTATTTGCCGCAGAACGATTGAGTAAGAGTATTACAATAGTATCGTTATTACATGTATCCGGAATAGGGAGTTAATAAATCTTATTGCCGCAGAGCGATTGAGTAAGAGAATTACAAGAGTATCGCTATAGCACAAGATGATGCACACATAGATATTTAATTAGTTGTAAGTTTTACTTCCATGTTAGATTACCCGCGAGTAGGTTATTTTCTTTGAGATTTTGGCACACCCGTTATGGACGGTAGTTATATTCGTTTTGGTTTGGTTGACATCCTCTTATATTAGAGCAGGCTACTCGGATGTAATTCGTGATGAGGTATTTATTCTTTAGGTTGGAGATTTGAGTATGTTTCCTTGACTATTTATTTTTCATTCATAGAGAACTATATGAATGATTTGATATATGTAAGTACTGACTCTATTTTCTTATATACTCCTACCCCTTCCTGTGGGGAGAGGTAGTGATGATCTCGCTAGAGCTTTGACGCTCGTTGTTTACCCTCTTTCAGGCAGCGAGTCTGGTACACGGAGAGTCGCAGGTTGATGGGACTTCTTAGTTTTCCATTTAGCTACTTATTATACTTTGTAGTTAGTACAGAACTCCACATGTAGTTGATAATTTTCAGACTTTAGATTGGTATTTTAGTTTAGAGTTGAGAGCTTTTTTGAGACTTTGTTTATTTGACTCATTGTATTTGAGATCCAGTTTATACTCAGAGGTATTTCTATTCTATTTCAGTTGGGCTTATTATTGATATTTTTTATGCTTCTTCTGTGTATATCTAGTGTTGCCTATTTCTATTTTTGCATGTCTGTACTTTCACCTATTATTTGTTTCCACTAGAGAGATAGTGATTGTGATGGTGAAACATGTCGTAGTATGGTGGTTGGTGCTTAGCAGGTTTAACAATCCGGATTTCATCTGGGAGTGTAGCCTTGTGTGAACCCTCGGGCATCACAGTAATATCTAAAGTTAACAACCTAGAATGAAAATATTCACGTCTTAATCCCTAACTAAATGGAATTAGTATATCGGGTGAAAATTTCAAGCAAGGAACCCCCCATATATATACCATGTATTCCAAATGATTAATGATTAAGTGACAATACCTCCATCCTAGTGTTAAAGATAAATATGACTATCCAAAATCATCATAAACCATAAAAAATAATCCAAAAAATATACCTGCTTAAACAGGTGTGGGTAGTCGCGACGCATATCCTCCTCGCGCTCCTAAGAAATCTTCTCAGATCCTCTCCGGTTCCATTGGACTTTCACCAAATGAATCATCTTATTTCTATGTTTCTTATCTTTTCTAGAAAGTATACAAATTGAGGTCTCAATCGTAGTCAAATCGTCCTGCAGCTCAATCTCTGGAGCATCCAATACTTGTTGTCTCTCCTCATCATGTAAGTGCTTCTTGAACATAGAAATGTGAAATACGTCGTGCACACCAGACATCGATGCTGGAAGGTCTAGTCTATATGAAACAGCCCCAATACGCTCCACAATCTAAAAAGGGCTAATATATCTCGGGGTAAGCTTTCCCCGTCTACCAAATTGCTACACACCCTTCATCGGCGATACCTTTAGCATGACATAATCTCCAACCTGAAACTCTAAAGGTCGTCATCTATGATCTGCATAGCTCTTCTGCCGACTCTGAGCAGCTAGAATACACTCCCTAATCAATGCTACCTTTTCGGTAGTCTTCCTCATAAGCTCTGGCCCAAGCAACAAGCTATCCTCCGGCTCTACCCAACATACAGGGGATCTACAGGGTCTCCCGTACAATGCCTCATACGGAGCCATACCAATCGTTTCTTTATAACTATTATTATAAGCAAACTTTATCAATGGAATATGATCCTCCCAGCAACCTTGAAAGTCAATGATACAAGCCCGCAACATGTCCTCCAATACCTGATTCACTCTCTCTGTCTGACCATCTGTCTGAGGGTGAAATACACTGCTGTGCAATAATCTGCTGCTAAATGAATACTAGAAACTCTTTCAAAAGTACGAGGTGAAAACTAATCCTCGATCTGATACAATCGTATCTGGAACTCCGTGAAGTCGAACTATCTCCTAGATAAATATCCTCGTATATGTCTCGGCGGTATAAGTGGTCCTCACTGGAATAAAATGTGTCAACTTTGTCAACTGATCTACTATCACCCAAACTGAGTCGTTCTCCTTCTTCGACTTCGGCAACCAATCGACCCTTCATCCGAAGGCCTCCATCTGCTCTAATGGTCCAATCATCCTCAAGCTCTTTGGAAATCTCTTCCTTCTGAATTTGAATCCAAGAGTCCTCTAACTGAGCTCTGACTACTTTGTCCCTCCAAGATGGCTGCACTGATATAGCTCCTAAGTATGCGCTGATCCTGCTAATCTCTGGCCTAAAATCGAACCGGCTAAGAGTGAGAAGATCTCGATACAACAAGCACATCAAAGTCGCAACCTGATGTTGACGCTTCCTACTCAAAGCATCTACTACGACGTTCACATTCCCCGGATGATACTGAATCGCGAACTCGTAGTCCTTAATGAACTCAATCCATCGACGTTGTCTCTGATTAAGTTCCTTTTGCGAGAAAAGGTACTTCAGACTCTGGTGATCTGTGAATAGCTTGAACTGAACTCCATACAAATAGTCTCCATGCCTTTAGCGCGAATACTACCACTGCTAACTCCAAATCATGAGTGGGATAGTTCTGCTCATGCACCCTCAATTGCTGTGAGATATATGCTACTACCCTCTGAGTCTGCATCAGAACACCTCCTAAACCTACTAACGATGCATCCGTGTATATAACAAATGTCCTGTCACTGCTCGGAATAGTAAGAACTGGTGCCATAGTCAACCTAGCCTTCAAGGTATCAAAGGCATTCTGCCACTCCGTGTTCCAAGTGAACTTTACACCCTTCTTCGTAAGGTGTGTAAGTGGCATCGCAATCTTTGAGAAATCCTGAATGAACTTCCTATAATAGCCGGCTAACCCTAAACAGCTATGAGTCTCGGTAGTCGTCTTTGGCGGTTCCTAATCAATCACTGCTGAAATCTTAGCTAGGTCCACTGCTATGCCCTCTCTACTGACATTATGGCTAAGGAACCTGACCTCAGAAATCCAAAACTCACATTTTCTGAACTTAGCATATAGCTGATGCTCCCTTAAAGTCTGCAAAGCCAAACATAGATGTTGCTCGTGCTCGGACTCCAACCTCGAGTAGATAAGAATATCATCGATAAATACAATCACGAATTGGTCTAACTATGGACGGAAGACCTGGTTCATCAAATCCATGAATACCGCAGGTGCATTAGTCAACCCAAATGGCATGACCAAAAACTCGAAGGACACATATCGAGTCAAAAAGACGGTATTGGGAATATCCATCTCCTGAACCCACAGCTGATGATAACCAGAACGAAGATCAATCTTCGAAAAATACTACGCTCCCTACAGCTGATCGAACAAGTCATCAATCCGAGGAAAAGGATATACATTCTGAATAGTGACTTTGTTCAACTCACGGTAGTCGATACATAATCGTATACTACCATCCTTCTTCTTCACGAAGAGGACCGGCGCTCCCCACGAGAATGACTCCGATGAATAAAGCCCAGAGCTAACAACTCATCCAACTGGGTCTGTAGCTCCCTCATCTCAGCAAGTGCCATGCGATAGGGTGCTCGGGATATCGGGGCTATGCCCGGATGAAACTCGATACAGAACTCAACCTCTCTCACAGGAGGCAACCCAGGTATGTCCTAAAAGACATCCTGATAATCTGAGACAACTTTAATCTCGTATATATCAACACTCTGATCCTAAAGCATTACCTCCTCAATGTACGCCAGTAATGACTCCGCAAACTAGTACCCCTGAGAGGTGGCTACAACTAACTCAGACCAATCAGATGCTCGCAAATTGATTGTTTTTGCAAAATAATCGAAACTGACGTGGTAGGAAGATAGCTAATCCATACCAAGAATGACATCAAACTCTGACATGCTCAACACTATCATATCAACAATGAATTCAGACTCGTCTAAATTGATAACACACCTCCTATAAATGCTCTCTAAGAGCAACATCTCACCTAGAGGGGTGGAAACTGACAAAGAAATGTCTAGAGGCTGAGCTACGAGCTGAAGTCTAATCATAAAAGAATAAGATATAAAAGAATGTGAAGCTCCTGAATCGAAAAGAATACGGGCTGGAAAGAAGTTCACGAGGAACGTACCCTCCACTACGGCCCCGCTCGCACCATGATCACGAGGGACTACCACATAGACTCTACCGGTGGCTGGAGGCTGCTCTGCTGCTGGAGGTTGAGCATATGGAGCTACCCGTCCCTGATGGACCTCCTGAACTGCACGAACCTATCCCTCAATCTGCAAAACTACTGGCGATGCCTCTAGTCTCATCCGCTAGCCATGACCTCATCCCTAAAATCGATTCTGCTGCTGATTTTGCCCTCTCCCTTGCTGGGCTCCCGCTGGTGTACTGAACACTCTGATGCTTTGTGGCCAAGCTTGTAACACTTAAAACAAGTGCCCTGGAACTTGCGTTGCTAAGGCACTCTCTGATTCTGCTGGGGTCCTCTCCTACAAGGACCTTGTTGCTGCTGCTGCTGGGGTCCTGAAAAAGGTCTATTATTCTTATTATTGCTATTATGCTGGTCTTAATTTTATAATTAACTACATGCATTTTTTCCCGCTTTAATAGAACTAGCTCTAATTGCTTGTCGAAGAAGTGAACAAAATTTTCCCAAATAAGTGATATTATTTAATCCGGCGAAAATCTAAAGTCATTGCTATCTTTGCTACTATCCCTCGGTAATGTCCTCTACACTGAATACATCTAACATCTGCTTTGGTATTGAGTAGACGTTAAGAAATTTTTACATATTCCTTTTTATATATAAACTGCACATGAATCCAGTGTGCCCTGCACTATGGTGTTCTCGGTGTCCTATATCTTTCTTATTCTTACAGAACCAAGCCTCCTGCTCTGCGGCTCTGTCAATAGGTTGTTGTGGTGATGATGAAATCATTGGTATTGCTTCTTCAATAGGTACGACTGGTATAATGGGTAGTGGATCTCTAGAAGGTGATCTTGCTGGCGGAAACAGATAGCCTCTCGCTTCTCGAGTGTTCCAAAATCTTGTTGCAAACAACGTCATGAAATCAATCAAATACTGTGGAGACTGCTGCGGCATAGGCTCTGCTTGCCCAGCTCTCCGGGTATAAGTTTACCTCGACCACGTCTTCTCCCCGATATGCATAACATTTCATATCACAATATATATATACATAACTTATAACAATATATATTCAGGTAGTTACTTTTCAATCAAAGTATACTAGTCTCACAAAAAAAATATTCGTAATTTTTTAATACATGTATATAACGTCGTCACTCATTCTAGAAATTTCTAGCGGACTCTATACACGAATCTTAAGAAAATCTACTCTAACTCCATGACTCGACACAGGATGATCCTAAAGATACTGGAACTAGAGCTCTGATACCAACTGTGATGCCAGTGATTTTAACAAGGCTGCAGTCCAAGGTGAAACCAAGAATGTCAAACCTACCAAGCACCAAACATCATGCTATAATATGTTTTACCATCATAGTTACTACATATCTAGTGGAAACAACAACAGGTGAAGGTACAAAACAGGCAAGAGAGAATATACAGAAGGAATACTAAACAACAGATACTCTGAAAAAAATCATCGCCACTGATATAAATAAATAAATCTCTAAAAAGAAAATATTTGAGATGAATACAAGTGTCTTGACATAGGAAATCAAATAAAATGACATTAAGGTACATCGCCTTTACAAAACTAGAATAATAACTCAAATATTCATAAATACATCTATTGTGGAGCTCTGACATTGCTACTAACAATAACTATAAATAACAACTAGAGAAACTCCATCAAGTTACGGCTATTCGTGCACCTGGCTCATTACCTGGAAGAGGGGAACAACGAGCGTCAAGCACTAGCGTGTAACATCTCAACCAACCCCAGGGGGAAGGTCTAGAAGGATAAGAAAATAGCTGATAATACATATAGATAGTCAATCATCGATTGTAAAATAAAATGGAGGTTTGATGGTTAGAAATTTATAACACAAGCATAGGTACGTCTCCCTTAGCTCAAATTGTAAATAGCTAAATACCAAATCCAAAAGCTACAACGTAGAGCAATAACTCCATCTCCAATAGCTCAATGACCTCTCATATGTCAAATACATAAATTTACAATAGCTTAAAATCCAACACGAGGACTGTAGTAGATTATAGCCCAACATGAGGACTTCAATAGCTTATAGTCCAACACGAGGACTTCAATAGTTTATAGTCCGACACAAGGACTTCAATAGCTTATAGTCCAACACGAGGACTTCAATAGTTTATAGTCCGACACAAGGACTTCAATAGCTTATAGTCCAACACGAGGACTGCAATAGTTTATATTCCGACACAAGGATTTTAATAGCTTATAGTCCAACACGAGGATTGTAACATGTGAATAATGTCAAAACCAACATATATACTGTTCACTCTCATACCCCAGTGAATAAATCTAAGGCTCATGTCCGTAGTCAACTCATGTACACAAATACGTGATTTAGCATATCAAAAATATGTGAAGAACAGTCTAATCACTATAGACAAATCAAAACATATTTAAACACACATAAACATATTGAAACCTTCGAAAACAAATATTTTTCTTTCAAAACTCTTATTTTAAAATTTGTTCAGATCTAGATCTGCATTATGAAATTCGTGGGTGACCTTATTAACTGAAAACTTGTTCTATTTATAATGTATAATAATAAGATCTATCTTTATGCATAAAATAGCATGTTAGGCTCACAAATCACATGAAAACATCATTAAAACCATTTAAAAATAGGGGTGTAGGATTGGGCGAGATGAAACTCGCCTGAGGAGTGATGAACAACTCCAAACAACGCTGTAAGAAGTCCTCCTTCGCTGAAAGCCGCTGGATCTCGCTCAAACTCCCAAAATCTGCCAAGAATCGCCAAAGAAAGGGTTAGGGTTTTCAAGAGGGGAGGAGGAGGCTGCTAGGGTTTGGGCTGATGAAGAAGAGGGTCTCCCGGATATAATAATATATATATGAACCCAAAAACCTGACCCAAAACTCAATACAACCTAAACTGGAAAAAACTGTCTGGCCGATGTGCGGTCGACCGCCACGGTCGACCAGGCAGGAAAAATCTTGTTTGTGCATGTTTGTTTGTGTGCTGGCCTTACACTTGTTCTCTCTTACATAAATAAACTTGTTTGATCTCCAAACACTTGCTATCACATTAATCTATGATATATGCATATATTTCACAATAAAAACTCATTCATTATATTTTACGAGGTTTTACAAACGGCTATTTCCAGCAGCTATTTTTGTGGGGTTTTTTGGTCATTTGTTGGGGGTTTTTGCTGAAGTTTTGAGTGGGTATAAATACCCCCTTGCTCTCATCTTTCATCTATATAAAAGAAATATTTTAAACAAGTTTAACAAGGGTTTTAAAGTTTATTTAGTGTGTTTTAAGAGAATTTGTTTGTGAAGAAGTTTCTTACAAGTGGAGGAGATCATCTATATTATTTGAGCTTCATTTTAATCCATCTCTCCATCTTGTTTTTAAGAGAAGAATTTCTAAACTCAATACTAGCTCTGTATTAATTATTTGTTGTTTATCATTTTCATCAAACTAGGGTTTTACATTGAGTTTATAATTGATTTTCTCATTACTTACACACACAACCATTGAGCTTATTGTATTTGTATACATTGTATAATTAGGTTGTGGGGAGTTGTATCAATTGAGAGTGAGCTTAATTGAGTTCTCGTCCATTGTGGAGAATAATCATTTGTTGTATTGTGCTTATTGTGAGATTCACTTTGTATTACACTAGTACATTGATAGGAGCGTGTGGTGAGAGACGGGGTCGCTTCCAAGAGGAGTGGGGTTGATAGTAAAGCCTAAAGAGATGTGATAATTCTGAGCACTTGAGGAAGGACACGGTCTAGAGACCAACACTTAGAGGGTGTGGAGTGTAGTTACATTGTGAGATTGTGAACGTTGATCGGTGAGTGTTAAAAACTGATATTGTATGGTGTAAATGTTATTCGGGTGAGCGTAGAAAACCCGGTTGTGATAGTGGAGATCTCCTCGAGGTGAGGAACGGAGACGTAGGTCGTGGGGACCGAACTCCGTGATCATATCTTTTGTTTGTGATTGCATTGGGGTACTAATTCTTGTATTCATATCTTATATCACCTTTGTGCATTACTCTTCATATTGGGCTATCATATTTGTAGATTATTTATTTCACCCTTGTATTAGTTTATATATCCTTGCATATAATTCACCATATATCTCTTTGCTAGGATATATCCCTTTGCTCATATTGCTTATTCTTGCTCATAACA
The DNA here is from genome assembly GCA_022839385.1 of Asparagus kiusianus. NCBI lineage: Eukaryota > Viridiplantae > Streptophyta > Magnoliopsida > Asparagales > Asparagaceae > Asparagus > Asparagus kiusianus. The sequence continues at coordinate 342,010 of BQKN01065704.1, read as the reverse complement.
CATTATATATCTATCTTGCAAGAATAGTTTGTTGAATTAGTTTTAATTGGCTTAAAATTGGATTAGATTAGCATAAGACCCTAATCATCCCCCCCCCAGGGTCTAACATTTTTAACATGCTTAAATCAAATCTGAGCTTATGTATGTACTAATTAGGATAAGATAGGATAATTGAAGCCTCATCCTATTAATTAAAACTAATTATGATAAGATATGATGAAATTACCCTAGATGGGGGTGAATATGATAATGTGCTAATCTAATCTGATTTTAATACTAATTTAAAACTTATTAATTATAAACTCTTGCAAGTATGATATTTAATGAGATATAAGCAACTATATGGAATTAAACAAGGGCGATATAAACATGAACTACTAAACAAATGAGGTAGTGCGCAATGAGACAATCAAACAAGCAATACGAAGTTCGGTCCTTCTGACCTACGTCTCCGTTCCCCACTCCCTGGGAGAATCCACTATCACAACGGGTTTTTGACGTTCACCCAAAACGTTTGCACCTCACAATCTCGGTTTTCTAGCTCACCGAAAACTCTCACAATCACTCACAATGTAATCACACGCTACAACATCAAGTGTTGGTCTCTCACGTGTCTCCACCCTCAAGTGCTCGGATTTACAACCTCTCTTTAGGCTTTACTACCGATGCTACTCCTCTTGGTATCGACCACGTCTCTTACCACACACTCCTCTCGGTGTATTTTTCTATTACAAAGTGGCCTCACAATTTAAGCACAAGAAAAATGTTTGTTCTCTACAATATATGAGAACTCGATGTAAGCTCACTCTCAATGATATACTCACCACAACCCAAATTATACTTAATGTAAAATACTAAAAGCTCAATGGTTGTGTGTGTAAAGAATGAGAAATAACAAAATCAAGCTCAACTTTATCTAGCAAATATAAATATAACAAATTGAGTATGAGCAAGCTAGATAATTGAGTTAAGAAAACTTCTCTAAAATCACAAAGAGATGTAGATGAGGGGATGAGGCTGGATTCGTCAAATAAAAAATGCAAGCATCTTCTTTGTGAAAACTTCTTCACACAAAACAAACTTGAAAAACTTGAAGACTCTTAAACAAAGTTGCTCAAAAACTTGATTAAAACTTTTCTTGGATAATCTTAGAAGTTTAGAGGGTATGGAGTATATATAGGGACCCCAAGAAACCAACAAAAAACATAAAACTACAAAATCTAAAAAAACTAGTTGTTATTCCAACGGTCATCAGTTCAGTCGACCGGATGACATTGGTCGGTCGACCGAAGGGTGTCCATCGATCGACCGAAACAAAGTTATCGGTCGACTGAGGAATCCCTGAGAAACAAAACTGAAAAATTTGATTATGGTCGGTCGACCGGTAGAACCTTTTCTATCGACCAAAACCTAATAGTCGGTCAACCGGAAGGAATTGTTCGGTCGACCAAAAACTGATATATGCAATTTTCAAAACATTGAATTGTAAGTTCTTTTAAAAATAGTAAATAAATTCCAAAAAATATAAAACTTTAGGAAATGTTTATAGATATGAAAATGAACATGTTACAAATAAAATTTTTTAAATTGCACTTCCTAATTGTGAAAATTCATCATTTTGCAAAATCGGTCAAAATACGAAATCTCAAAAACACATGATTTTGACAAAATGATTTCAACCAAGTTTCAAACTTCTTTTGAATGGATTAATAGACTTTTTAAAAGATATAAAACAATATTGTCGAGTCTATAATACTCAAACACAGTATTTTCCAAAACAAAGATGATAAATATGAAACATGTACATATGTATATAAATATAGCTATTTGTTTCATATTTATTTAAACTTGAAAGTATAAACCAAAAACATGTATGTGTGTAATATTGTTTTAGATTTAAGCATTAACGCACAAAATATAAACACCTAAAACACTATAACACTATACCAAGCAATGAATCTTCAATGAGCTTGCCTTAGTTTGTGGATAAAGCTTGATCTTGAATCTTTGACTTAAATTGTGCATAGCTTCACTCCGATATTCCACCAACCTCCTTTAAATGTGATCATGAAGGCTCAATCCAACCAACCTCCAACATCGATGTTTGTCTAGAATATCTAATGAGCAAACACAAACACTAGACAAATGATGTTAGGGATTGTTTGTAAATCATCATCAAGACAAAGGTACTAACATATGATAATATAATAAATTCTAAAAGGATTAAGAGTATTTTCGTCCATAGAAAAATTTTCTCAAGCTCCCATTTTTTGAAAAGAGCATGATGTTATATATAGACTTGGTTGGTTGGTGGGCGGGAGTTCATAAATTTTCTTCTTTATTTTCCCAGATTGTTTCATATTTTAATTAATGCATCACACATGGTCAAATACTTTGATTTTTAATTTTAGGTTTATGTCTTTATTATAACTCGTTTGTTAAAAAATTTATTGTAACTATGTAATATATTGTATTGAATAAGATCAATTTTTTACACTAGTACAAAACTGCTCTGTCCAAACGGTTGTAACCGTTTGGGCAAATGCAGTCCCAAACGGTTACAACCGTTTGGCCAAGGAAAAAACCCGTTTGGACTGAAGCCGTTGGGGGAGAGTTTTCCCCAACGGTAGCCCAAACGGGTGTAACCGTTTGGGCAAAATCCCAAACGGTTACAACCGTTTAGGATTTTGTCCAAACGGTTACAACCGTTTGGGCTGGCAAAAACGCCCAAACGGGTACAACCGTTTGGACAGAACTTTGCCCAAACAGTTTTAACTGTTTGGAAAATACTTTGTCCAAACGGTTGTACCAAACCGTTTGGGTTGTCAAAAATGCCCAAACGGGTGGAACCGTTTGGACAGAATTTGGTCCAAACGGTTGCAACCGTTTAGACAAAACTCTGTCCAAACGGTTGCATCCGTTTGGACTGTTTATTTTTATCGTTTTTATTATTTAGCTATTTAAATATCTACTTGCTTACACAATAATTTCTCACACAATATGGACATCTCACACAATAATTTCTCACACAATATGGACATCTCACACAATAATTTCTCAATATATCACAATGAAATCGAAAATATATACATACACAAAAGTGTCTCAAACAATGCTAAATATCCAATAGTATATATACATACACAATGAAAATATATATTATTATATATATGTCTCTAATATCCAAAATTACTCATACACATCCAAAATATAATATAGGAGTGGCTTGATCCATCCAGTCAAGGAACAGAAGAAATTCCTCGAAGAATGTCCTCCTGGGACAAGCCCGAACCCCTCAAGACTGCAAATATCTTAGTAAGATTCTCCTGTGACAAACCTTGAGCATTAGAAGTAGAAGTGTTAGCAGTCGAAGCAGGACGACCAGAATGTGGTATATCGGCAACGGGCTGAGGAATTGGAGCAGGACGAGTAAAAGCTGGGGGATCATTAGGAGTGGGGGCAGGACGAGCTCCCTGAGAATTAACCTATAAAGTATAAGCAATGCATGTGTTAAGTCTATGTGTACGTTTACATGTATAAGTATTAGTTTTACGTATATTTGTGTATGCTAGTGTACATGTGTTTGCGAGAGTGTTTGTATATTAGCATATGTACCATATTGTTATTAATCCAATGCATCTGAGACCTAAGCTCCTCTCTAAGACTATCCATCTCAGCTACCCGAGCTCTAAGATCAGCCACCTCGCGACGTAGCTCCTGATTAGAAGTGCCAATTTCCGGTATGGAGGATGCCCTCAAGTAAGTCCGAGTGGCACCAATGCCCATGGCTCTTTCATAACCACCGTGATGTCCTCCGTGCAGGGAATCTAACATCTGGGTGAAATAAAGTGCATCATCCTCTGTTGTTGAATCGGCCCCGGATAAGGTTGCCTCCTCAATGACTCGATTCTACATGATACAAAGTAGTCAATTGTAAGTCGACAATGCAAAAGGATATATATTTACGAAAAAAACAAAATAGAAGTATGACAAGATTAACATATATGGCTGCTTTCTACATGATACAAAGTAGTCAATTTTAGAGTCAAGTTTAATTGCAAACTGCTCAAATAGGTTAGTATTCAAAAGCTTATGCCATGTCGTTAGACGAATGCCAGTAAGCAACAAGCTTTAACCAATCAGGACGTGGTATTCTAGGAGGAATATTATTGTCTACTTTTTCACGAGGTGGACTACCTTGAAAGCTTTCCTTTTTACTTTAGTTTTATATTCTCTCCATATGTTACAAATTTGTTCACAGATAATTTTCTCAACATCTTGATTTTCAGGAAGATCAAACTTGCTCCGGAAGCACAATATTTAAAAATGAAAGGACAAATACTAAGCAGTAAAAATAAATTAGCATAGTTTGCAACTTCAAAAACATGCAAAGAAATTGTATTATAGGCTAAGATAACAATGTCAGTCTTGATTTGGAGAAGGGCTTTGTCTCTCCATGAGTGATCCCTCATTACATAATAGTTTGTTTTTCAAGCCAAGTCACGAGCATCCTTTTGGCTAAAACAGTATAACAAAGGAGCAGAGTTCAAAGTAACATCAGTAAAAAATACTTCATCCAGTTTAAATCTTAACAGTTTGGAGCCAAACTAAAGTAACAGCAGTAAAAATTTAAGTTTTCCATGATTTTAGAAGTAGCTGTTCACTTCATGACTGTGATCTAAACTACCGATGTGCAGTAAACATATATTCATCGAGAAGACTTACGCAATACTCCTTAGTGTTGTTATCCGAGTATATATACTCTCCGGTGACCTTATCTACCGATGACGAGTGGGTACCCAAATATAGTCTCAACATTGTAGGTGTGCCACCATCCTCAATGATTTGAGCTTTCTGCAATTCACCAAAAACATGTAGTATAATCGATCAAATCAATAAGAATTAAAGGTGTTTAATTCTTGGTATAATAAAACTAGATTTCTATGGAACCAAAAGTTCTAAAATCCAATACAATTTTATGGCAGAGAATATAAACCTGAGTTATAAGATACACGAAATGCAGTTGCTCACAAAACAAAAGGATCTCATTTTTCATATGTAAGACAAGTAATCAAACTTCTCAGACTTGTCTCAGGTTCAAACCTCTTTGTTACTAATACATATATTCCATATGTATGTTTGATATTTTTCTTTTTCTCCTTATCAATTATACACAGCAAGTTGATGCTAAGGCATGCATGGATTTACTCTGTTCCCCAAAAAACAGAAGTAAACGAACATTGATATATATAGGCACTTCCTCACGTAAACATTGATATACAGCAAGTTCGATTTAGGCACTCTAGCCGACATGTCTTTGAATCGTTCTATTACCCGTGTATCATCATCATCATCTATAGGGAATTATATTATATTAATTTTAAATAGCTTTTAGAAGCAAACTTACCACTTGATCCATAGCCCAACACATGTTCCTCAAGCCACCTGTATAGGTTGCTCGACCATGCAAATTTGACGCCCGATTCTGCACATTACGTCTTGCCTCCTTCTGCATGTCATTATTATATTTAGATTTGTAATTAAACAAAGGTAGAATGAATTACCTACTAAACATTTGATTTTAGTTTAAACTGTACACCTTCTTGTCCTCTGAATCATAATAAGCACACAACTTATCCCATGGGTCTTTATCAATCCAAGAAAACGCCGGAGTAGTCCAAAGAGCCTCCCTCTCTGCTTCGGGAGTATTTTTCCACACCTCAAAACACTCTTGTTTTACTTGACACCTATTATATCGGACCTTCTCCTGCAACTGAGACTTCATTACCCGATAAACAATATGATGGGAGAGAGGTTGATTAGGATCTAGGGGGAGAAACTCATAATACATCTGCATATTCAATAAACGAATCACATGGTTAAAATATTATGTACCAAATGATAACAAATTAATCAGAAAAATAAAAATATATTTATACCTGACATGTTATAAAGAAATTGTCAAATGACCTATTATGTTCATCACCCCATTCTAAATGGAGAGGATATTTGCAGTACTTGCGGCTCTCCTCACCAACATACTTTCCCCATTTCTCAGCATAGTCACCAATGGGACGGCCCCTATTATTGAGGTACAAAGGCCATGGCTTCTCTGCCTTTTCAACATCAGGCATCAGCTTATGGGCAGTATTGGGGCCTCGAGTGCGAACAGAGGATCGTGAATGCACTGTATGTGATGAGACAAATAAGATATTAGATACTATAAAGAATAATAAATGATATATATATAAATTGCTACCTACATCGCCACGTCGCTCCGTACGTCTCAGAGCACGATTAGGACGAAGATTAAAACTGTGTTTTGGAACACATGGCGGTGCAGATGTAGATGCAACTACGCAATAAAAATGAATTATGTAAGTACAAACTGCAATAAAAATGAATTATGTAAAAATAAATCATTACTGAATCAACACTGGAAATATATTCTAGAACAAATCATTACTGAATAACACATTTTTATATGGAAAGCAAAAGAAAAGTTGCCTGCTTCTATCTGATTGAAATACTTTTATGTAGTTTTTATGTGTAAAATGAGTGAAGATCATGTATGCATGACTGTATGCATGTGCTACTGCATACATGAAAAATGCTTGTGTTTGTGCAAACTCGGGTGCACATGTGCTGGTTTTTATAATGGATGTGTTGCAACAGATTGATTGCCATCTCTACAACATAGTACTTATAATACATGAACTTGTAAAGAAGTCTTCCAAATTTATGTAAGAGATAGAAGCATTATGTAAGCATTTTTTAGCAAAGCACATTAATCACCAAAAGATAATAAAGAAAGAAAGAAGCATATGCATTACATCCTTGATTGAGTATAGAAGAGATACTAACATGACGATTGTCCAGAAGGTAAGGAGTGTGAAGGGGGGGGGGGGGGGTCGTCTGTAAATCATTTTCCTCTGTAGGTGCTTGCCGATTTGCATCTATATCTGTATTAAATATCAGGAGTAGCACAATTATGTAAGTTCAAACTACATGATCTGAGCAAAAAAAAACACTGAACAATAGAATTGATTAATGTACGTCATGTTAAAGCTTGCATTCTTAATTAGGTTCAACACAAATCTCTATTACTACAGAGATATGTTGTATCTATAAGGTGGTGAATATCTTTTTTTTTCGTGCACTTTAGCTTCACTCAAATGATGCCATTGAGCCACACATTTTATTAATGTTTAGAAGATCTTCAAATTTAAATCTGACTCAATTAATAATGCAAAATCCAAATGTAAAGAAGCAAATTATATACAGGTCACCTTCTTCTATTCAGGTCAAGGTTCAATCTCAAATAATCCTACCGCTCAATGTTGCTTTCTAAAAGAAAGCTTCTAGCAACAAATTCAAGGTGAATGATAATATGCAGATATACAGCAAATAAATTCCAGCATCCCTGCAATAGAAACTGGGGTTGATTTACAAATTTCTATATAATATTTGTTCAGCTGCATCCAGAAAACGTTTACAAGATTGCCATCAACACTGGAAATGTGTTCCAGAGAAATTCATTACTGAATCAACACTGGAAATGTATTTCAGAACAAATCATTACTGAGTAACACATTTTTATAAGGAAAGCAAAAGAAAAGTTGCTTGCTTCTAACTAATTGAAATACTTTTATGTAGTTTTTATGTGTAAAATGAGTGAAGATCACGTATGCATGACTGTATGCATGTGCTACTGCATACATGCAAAAATGCTTGTGTTTGTGCAAACTCCGGTGCACATGTGTTGGTTTTTAAAATGGATGTGTTGCAACAGATTGATTGCCATCTCTACAACATATTACTTATAATACATGAACTTGTAAAGAAGTCTTCCAAATTTTAAAGATGTAAGAGATAGAAGCATTATGTAAGCATTTCTAAGAAAAGCACATTAATCACCAAAAGATAATAAAGAAAGAATGAAGCATCTGAATTACATCCTTGATTGAGTATAGAAGAGATACTAACATGATGATTGTCCAGAAGGTAAGGAGTGTGAAGGGGAGGTCGTCTGTAAATCATTTTCCTTTGTAGGTGCTTGTCGATTTGCGTCTATATCTGTATTAAATATCAGGAGTAGCACAATTGTGATATTAACAATACAAAATAAAGAGATATAAGCAAGGGATAAAAATTAGGCGTCATGTCAAAACAGAATCAAAAGAAATTAAATAGTTACCTCTAACTGGAGTAAACTCCTCAATGCTAGGTATGGATGTAGCAACATAAGCAGATTCGAGTTCTCTCCTACGATCTCTCGCCTGACGATGTAGGTCTCCACGCTGTATAATCCTACGTGATCTACTCCGCGATGGAACTCCAGACATATTCGTCAATCCCTATAAAGAATTTTACAATTCGTATAAGATATAAGAGAAATAGACATATATAAATTTGAAGATGTAAATTTTAAACAACATGAATTTTTATAATGGTTACCTTTTTTGCTTTACAGAAGTGTTAGGTTCTACAGATTCCCTAGACGTTGTAGGAATATCTACAAGTATTTCACTATTCAAATCATTCCTAACCCATAAAATTTTTTCAGATTCAGGAGATTTATCTTGACGTACAACTCCTCCCTGCTCAAATTCTTCGTCATCATTGATCTCTACATCCTCTGAATCTATGAACTGTGGAACGTCGTAAGTATCCCTTGGCCTCCATCGACATACAGCACTCCGCCCTGAATGCCTCACGCACTTCGAGTAGTATACTTGAAATGTTTGTTCTGAAAATATAAATGGATCGTCCTCAAAGGAAAAACGCGTGGTGTTTACACTCGTCAATCCATATTCATCTAGCCAAGTCCCGTAATTATCTCTCCACTTACCAATTCCAGTCTTCATATCATACCAAATACATTGAAAGACATAAATGCATCCTGCTCGTCCTGGATAGTTGATACCAAGTATGTTATCAAGGTACCCATAGTATATCTCATCATTAGTGCCTAGGGTTGAAATTCCACTATTTTGGGTGGTTCGAGATTCTTCTATAGACTTGATTTCAAACTTGTAACCGCCAACACCAAATTCTTTAAAGTATTTAACTTCAGCATCTGGAAGTGTAGCCAAATATCCAAGCTTCTTATCTAAAATTGATTCAACACTCGGTAATCGACTCTGACAAAAGGTTAATACGGCAATTACGTAAAGATGTTAGATTAAATTAATAGTATGTGTCAAAAAATGAGAAAATAGAAATCTTGCATAATGTTTAAACCAATTGCAAAAGTTGTCCTGATGATGTGTTTCAACGCGTGCCTCATTCCAATTACTATGCATTGCACGTATTTCATCCTTGTGTATTCTAATGTTAAAATGAATAGTTAATGTGAGAAGTATATTATATCATATAAACATATATAATTATGCGAAATAGACATACTCTCTAACTTCTCCAAGGCATTCGATATTGAGAATGATAAAGCGATGAATCTTGTTGATAAATGCGGGAGTCATTCTGTTGTAATCCGGCTTTTTTGATGGACCGTCATGAATCACGAGAGGTCTGTTGAGTTTTGTCTCAATGTCTTCATCCAGATAACGAGAACAAAAAGTGGTTACTTCCTCTAGCAGATAACCTTCCATAATAGAACCCTCTGGTCGATTTCTATTGCGAATATAGTTTTTCAAAGTGAGAAGGTACCTATAAAAGCTTACACTAAATCACCACATCCAACATGTAAAATAAAAATATATCGATTATGTTAACTAAAAAAATTAAATGTACCTTTCGATGGGGTACATCCATCGATATTGTACGGGTCCGGCAAGCCTAGCCTCAGTTGCAAGATGAACAGTCAGGTGTATAATGATATCAAAGAATGATGGTGGAAAAATCCGCTCAAGTTTGCACAAAATTATAGGAATTTCAGCCTCTAGCTTCTTCAACTTATCATCCTCAATGTTTTTAGCGCACAACTCCCGAAAGAATCTACAAAGATCGTTGATCACTAAACCGACTGATTTAGGAAGGGAAGTCCTAAGAGAAAGTGGAAGACGATGCTCCATAATAATATGATGATCATGACTCTTCAACCCTTCGATCTTGCCTTTAACAATCTTTATCTTCTTACTAAATGATCCTGAAAACCTTGTTGGAAACTTCAACTCATGTAACACCTGAAGAAACTTTTTCTTCTCATCTGATGACATGTGATATACGGCATTGGGGAGTACAAACTGGTCAGGATTGCCTGCCTTCGGTATAGGATGCAACTCTTTTCTAATGTTCCACGCCTGAAGATCCGTTCGAGCTTTGAGGTTATCTTTTGATTTTCCATCTTTACAGAGAAGTAAGTTAAGTATGTGCTCAGATACTCCCTTTTCAATGTGCATGACATCTAGATTGTGCCGCACTTTATTTGTCTTCCAGTAGGATAGTTCGAAGAAGATACTTTTCTTGTTCCATCCCTGTGGTGTTTCTTGCCTTCCCTTAACTTTTCCAAAAGTCACGTTTTTTTTACCATTCCACTGAGCAAGTATATCCTCTCCGGATAATGGGTCTGGATGCGAGCAATTCTCTTTTAGCTTCCAAACGGTTTAACCCGTTTGGGGTAAAATATCCCAAACTGTTTAACCCGTTTGGGAGCTTCGTTTGGGAATTTTCAATTACCCAAACGGTTTTAACAGTTTGGGAAAGTTTAGCCCAAACGGTGTTGACCGTTTGGGCTATTTTGACCTGTCCAAACGGTTCCAATAACCGTTTGGACAGACCCATTTTGTACTAGTGTTAAACCTGTACATAATGATGTTAAGAAAGATTCTTTTTGTAGCAGACAATATTTCATAGGCAAAATATATGATACAATCAATTTAAGAACAGTATAAACAATATATGAAGATATTAATAATTACTAATACATAAAACTAATATCATTTTGAATATGGTAAAACAATTCTAAAGGAAGTTATACATGATTAAAAGAATAAAACTTACTCAATCTTCACCTGAGGTGAGTTTCTACACTTTTAAAGTAAACCAAACATGCATAAAATTGTTATTGCATGAGAAATATTGGTGTTGAGGGGTCAAATTAAACTTTAAGATTCAAGGAAAGTATTAAACTGCTAGCATCTGAGAATTGACATGTGCAAGAATCCGATTCTGTTGATTAGCTCTTTGCACTATGATTTGAAGCTTCTACAGTTCTATACTGCTTAACTCCATTGTTTTATTACCACAAATTAAACCGATATAAAGAGATTCAAACCAATTAACAAAGTGGAGTTCCCTTCTAAAAATAGAAAAACTGAATTTATGAGAGAATCTTCTAGAAGACAGTGACTTTGATTCTTGATAAATATCGGAGTGGGCAATGCTATTAGGTCATCAGCTAGTGTCGATTCATCTCCATTCCCATTCTTAAGAAGGAGGTCACTAAAAAGTATGTCCATGCTTGCTCTCATATTCTTTGATAGCTGCAATTTTTCCATTGTGTTACATAGATGTGACTTGAATAAATTTTCACTATCAATTTTTTATCTTGTTGCATGGGGGACTACCGGTAACACTTGTCTGAATTTGCCGCTAAACACAATCACTTTTTTTGCCAAATGGTTCATCTTGATCCATTATATCCAAAAGGTTATATCGTGTTTTCACTTGCAACATGTTTAGTCATTGGAGTTTCATCCTAAAATATTAGATTGGTTATCTTAAATAGTTGGGATATTTCATTTGCTTGGATATCCTACACATAGATGATTCTATTGGGATTTTGATCTTAAACCTATAGTGTACTACTATTTAGCCTCCATATGTCATTTCCGCTACTACACCCTATGTTGATGTATCAAGTGCTATCATGCCTTTTGATATTAATTTGACAATTAGAGCAGGAATAAATATATCATTACAACTCCTCTGGGCCCATCAATAAAGAAAACTCCACTTTTATTTGCTTCGGCTCGTGTTAGTACAGAAGTCCGCAACATAATGTTCAGAGTTGTATGATGGTGCAGTATTGAGATTTTGATTAGGATATGTACAAAAAGATAAGTTTATTGATTCTCTGGCTTGTTGCATGCAGGGGCGTAGCCAGAGCTTGCTTACCCTGGTCAGTAGCCCAGGGCAAGAAACTTCGCCTCTCCCACGACCTGTCCCTCCTCCCCTCACTTCCTCTCCTCTCCCGCGACTTCACCTCCCTATCCCACAGATCCAACCTCCACTCCCTCCTCTTCCAGGATCTCCATCTCAACAATCCCCAGCCCTCCTCCCTCTCTTGCGCCTCCCTCCTCTCCCTCATGACATACTCGTATACCACCTTTATTTTTCGCTCAGGGCAAAAAATAATCGTGGTTACGCCACTGGTTGCATGTCCATGAGTGAAGACATGCCTATATGAAGGCTTAAGCAAACTAATTACATTTAAATATGAAGTAATCAAGACTCTATATATAACTCCTATAAAATAAACTCTCAACGATAACTTCATAGTGATCAAATTATACAAGAACTCTCAAAGATAAAAATCAATTTCTAATTAAATTTATAATTGAATTTGTATTAACTTCTAATTTTTCAAATAAAAATGTTTAGAGGCTTAGATGGACATTTCTTATCCCTTCTTATTTGGTGATCGTGAATTTACATGGGCAAGGATGGTAGATTGTTTATATGTTATTAAACCAGAAAAAAAGGTTGATCTACTTCATCTAATTGTTGGATGGCTGTAATTCAAAGCTTTAAAGATAGATCCATCGGGGGGAAAATATTTTCAGATGTAAGAAATTATGTAAAAACTTGTGCTAAAGCGTGTAAGTTTCATAATCTATCATATAACAAGCAAAGATTGTTTCCAACAACATCTAAATGTTGGATCATTTTAATTCTAACAGGAAAAAACACGTTAATTTCACTAAAACCCTTTGAACTTTGGGGTGTCACAAAACTCCTGAACTTTAAGCTTTTCTCATTGTAATCCCTAACTGTTGTTGATCAATAACTAAAATATATTTGATAAAGAAACCCTTCAATTGAGGGAATAAGGGGCCTGTTGTATGTCTAAATACAATCATCTTTAGGGACTAATTAGCATATTAGATTGTTCATCGGGATGGATAATTCTGTGAGTTGCGAACAATGTTAATGTTGGAGTAAAGCTGACTGATTAAAGTTATAAGAATTATTTGACACATAACAAGAATTGAAGTCAAAATCAATTGTTTACAAGTCTACGATGACCACTTACTTTAGTATAGTTTGATTAACTTCCTATATGATTGTTTACGGAGGACCCGTGTAGGATTATTTTCCTATTTCATCCACGTCCTTGACTAAAAGGGAACTTGAACTATAATTCTATTTATATTAAAGTCCTACTCTTACTCGGACCTGCGTCGAGGGAAGGTATGATTGCTGTTTTATTTGTTGGATTTTTTTAGTCAAAACTGTTTTCCAAAATAAGTTTTCAAACTATATATATATATATATATATATATATATATATTAACTACAAGTACTTTTCATAAATGCTTAGTAGCCTAGTGGAAAGTTTATGTTTTGGTGTTTCAAAAGGTTCCTTGTTCGAGGGTTGCCAACAGCAAGCCGAGAAGTGTTTTATTTGAATTTATCCCTCATAAGTTCTAGTGGGCCGTGGGTCGTGGGCCATGGGCCGTGAGCCAATGGGCCGGGGATCGGGGCTAATCGGGCTGAAACGCTAAGTGGCGTTTTGTATGAGGTTCGCTTGTTGACGAGGTTCGTCTGTCATACGAGGTTCGTCTGCTTGACGAGGTTCGCTCGATCGACGAGGTTCATATGTCATACGAGGTTCGCCTACTTGACTATGTTCGCTCGTTCGACGAGGTTCGTCTGTCATACGAGGTTCGCATGTTTGACGACGTTCGTTTGTCAAACGAAGTTCGTCTGATTTGTTGAGACGTGACCCTCGCGTTTCGTAGCAGCACGTCCATTGATTGCCTCGTATTCAGGAGTTAATGTATGCAGCGGTTACAACAGCATTAAAAGCAATTTAATGCATTGATGTTACAATCTTAATTACCATTAAGAATTGTAACAGTCACATTAATTGCTTATGACTCTTGAGCTGGCCTTAGAGGCCTATAAATAGCATCCTTGGGCAGCTCTTGGTTGCAAGATGAAAATCCTCTCGAGAGCGTGGAACACGAACGTCGCGTGCTGGAATACGAACGTCGATCCCGACGTTGTTGCTGTTGTGCTGCTGCTACATGAACTTGTGCCCACAAGAACTTGTTTTAAACCGAAAGGTTTTGAACCGTAAGGTTCTGAGATCGAGAAGATCTTTTGCCTAGACCGAAAGGTCTTATAGATCAAGGAGATCTTGACAATACTGGGTTGGTGCACACCAAAGTATTGTACTGCTGTTCCTAGAAGCAGTTTGGCCTTGGGATCCTTGCACCGAAGTAGGCCAAATATTGCTTTAAGCACAGCGTTTCACAAACGCACAGCAGTTAATTAAATTTTTTTAAAAATAACAGCACATCATCATTCACTATTCAATTCCAGATTTAACCTTAATTTCTAACAATCTTAAAGCAATATTTCAGATCTACTAATGGATCCTACGAGGACTCTTGGAGTGGACTGTCTCAAGTTAGAAAACTTTGATGGATCTAACTTTAACGCATGGCGTCGAAAAGTGATTTTTGAGATGCAACTCCTAAAAATCTACTATGTGGTTTCTGAGGAGAAACCTGACTTTGAAGAAGACTCCGAGTCTGAAGCCTCTTGGGATAAAGATGATCATTTCTGCAGGAGTTATCTCCTTAACTGTCTGACTGATCATCTGGCAGATGCTTACACCAACAAGCCATCCGCAAAGGAAATCTGGAATGCTCTGGAGGAGCAATACAAGGATGAGGAGAAGCTTTCCAAGTCTCACCTCATTGACAAATTTCTAGACTTCAAGTTTGAAGATGACACTGAGGTTTTGCCTCAAGTTAAAAAAACTCGAAAAGCTTGTTATGAAGCTGAAGGATGAAAAGATCAGTCTTTGTCAAACCTTCATTTCTGGTGCAATTGTCAATAAGCTTCCTCCATCTTGGATGTCGTTCTCCACGGACATCCGAAGAAGGAAAAGACAAGTGACTTTATCTGATTTGAAGAGGTTCATTCGGATCGAAGACGAGATTCGGACTCGCACAAAGAATGAGCTCCTAGCTAAGCAGAAGGCGTCTGCTAACATGATAGCTACTAACTCTGAGAAAGGTACCAATTCTTCTAAGAAAAAGAAGTTTTTTAACAAAAAGAAGAATCATAATCCGAAGAACCTGAATGTTCAGAAGAAAGATTTTAAGAAGAGCGGCAAATGCTTCAATTGTGGGAAGCAATGACATTTTGCAAAAGACTGTAAAGCACCAAAGAAGAGAACAGTACACAATGTTAATCAACTTGACAATTGTGTGGCTATGCTCTTTCAGGTGACAACTCCCAGCAAAGTCTCTGGTTGGTGGTTAGATACAGGTGCTACCTGTTGTTCGCGGGAAAAATTATAGCTTTCATCATTGATTCCATTGTACACTCTTGTAACAGTTTATCGATTACAAAGATCCGGTCTTTTTATAAGATCCAGTTACAACGAAAATCAAACAAAAAGAAATGAAAATTAAAAATTTGTTTCCTTGTTTGTCGAACAAATCGCGAGCTCCTGTTTTGCGGTCGCTCGCTTGCGTGGGTTGTTTGCCTGCGCCGGGGTTTATCCGTGGACCACCGCGAGATCTAGATCCGGTCGGATCTACGCAGTATAACGGGTATTATTTCACCAAGGAAATAATAGCCGGAGGGATTGTTTCACCAAGGAAACAATCGCTCAAATCTCGGGATCAAAGACCAAGCTTTGATCCGGAGTATAACGACGTAGATCTGAGATCCGGTCCTCTCGAACTCCTGCCTTATTTGGTGTTGACGATCGCCGAGCACTAGATCCGGATGAGTAAGTCTTCGAGTCCCCAAAGATTAAATCTTTTTTAAGATCTGAGTCTTCAGTTCTACAGGGCTTCGCCTCCTCCAAAATCCCAACCCTTGAAAATGATGAACCACCTCTCCTATTTATAGGAGATCTGAACTGTGCCTGCGGCACGTGTAGCCAACACACAGGGGGGCCGGCCACCTCAAGGTGGCTCGGCTCATGCCGAGCCACCCTGAGGTGGCTCGGCTGTCGAGCCACCCTGAGGTGGCTCGGATGCCGAGCCACCCTGGGGTGGCTCGGCCACCGAGCCACCTTAGGGTGGCTCGGCTTGGGCCGAGCCACCTTGAGGTGGCTCGGTTTTTGCCGAGCCCCCTCCGGGTGTTTGGGTTCCGTCGTTTCGTCATTTTTGCTTTGTCCGTGATTCGGGTTTGTGGTTGACTTGGTCTGGAATCGATTTGTTGACTTGATTCCTGATTTGGCAGTAAATCCACTTCTGAGTTTGAGTTCGAAGCTGATCTTGATTCGATCGTGATTCATCCGAGTCCGTTCTTGGTTGGACGACTCATTGACTCCTCGAACCGTTGGATTGATTCCGCACGCGAATGCATTCTGTTGATCGCGTGCAAGTTGTTGACCTCGTCGCCTCGTCACTCGATGGTTCGTTGATTTGTCGAATCCTCGTGTCGAGCTGTGCGAAGGGACCTATAGGCAATTTTATACGCCTACAGATACCCCCTCCAAAGTATTTCAGTCTCGTTCTTTTATAGAAGAGTCTGGAATACTTTGGATGTGATTGTCCCAACCTTTAGTCGGTGTAACGGGACTTTGGAATGGCTTCTGTTCTGTATTCCTTCAATTCCTTCAGGCTATTCGGTGCTTTGTCGAACGTCTGTAAGGATTTCGGTGCTGCATTTATTGTCTGACCGTTGTCGAAATTTTGAACTTAAAGTCGATTCTTGATTTCTTGACTTTTTAGCTCGAGTTGGTTGCTTTAACATAGAACTAATCATCGATTGACGGCGTTGTCCGGCGTTTGAGCTCCATTGCGACGCGTTGTCCGGCGTCCAGGCTTCATTGCGACGTATTGTTCGACGTCCGACACAGTTTATACTCGTACGTCTTCTGGAGTATACACAGTTTAAGCTCTTAAGGTATTGGAGCGTGGCAAATACTTGAGTCACGAGACCAATCTATAGAATTGATGCGTCAATGACTCGTATTCATAGAATTTTTGGCAAATTCTCAGCCATCAACGGATTTGATGAGCCTTTACCGACTACCGTTTGAGTCGGGCTAGCATGCGGATTGTCTAAATCCGTTCCGCATGTAACGTTAAGCTAAAAGAGTTAACCCTTTTAGTGCTACGATATTGAATATGTAGACTTCGTCTTTCTCCTGTGAAAAGACTAAACAGCAACGTGTACGAGACGTTGACTTAGGATTTTTGGCAAATCCTCAGCCTTTAACGGATTTGATGTGCTCTTACCGATTACCGTTTGAATCGGGCTTACATGCGGATTGTTTTAGTCCGTTCCGCATGTGACGTTGTGCTAAAGGAATGAACTCCCTTAGACTTTGTGCTATGATGTTGAATACATAGACTTTACCATTTGTTACGGGAATAGGTTACCCGGCGACGCGTGTTAGGCGTTGACTTTAGGATTTTTGGCTAACCCTCAGCTCTTAACGGATTTGATTAGCCTTTACCGACTACCGTTTGAGTCGGGCTAGCATGCGAATTATTCAAATCCGTTCCGCATGTGACGTTGCGCTAAAGGAATGAACTCCCTTAGACTTTGTGCTACGACTTTGAATACGTAGACTTTGCCATTGTTATGGGAATAGGATACCCAACAACGTGTATTAGACGCTGACTTATCCCTTCTTAGACTTCAGGATAAAATACCCCAGAATCAAACTCTGGTGTCATTTTCTGCGGAGAAAGACTAAACCGGCGACGTGTGTTAGGCGTCGGC
>BQKN01065704.1:226607-311950 GCA_022839385.1 Asparagus kiusianus | reverse complement strand
GAGATTGCACGGTGGTCCACGGTAATCAACCCCGGCACAGGCAAACAACCCACAAAGCGAGTGACCGCAAAACAGGAGCTCGCGATCTGTTCGTTAAATAAGGAAAGTTGTAATTTTTCTTTATTTGTTTTGAATTTCGTTGTAACCGGCTCTTATAAAAAGACCGGATCTTTGTAAACGCAAAAAGTTGTTAACATTGAGTGCAATGAGTTCGTCAATGAAGAAGAATCTGATTTTTCCCGCGAACAATCTGGCGACCACAGTGGGAGCCACCGATCTCGCTGCCGAGATCGGAGTGTCGCAGCCGCGGATCTCGATCCCGGTCGTAGAGGAGGTCGAGTATGAATTCGACCAGCAAAAGTATGAGGAGTACGTGTCCTCGTCCGGATCTACCTCCTCCCCCAAGTCCAAGAAGTTTCAGAAGTTCTCCTCCAGGAGAAAAGTCCGTTGGTGTGATGAAGTTGAAGCCACCAACGACGACCTCACCCCAATCGACGCCGAAGCTGCGTTGAGTGAGGCCCTACCGACCTCAAAGAAGGTCAAATCCGCCATTGAAGGCGTGGTGACTCTCTCTAAGAGAGCCCGCCAGAGGCAGCGTCAACGCCTCGCGAAGCAATTCGCCAAGGCCATGGAGTCCGTTGACGGGGTCCGTTACCATGCGGATCTGAAGAATAATCGAGGCAAACAGCCTCAACCGCAAGTGAAGGGTGGTTCCTCCAAACCATCGACAATGGAGTGGGTCCGTGTCAAACGGAATCGCTCGACGCTGGAGGAGCGCATCCGCAAATGGCGCGCGTTGTCGGCGCAAGCACGGGCCAAAGCTGAAGAAGCCCGTCGAAAGCTACAGAAGGAGGTGGTCAAAAAGCCGCCACCAAGTCGCAAGGTTTGGAGGCCAAAGTCTGAAGCAACGGTTCAGACCAAGGAGCGACAACCGCAGCCTCCGAAGATTCAACACCCGGCAAATCAATCCAAACAGCCGGTAATTTCTGTAACTGCTCAGGGAGATCCCGCAGGACCATCCCAGAAGAGAAAATCAGTTCTGGAGCGCCTCGGCCCACTTCCGAAGGAACGAGGTAAAGCTCCAGTACAGGAACGCTTGGGGCCAATGAAGAAGTCCCAACCAATGCAACATGCTGGGGGTCACTGCAACCCTCAACACTTGGAGAAAATTGTGGCACCTAAGCGCACAACCCTGCGCATTGAAGTGCAAGAGCCCGCTGAAGATTCATGCCCACAAAGGCGCATTTCAAGGCGTGTGACTCTGGATGGTCCGAAGAAGACAATTATTCCTCAGAAGGAAACGTTGTCATCTGATGACGACAACGTTATACCTGAGAGATCATGCCAACACACGATAGCTTGCTCCGACCTTCAAACGGACGAGCTGTACTATCGTGCCGGGGGTACGAGTAAAACCAGAAAGAGGAGCCCTCGAAGGCTCGAAACACAATGTCCTTGTTCGAAGCTCATTCGGGCGGTACTCTCTGAGTGCAACTGCGTCAAGGCAGTCCCTGAGAGAGTCTCTGTGTTTGAAAGACTCAGTAATGGAACGCCAAAACCAAGGCATAGGCGTTTCCAACGAAGAAGGAAGATGTTCGAAGATGGTGAGCATTTAAGGGTCACTGCAATTATGACCAGCACAGGAACATCGGCTCAGGATAACCCCAAGGCGGTTCCAGAAATACCCCGACGTGTAACTCATCTACAATCCGGGGCTATCATTCGCGCGAAGTATGGTAGAGTCTGAACAAGAGTACCTTCGGGAGATGAAGAATCAGATGCCGGCTCAGCAGTGGCGTCTGATAATACAGTGTCCAGTGAGGGACAACCCCGCGAGGCGTTTATGATAAGCACGGAGCAAGTGGCCAAGATGCTTGAAGATGCCATGGCCAAACAACAGGAGACCTTTAGGTTCGAAATGCAAATGGCTATGCAGAACATGAGAGAGATGCATGACCAACAGCTTCAAGCATTGAGGAACCAACAAGGCGAACCAAGTCGTCCCAACCAGAACAACCTGGAAGATGAAGACACAAATGAGGGTCACAATGCTAACAACCCTCCCATCAACCCAGGGGGTGGTAATGAAAATGCTAGTGAAGACACAGGTGAAAGCCTGAAAATTAAAAATCTCGAGAGCAAGATCAACACATTGATCTCTGCTCAAGAGACGAAAAAGACGGGCATTCCTTGTCCATACCCAAGAGAGTGGGAATCAATCCCATATCCGGCGAAGTTCAGTCTAATTAACTTCACGCCGTTTAATGGGATGGGTTCCCCTACCCAGCATTTGATCTATTTCAAATCGCACTTGGGAGTCATCTCTGGTAATGAGCCTCTGATGGTGCGGTCATTCGTCGGCACTCTTCGCGGAGCTGCCTTCGATTGGTATCGTCGCCTCAAGCCAGGAAGCATAAACAGCTAGGACGACATGGAGACCAAGTTCCTCGCGAATTTCTTCGACGATGATACCGAGATCTCTATCGGATCGTTGCTCGATGAGAAGCAAAAAGACGGGGAGTTGGTCGACACCTTTGTCAAAAGGTTCCGGAACAAGGCGATGAATTGCCGGGACCCGATCACCGAGGAATTCATCCTCCAGACCTGCCACAACAACCTTTCGCTGGATGTGTTGGAAGCAATGGGCACGCACCATCCAAGACCTGGAAGGATTTGAAAGTCCGAGGAGAACAAGCCGAGCGTTTCCTCAGGAGAAAGAAGGCGGAGAGAGGCCAACCGACAACAAATCCTCCGAAGCAGAACTTCAACCAGAAAGGGAAAGGTAAAGCTCATGCTAATGCCGTTGATGCTAACCAAACTTTCCAATTACAACCTCAGCAACAGCAGTAGCAGCGAGCGCCACAACAATCGCAACCGCATTGGCAGCAACGGTCTCAGAAGCAAAAGTCTTCGGAGCCGAGGTTTCCCAAAGTATACTCCTTCAAGGATGATGAAGTTCCCGGCATCTTCAAATATTTGTTGGAAAACAACAAAATCCAGCTGCCAGCGATCGTGGATCATGAAGGAGCCACTAAGGTGACGGACCCGAAGTACTGCGCGTACCATAGAGCGGTCCACCACCCAACGAAGTCTTTCTATCACCTCAAGGACAAGATCCAAGCGTTGATCGATGTAGGAGTCATAACTCCGAAACCAGCTAAGAATGTGGGAGCAAACGCGGTGTCGATTAGTTTTGGATCAGTGCCTACAGCTTGGTTCGAGCCAAAGCGCGTCACCCAAGTCGGGATAAAGACGGTGAATGACGACCCGCACGGACAACGCCAAAAGGGACTTGTGCCTCACACAGCCCCAAACGGTGAAATTCTCTGGGTGCACCCCGACCTGATTGAAGATGAACAATGGGCCGGATCGTCATCCAAGAAGAAGTCCAAAGGAAAAGGCAAGTCTTGTTACGGAGTTTCTGCCATCCCGGGTGAAGACGATGAAAGGATCACCGCTTTTCCGTTTTCCGACGAGGAACAGGAGGTCTTTGCGACTCGGAGTGGAAACGAATACCATTTCAAATATCCATCTCCTGGGAATCAAGTAGCTGAACAGGGGGTGACAAAATAGGGACTAGGCAAGACTCTCATAGAACTGGGGGTAATTATAGTTCCCAAACCGGTTGAAGATGCTCGACGACAGCCGGTTGACAAACAGAAAGAAAAGGGGCCCGAGGAGGTCCAGAATCCGAAGTAGTCTCGTTTCAGTCGTCCGATTGGAAAGGATAAACCGGAGAGTTCAAAAAATCCGCGTGCCTTCGACATCATGGCTCAGCTAGCCAATATTCCAGCGCAGATAACGCTGTACGAGTTGCTTCGATTGTCCAAGGAAACTAGAAAAGCCTTGCAAGAAGCCTTGGCCGATTCGGAGGCATTCCTCACCAGGATCAAACCAGCTCCCGAAGAACTGGAAATGTTAACCCAACAGTGTAATGTGGCAGCCAAGAATCTTCCCTGCATCACCTTCACCAAAGAGGACATGCAGACGAAGAATTCAAATCATGATCGGCCCTTGTACTTCGTCGGGTACATCGGCTCCAGTAAGGTCAACCGAATCCAAGTGGATCCGGGTTCCGCTGTGAGTATTATGCCACTTCGCCTAATGCACAGCCTTGGCATTCCAGTCAGCAAGTTGGCATCTACGGGCACAGTCATTTACGGATTCAACACCAGCGGGTCAAGACCTTTGGGGAAAATCCAGATAAAGTGCTAGATGGGCGATCTGAAAACGGAGGTCACGTGCTACGTGATTGATGTTGAGACATCCTATAACTTACTATTGGGTCGGCCTTGGATCCATAGTAATGTTATAGTTCCCTCCACCTTACATCAGTGTCTGAAATATGTCGACACTGATGGAAGGGTTAGGACGGTGGTCGCGGATAAACAGCCATTTAAAGGGTATGAGAATTACTTCACAGATTCTCTCCTTTATGGTAATGAATCCGATACAGAACCATCGATCCAGGGCACGGACAGCGGAGAAGAAGCTGATTCCGAGACCGGATTCGATTACAATG
Organism: Asparagus kiusianus; assembly: GCA_022839385.1. NCBI lineage: Eukaryota > Viridiplantae > Streptophyta > Magnoliopsida > Asparagales > Asparagaceae > Asparagus > Asparagus kiusianus. The sequence continues at coordinate 307,428 of BQKN01065704.1, read as the reverse complement.
GTGGTTTTGTTCTAAATGACATTGTACCCTTTGTAATCAATCTCGACGACGAACAGTCGTCAGATGGCGGTTGTAACTGGCAACTTGCCGATATTGAAATAAATCGTGATTTAGAGTATTCCTTGTCTCTTGATGATGCGATAAAGGGATTGTACAATAATCCTAATTTATGTATGCCGCTCCGATCATCTTATGTAACGAAGAAACGCCTCCAGCATTCCTTCGGAACAACTCAGGTTATCCCTGCCAAAATAGGGGGGCAAAAGGCAGTGATATACGGTAAAGGAGAAAATCTTCCGGTGCCAGATCATTTCCTAAGAGAAGATGAAGATGACGACAAATCTGGTCTGCACTTGTCTAAGTATAGTCCGAAAGCGCGTGTGCTCATGGAAAAACAAGGGTACGACTTCACACTCGGAGAGGGTTTATACTTCGATCAAGGTTCTCGTGTCCCAGTCAAAGCGGCGTATGTACCAAAGGGGAAACTAGATAATTATTACCATCACAAGAGAGGCCTAGGCTATGTCTCATCAGACGACGAATGTGGTTGGCAAATCATAGATCAAATCGCCAACAAAGCTAAAGATGGGTATTTCCCAGATTCTTCAGCTGAGGATTCAGACACAAGTTTGGGAGAAATGTTCAAGACCTTAATGTCGAACATGACTACAGCTGATCCATCTACGATGGAGGACGACGATCAAATGCAAACGTGGGAGGACCCATGGGTTCATCACCTGAACATGCAATATGGTGATAGGTTCGAACAAAGAGAGCCACCTACCGAAGATGAAGTAGTCCAAATTAATATGGGCGATGAAGCCAATCCAAAGCCCATATTCATCAGTGGTAGTCTCCCCTCAGATGAGAAGGAAGAGTTAATTGCCTTGATCAGAGAGTACATTGATGTCTTCGCCTGGAACTATGAAGACATGCCAGGGCTTGACCCCAATGTGGCAATGCACCGCCTCGACATCAAGCCAGATGCCAAACCTGTCAAGCAACAGCAAAGACGGTTTCGTTCGCAGATCATGGAAGCCATCGAGGCTGAGGTTAAGAAGTTGATCGACTCAGGATTCATCCGAGAGGAACAACATCCAGACTGGTTAGCCAACATCGTTCCCGTCATGAAGAAAAATGGCAAGATCAGGATTTGCATCGACTTCAGGAATTTGAACGAAGCATGTCCAAAAGACGATTTTCCTCTCCCGATCACGGATGTCATTATTGACAATACATGTGGATTCGAAAGAATGTCCTTCATGGACGGCTTTTCGGGTTATAATCAAATCAAGATGCACCCGGATGACGAAAAGCATACAGCATTCAGAACGCCCCTCGGTGTCTTCTGCTACACGGTGATGTCGTTCGGTCTGAAGAATGCAGGTGCTACATACCAACGAGCAATGACTAAGATTTTCCAGAAACATCTCAGGAAAACGGTGGAATGCTACGTTGATGATTTGGTGGTAAAGAGCCGCAACAAAGAAGATCATATCAAGGACTTGAGAACGATGTTTGATCTTATGCGGAGTCATCAATTGAAGATGAATCCCACAAAATCCTTCCTCGGAATGTCCAGCGGAAAATTCCTTGGATTCGTCGTCACCACTAAGGGTATACACATTGACCCAGACAAGGTAAAAGCGATAAATGAATTGCAACCTCTGAGGAATCTAAGAGAACTCAGAGGATTGCAAGGGCGTCTAGCTTACATCAGGCGGTTCATCTCGAATCTTTCTGGGAAATGCCAACCATTTTCTAAGCTAAACAAGAAGGGCGTATCGTTTATTTGGGACGATGCTTACCAGAAGGCATTCGAAGATATCAAGGCATATCTGATGAATCCCCCTGTTCTGGTCGCACCAAAATCAGGTAAACCGTTCTTGATTTACATCAAGGCGATGAACCATTCGATAAGTGCTTTATTAGCACAAGACGATGATAATGGTCACGAACAGGCAGTCTATTATCTAAGTCGGACCTTGATAGGCGCCGAGTCTCGATACCCGATGATCGAGAAAGAATGTCTCGCATTGGTGTTTGCGGTACAGAAGATGCGACATTACTTAGTTGGCCAGACGATTTACGTCATCGCTAATGTTAATCCGGTACGAGTATTCATGGCTCAACCAGGTTCGATGAATTGGCGGTTGGCAAAGTGGGCCCTCCTCTTATCCCAGTATGATCTGCACTTCAAACAGCAGAAGTCAGTTAAAGGACAAGCAATTTGTGATCTTTTGGCGGCAAGTCCGACAACAGATACAGTTGAGGTATATGATGATTTACCAGATGAAACCCACGAGGTTAATACCACATCACACCAACAAGTATGGCAATAATACTTTGATGGTGCTTCGAGAGCAGTTAATAAGGCAGTAACCCCTGGATGTCCTAAAGTCACCTCCGGAGTTGGAGTGGTCTTAGTTTCCCCAGGGAAACACGTGATGCCTCGAGCTTATTCACTGACGAACCCATGTTCCAATAACGTAGCCGAGTACAACGCGCTCATCATTGGACTCAGTTTCGCCAAAGAGCTGGGGGTCGAGTATCTCGAAGCTTTTGGGGACTCTCAATTGATAGTCAACCAAGTTCGTGGAGAGTATGAAGTCAGGAACCCAGATCTGATTCCGTACCACCAGGAGGCTGTCAGAATGGCAGATTCTTTTGAAGAATTCTACATCGAATACATCCCACGTCTCCAGAACGCTTATGCGGATGCACTGGCAGCACTAGCAGTATCACTCGTGCAACCGCCCGAAACTGAACTGCTAGTCACAGTAAGATCACACCAACTCTGCATACCCATATACGATATGGAGGTTGAAGAGGAGGATGATAAAAACGAGAACGCCAAAGAGGTGAACTCAACCCAAATCGGGTCCGAGTCCCGAGATTGGCGTTTTCCCATCATCGATTACGTCCAATACGGTATTTTGCCGGAGGATGTAAAGGAAAAAGAATCTATTCGCCGAAGAGCACCACGGTTCTTTTACAATACCGAGACCCGTACGCTATATCGCCGGGGGTATGATTATTTGCTTCTCCGATGCCTTTCGAACGAAGAAGCAAAAGAAGTTCTTAAGGAAGCACATGAAGGGGAATGCGGTGCGCATCAGCCTGGTCCCAAGCTGTATGATCGAATCAGAAGAATGGGATATTTCTGACCAACAATGGTTCGTGACGCGATCGAGTACGCCCGAGAATGTCATGCTTGTCAAGTGCATGCAAATTATATGCACCAACCTCCGGAGCGATTACACACATCAACCACGTCTTGGCCATTCGAGACATGGGGTATGGATATCGTCGGTCCCATCTTCCCGCCTTCAGTCAAAGGTGATCGATTTATTCTCGCAATCACCGACTACTTTTCAAAGTGGGCTAAAGCCATTTCTCTTAAAGAAGTGAAGACGAACAACGTCATCAACTTCATCAAGCATTTTGTTATATACCGACACGGCGTGCCGAGGCGGATCATTCATGACAACGGTCCGCAATTCATAAGCAACGCCTTCATCAGGTTCTGTGACAAGTTCAAGATTCAAGATGTTTCGTCAACGGCTTATTATCCCGCTGCGAACGGATTAGCTGAGGCTTTCAACAAGACGATCATCAAGATCCTGTCAAAACTTGTGAAGACCAATAAGTGAGATTGGGACGATAAACTCGGCGAAGCGCTCTGGGCTTATCGCACCACAATACGCACTCCTACAAGAGCCACTCCATATTCTCTGGTGTACGGATGTAAAGTTGTGCTACCGTTAGAGATTCAAATCCCCTCCCTTCGGATCGCTCTCGCAACGGAGATGACGACCGAAGAACATCATCAAAAACGTCTTGAGGAACTCGAAAGGCTGGACGAAAAGCGCTTGGAGGCTCAACAACACATTGAGTTCTACCAGGCTAGGATATCCAGGGCTTTTGACAAAAGAGTCCGCCAAAGAAGCTTCAAGGAAGGAGATCTGGTCCTCGCTGCTCGCCGACCAATAATCCTCACCTCCAAGAAGAAAGGTAAATTCGAACCTAAGTGGGAATGACCGTTTGTAATAGATACAGTCTATTCGAACGGCGCTTATCGCTTAATTTCTCTAGAGGGTGACAGGCAATTAATGCCAATAAATGGGAAGTTTTTAAAAAAGTACTATCCCTAGTACGTTCAGGACAACTCATTTATCGGGAAGTTCCTTGAAGAATATTATACTTAATATTCCGGAGGATAACCCAAGTTCATTTTCATCACCAAACTCCCTCACTGATCAATTTCAATTGACAGTGAGTCCACCAAAAAGGTCCAATCTCAATTCGGAGTCCCCTTTCGATAAACGAAAGAACTCTCTTTCTTTTCTCTTTGGTTCAACTCTTTCATGGTTGTAACCAAAGCTAAAATTTCACTTCGATAAACGAAGAACTCTTCTTTCGATCAGATAACAACTCCTATAAAAGGTAAGCTTATCTAGATCTTCCGGATTCTCGGAGTGGAGATCCCACTTCTAGTTTCCTTCTTGCACTGGAAATAGAATATAAAATTCTTCCTTTCCAGAAACAAGGAATAGAATATAAAATTCTTCCTTCCTTGTTCAGGGAATAGAACATAAAATTCTTCCTTCCCACACCAACTCCTTTTCCAAAATTTATAAAATTAGGATTCATCCTAGGAAGTTTATCCCGAATCCTAAGCAGGGATAAGTCTGCGCCTAACACGCGCTGCCGGTTTAGTCTTTTTCCGATTGAAAAAGACACCAGAGTTTGATTCTGGGGTATTTTATCCTGAAACCTAAGTAAGGATAAGTCCGCACCTAACACGCGCGGCCGGTTAGTTCTTAACCGTTAAAAAGAACACCCGTCCGCATATTCAACATTGTGGCAGGTTGTTATTAATAACACCGAAATCCATGCCTTACACGCATGGGGAATTTCATCCTGAATCCTAAGAAAGGATATGCCGACGCCTAACACGCGCCGCCGGTTAGTTCTTAACCGTTAAAAAGAACACTCGCCCACATATTCAACATTGTGGCAGGCTGTTATTAATAACGCCGAAATCCATGCCTCACACGCATGGGGAATTTCATCCTGAATCCTAAGAAAGGATATGCCGACGCCTAACACGCGTCGCCGGTTTAGTCTTTTTCCGATTGAAAAAGATACCAGAGTTCGATTCTGGGGAATTTTATCCCGAAGCCTAAGTAGGGATAAGTCAGCGCCTCACACGTGTCGCCGGGTAGCCTATTCCCGTAACAATGGCGAAGTCTATGTATTCGATATCATAGCACAAAGTCTCAGAGAATTCAATCTCTGAGCACAACGTTACATGCGAACGGATTTAAATAATTCGCATGCTAGTCCGACTCAAACGGTAGTCGGTAAAGGCTAATCAAATCCGTTTAAGGCTGAGGGTTAGCCAAAAATCCTAAAGTCAACGCCTAACACGCGTCGCCGGGTAACCTATTCCCGTAACAAATGGTAAAGTCTATGTACTCAACATCATAGCACAAAGTCTAAAGGAGTTCATTCCTAAAGTCTTCGCAGCAGTCTCCTCTGTCTCAACCAGCTCCTGCTTTAAGGATGTCAGCTCGTCAGATAAAGCAGTGCAGGTCTGCTGATCCTGTCCTCTCGTCATCTGGAGAATACCCAAGGTCTCCTCTTTCTCGCGGAGTTCTCTTCTGAGCTGGTCTATCTGGGTCTCACAAGAGATGATGGAAGAGTCAAGCTCGGCAAGGGAAGATAATCTGGTAGCAAGGCCGGTCTCAACGCGAGCTACTCGATCTCGCCGCACCTGAACCTCAAGACTAGCAAGAACCTGAGTCTCGCGCAGTGACTGTAAACGGGTCTCCAGCTCAGCAGCGATAAATAAAGAGACACCGGTATCTCGAAGCTCACGAAACATCTGGAGCTCATGCTCTAAGCAGTCAAGATCGTCAACTATAGCCTTCGCCAAGTCTGGATATCCTGCTTCCCTTATCAAGTTGATTCTGGAATTAAGGAGAGGTTTAAACTGGTGAAGGGAAAGTCCGCCGTGGAAGAGCTTGCCGATCATAGCATTCACAAAGGAGAAGAAGGAACGAACTTCTATGCAGATGATGACCTTGTCAGGATCGTCGTCAGATAACAACTCCTTCACTAAGACATGAAGACGAGAAGAACGCCCTACACAAAAAAGGGAGAAGTCCATCAAAAGTCTTAATAAGAAAAAGGAATAACACTCTTCAATGAGTTGACTTATACCTTCTTCCCCTTGAGCCGCTGGGGGTAGTGGAGGTGTAACGGCTGTAGGTGCATCAACTGGTGTAGTTGGTCTCACAGCCGGCTCAACAGGGTCTTTCTCAACAAAAGCTCCTGCCAGATTTAAAACAGAATTCACAGAGGCGTTACATTATAGTTGCATTAGTTAAGATTGGCTAGTCCTATAATCAACTCAGAAAGAGGCACATACCTTCAAAGGAACCATCCTCCGGATTTTTAGCAAAGGTGGGCTCAGAAAACATATCCCCAGGTAACTGGTCATCGATCTGAGGAGAGCTATATATGAGCGCATCATAGGAGTGTCCGCAAACAAGCTTCCCTCGTCAAAATCATCAATGGAGAAATCTAACATAAAAGAATATCAGTGCCAAAGAAGAATGAAGAGACTACAACTAATGGAAATGAGTTACCTCTCACGGGTGCATCAGCCTCTTCATTTCCAGGATTCGCCTCCTGCAAATTATCTGAAGAAGCAAGAAGTAGAGGACAGTTAGAGGATACACGAATTCATTTGTGTATTATCTAAAGAAATATAGTGTCAGTGTTAGATGTACCTGGATTCACGGAATCGGGTCCTACATTGATCTCCTCTCTAATGTCAGCAACTCCTGTAGGCCTCTCTACATAAGGTAGTGGGTCAGACTCATCGGGAGATACGGGAATGGGATCGGGACTCATCTCATTCTCTCCACGCACTCCTATATAGAGATAGAAGAGCATGAGTCAATGTTCCGAATAACCAAGAGAATGGTTCACAGGATGGATATTACCTCCGTCACTGGCAGGATCATCGCCAGCCAGGTCCATATCAGAAGCTCGGGAAGCTGCACGCGGCTTACGGGCTAATCTCTTCCGCCTAGCAATGGGGATCGAAGGTCTCTCCTGGGGAGGAGGACGGAACTCTTCATCCTGATCAACTGTGGTCCCTGAAACATCAAACCATAGTCAGTTTCAATACTTCTGGAAGATAGAAGTAAAAGATGAATTGCAAACCTCGCTCGGAAAAGTCATCATAATCTTCGGGATCCCCGCCTGAAGCCTCGTCTGTGGAATGGAATGTCCTCTGGCCCTCTTCATCAATCCGGCGAGTCTTGTTCCGCATCCTCTGTGCCCGAGCGTTCTCCCGAATCCTAAGGGAATCAAGCTGAGAAGCCTCCTCAGCCTCTATCTCTGCAATCGGCTTCACGGGGACAGTCTTGTTAGCTGCTAGTAACCACTTACAGCTCAAGAAAGTGAGGTTCAACTGCCGATCAATACTCGGAAGACTGAACTTAGCACCAGTACAGCCAGTCACGGTCCACAACCATGCACGGAGACCGTCTACCAAACCACTATGGGTCCAAAACTGCTGACGAGGATTCCCGATGTAGAGCTGATCATAGCCAAACTGGCGAGCGAATCGGCAGGGTAGATATGGCTCTATGAAGCACTGATCCCTCACCCGAAAAGTCAGATAGCCAGGCCTAATGTTCACCAGCCAATTGAAGCAGCCAATGTCTAAGTGAGTCCGATATTCTCTCGGCCTCTCATCATCTATCAAGCACTCGCCGTATCGGCCGGAGAACTGCGGAAAACAAGTGGAGAACGCCCAACACTTGTGGACCTGCAGCTGCTGTCTGACATCAAAAAATCCTCGGCCCTCCCACCTGCCATTCTCAAGCAACTGTAGCAGGGGAACAGAGTGGTCTGTGGCGTTCGGCACCGACATCATATCCGAGCGGTGGAGAACGAACCAGGCCATCAGATAAGCGTACGGAAGCTCCACCTTAAGAGTGGGAATCTGACCTGGCAAATCGGTCTCCTTCCATGTGAAGGCACCCGAAAGCTGTCGAAGTCCTCGGTGAATGTCAGCTACCATCACCGGAAGAAGTGAAAGCTCTTTCTTATAAGCAAGCTGAACGGCTGGGTAGAGCACCTCTAAAGGCAAGGCATCACCAGACTGATATGGAACCACACACTTCTTCAACCAAATAGCGAGATAACCGGCAAGAAGAGTCATCGGTCGAATCGGTGTGGTCGCATGCCATAAGAAAGATCTGAACCTGGTCTTCGCAGGGAAGCCACCCTCAGGACTGCTAGTGGTGTAGGAGTGAGCATCAGTCTTCTTCAACAAACTGTTCACCTCTGAGGGAGTAAGTGGGGGCAACTCACAAATAGCCTCGCCAGAACTGTTCTCCAGGTTCTTGAACAAATAGTTCGCAAACTGCTTCAGACTCACGGAGGCCTTGGTCCTTTTTGCTAAAGGCTCAGACTGTGCCAAAGCAATGTGATAATGACAAGCGAGATCCCATAGAGTCTCATAGTGATCAGGCATGCGATCCTTCAACTGGTCCAATTCATGATTAGAGGGAAAGTACTCCTGGTATAGCATCTGTCCCATGGGCAAGCCAGAAATCCTGTGCATCTCGTGAAGAGCCAAGCCCAACTCCCCCTGCCGGGTCAAAAAAGTGTTCGAGTCTGGATTATATAGCTCGAACAAAGCACAGAAATGTCTCAAACTGACAGGCAAGCCATACATGGTGGCACGGACGGCTGTATACAAACCGCAAGCGTGCAACTCCTCACTCCATCGGCTCAAAACATACGTCGTCATGCGACTCCACCAAGACTTGTCCAAAGAATGGACCCAACCATAAATCCTGTGACGAGTAGCAGGCATCTCCCGTCCTAGGGCAGCGAGGCGATTCCTCAAGGTCGAAGAAGTGGCGAGAAACTCGTTACGTGGTGGTGCATCTAGTCCCAACACTCCAGGATGCAATCCAGTGATATGACTCCTGCTCAAGCCAGGAGCTGCCTGATGAGTGACGTAGCCGCAATGAACACTATCATGATCCTCCGTCAAGCGCCACGACATCTCCCGTGTCACAGCCTGACGCCTGAGCTCAGTCAATGAGCGATGCCGAGGAATCTCCGGCAAGTATATGAAGCCACTGCCAGTCTTATGAAGCCACTGCTCAGCGTCAACAAATACGGCTTCAGGGTCGTCGACAGAATCGCCAAATAGGAAATCACTCTTCCGAAAAGGCTGAGTAGAGCTGGCGTCCTTCACAAAAGGCGCATCTGTGATCAGCTGACGAATAGCCCGATGACCACCTTCCCTCACCACTTGGGCAACCTCAATCGACGTGCCCGAAGCAAACTGAGGAGTAGCTGGAATAGGAGAAGGATCGTCAGAGATCGAGTAATACCCACCACAATGCCCGTATACTGCGTGGGACGAGAATGATCCAGAAGGGTACCCCACTGCAAAGTAAACAGTTAAACACTGGTTAGTCTCGATTATAAAAGGAACGTGAACTCATCTTAGCTAAGATAGAGTCATTGCCGTATAAAGGGTGAGACGATTTGGTCACATTGTGCAATCACAAAACAGGGTATGTCGACAACATATCCCTGCCTTATAAAGCGTAATGTGGCGTCAAATCGCCCCCTTTAATTTTAAGATATGGTTTTGACCAAGCAAAACATATCTTTAAAGCGTCGATCCTCACCAAGGAGAATCAAGGCTCTTCCCGATTGCCTCGCCAAGGAGAACAACGTGGGGTAAAAAGGACCAATTTGCAGATTTTCAAGAAAAAAAGGGGTTAATTTGCAAAATTCCCAAAAATGCCAAAAAGTGTCGATCCTCACCAAGGAGAATCAAGGCTCTTCCCGATTGCCTCACCAAGGAGAACAACGTGGGGTAAAAATGGACCAATTTGTAAATTTACAAGAAAATAGGGACTAATTTGTAAATTTCCAAATACTGCCAAAAATAGCTCACCAGCATAGAAGGGAGGCGCGCCATCAGCCGACATAGCAGGGGAACGACCTCTCGGAGCACGCGACATGACAAGCTGCAAAATAAGTTAAAAGAGGTCAGATCTAGAAAAAAGATCACTTTTTTATCAGATCTACCCCCTTGGAAGATTAACTCGAGGCATCAAATCACACCCTCAACCCTCACATGCTATCCCACAAATGCATAAATTAAATTGAGCATGAAAAAGATCAAAATTATGGAGGATTTACCTGAAGAAAGGCTCGAGATCCAATAAAGATGGGATCTTTATGGAAACTTGAACCACGCGCTCGAGGGGCCTGAGAGAAATTCTAAAAAATGGTTTTTCGAGGGATTTTTCGGTCCAAGATCAAAAGGAACCCTAGATCTAGGACAAATATCAAGATTTGAAGGCGAAAGAATGCTCGAGGGAAGAGAAAAGCCAAAAAGAGGACAAAGGGGGGGCCGGCCCTAGAGAGAGGAAGGAAAAAGAGAAAAAGAAAGAAAAATGGACCCCTTTTTATAATGTGGACCAAGTTGAACCGGATCGGACCAAGTTGAACCGAACCGGACCAGTCCAAATCAGTTCAAAAGAGATTGAATTAAGCGTCGAAACGACTTCAAATCAACTGAGGGTCTCATCCTTGGTTTATTCCTGTCTCTCCCACACATTCGGACGGAGCGGAAGAATTTTTTTGAGTCGAATTACTGCCTTTTTTGGCTCATTTTCAAGCCGGTTCAGCTTATTTTGAGCACGGAAATACTCCAATAAGGTATACGAGTATAAACTATTCCCTATTTTTATTGAGAAGTTCCTGGAGAATATTTTTCTAAAAATATTCTTAAGGATAACTCAATAACACGACGCCGGACAACGCGTCGCAAATGAAGACTCAACGCCAACAATCGAGGGTTAGTTGTACGTCGAACCAATGAGCACGAGCTAAAAGATTGGAAAATCAGAAATCGACTTCAAGTTCAAATTCCGACAACGGTCAGACAATAAATGCAGCACCGGAATCCTTACAAGCATTCGACAAAGCACCGAATAGCCTGAAGGAGTGAAGGAATACAGAACAAAAGTCGTTCCAGGTCCCGTTACACTGACAAGGAGTAGGGGCAATCATATCCAAAGCATTCCAGACTCTTCTATAAAAGAATGAGGCTGGAACACTTTGGAGGGGGTATCTGTAGGCGTATAAAATTGCCTATGGGTCCCTTAGCATAGCTCGACACAAGAAATCGACAAATCAACGGACGTTCGAGCAACGAAGCGAACTAACAAGGCTACGAAGCCAACGAACTGCACACAAGCAACGGAATACGTTCGCATGTGGAATCGATCCAACGGTTCGGAAAATCAACGAGTCGTCCAACAACAAAATAGGATTTGTACTCAAACACCGAGGCGGAAATACTGCCAAATAAAGACGTGGGCTATCAAATCAAAGTCCGGACGAATCAAACGAAGAACCGAAAGACGGAAAATACCGGAAAACGACGAAACACGACACACCCGGGGACTCGGCCTGAACCGAGCCAACCCGGGTTGGCTCGGCCCAAACCGAGCCAACCCGGGGTGGCTCGGCCCAAGCCGAGCCACCCCAGGGTGGCTCGATGGCCGAGCCACCCCAGGGTGGCTCGGCCAAGGCCGAGCCACCCCAAGGTGGCCGGGTGTTCCCCCCCTCCCTCTTGTGCACGCGGGCACAGTTCAGGTATCCTATAAATAGGGGGGGTGGTTGTTCATTTGAGAGGACTTTTTTCTGAACTTCTGAAGAGCCGAAACTCTGCCGGATTGTCACCTCAACTCGGATTTGTGATGGCTTGGAGATTTGGACACTCGGATTCAGTTCTTGGTGAGCACCCGCAACAAATAAGGCAGGAGTTCGAAGAGGCTAATCCTTAGATCTACGTTGTTCTACTCTGGATCTAAGCTTGGTTCTTAGATCCCGAGATTCGAGCGGTCGTTTCCTTGGTGAAACAATCCCTCCCGGCTATTATCTCCTTGGTGGGATAATACCCGTTATACCGCGTAGATCTGTTTGGATCGAGATTGCACGGTGGTCCACGGTAATCAACCCCGGCACAGGCAAACAACCCACAAAGCGAGTGACCGCAAAACAGGAGCTCGCGATCTGTTCGTTAAATAAGGAAAGTTGTAATTTTTCTTTATTTGTTTTGAATTTCGTTGTAACCGGCTCTTATAAAAAGACCGGATCTTTGTAAACGCAAAAAGTTGTTAACATTGAGTGCAATGAGTTCGTCAATGAAGAAGAATCTGATTTTTCCCGCGAACAATGTGAATTATAGAAAGTTGTCTAGCATGGAGAAGTTAGGATTGCTTCCGAAATGTGGGGGTAACAAACCTGACAAGTGTGAAGTTTGTGCGTAAGCAAAGCTGACAAGGAAGCCATTTCCAAGTTTTACAAGGAGCATCAACCTATTGGATCTGATTCACTCAGATACTTGTGATTTCAAGAGCTTTGTCACTCGAGGCGGCATGAAGTACTTCATCACCTTCATTGATGACCACTCTCGCTTCTGCCACGTCTACCTACTGAAATCTAAAGATGAAGCCTTTAGCAAGATTGTTGAGTTTCAAACTCGAGTGGAGGATCAGCTTGGACTTCAGGTAAAAAGACTCAGAAGTGACAGAGGAGGGGAGTACCGATCTAAGGAGTCAGAGACATACTTCAAGGAGCATGGAATCATTGCTGAAACTACTACTCCGTATTCTCCGTAATCTAATGAATTGCAGAAAGGAAGAATCGCACATTGATCGAGATGGTGAATTCGATGCTAATTACATCTGGTCTACCTACATGCTATTGGGGAGAGGCTTTGCTGATGGCAAACTGGATTCTGAACAGAGTACCCTATTCCAAAACTGATAGTACTCCTCATCAGTTATGGTTGGGATATTCAAATCCTTTGGATAGTCTCAAAGTGTGAGGGTGTCTCGCATATGTTCGAGTTCCAGATATCAGAAGGCCTAAGCTCGGACCAAAGGCAAACAGATGTATGTTTCTTGGCTTTGCTGAAGATAGTGATGCTTGAAGGTTCCTTGATCTTAGAACCAACTCCGTCATTGAAGCTCGGGATGTAGAGTTCTTTGAGGATAAGTTTATCAAAGATAAAAGATTATTGCTCAAAGATATAGCAGAGAATGCTAGTACGTCAGACGCACCAGAGGAGCCAGTTTCACGAGAAACTAAAAATATCAGTGATGAAGGAGTTACTGAACCATCTTCCAAGCGTGTCAGGAGACAGAAAGATTTTGGAGATGATTTCAACACCTATAATATGGAAGGAGACCCACAGACTTTCAAAGAAGCAATGTAATCAACAGATGTTCTTCTATGGAAAGAAGCTATAGATGATGAGATGAATTCATTGATCCAAAATCACACGTGGGAGCTGGTGGATGTACTTGAAGGTGCTAGGCCTATCAGTTGCATGTGGATCTTCAAGAAGAAGCTTCGTATTAATGGTACTCTTGAGAAGTACAAAGCAAGACTGGTGGCGAAAGGATTCTCTCAGAGAAAAGGAATAGATTTCTTTGACATCTATGCACCAGTTTGCAGGATCACTACCATCAGAGTGCTTATCGCATGGGCGGCGATAAAAAAGTTCGTCACACATCAGATGGATGTGAAGACTGTCTTTCTTAATGGAGACCTCACAGAAGAGATCTACATGGAGAAACCAGAAGGACTTGATGCTCCAGCTGGTACAGTTTATAAACTTATTAAGTCTCTATATAGACTTAAGCAGGCACCAAAACTCTGGCATGAGAAGTTCGATGGGGTTGTTCGTAATAATGGGTATCAAGTCTGTGAGTCTGACAAGTGTCTATACATCGAGGTCGCTGAAGGGAAGATGGTGGTTATCTATCTCTATGTGGATGATATGCTCATCGTCGGGAGTTATTTGGAGATAGTAACATCTACCAAGAAATTTCTATCAGCTCAGTTTAGCATAAAAGACCTTGGAACTGCAGACGTGATTCTCAGAATCAAAATCATATACTCTGAAGAGGGTATTGGATTATCCTAATCTCATTATGTCGAGAGCATACTAAAGAAGTATGGCTACTACGACCTGCCAGAACTGTCAGTGCCGTATAATTATAACAAGAAGCTTCGACCGAACAGTGGAAGACCAGTAGAGCAGCTAAGGTACTCAAAGATAATTGGAAGTCTTATGTACGCGACGAGCTGCACAAGGCCAGATAATAGCATTTGCTGTATGAATGCTTAGTAGGTTCACAAGTAATACTGGAAAGCATCACTGGGATGCTGCCCAGAGATTGATGAGATACTTGAAAGGAACTATAGGTCTGGGCTTATTCTACACTGGATATCCGGCTATAATCGAAGGCTATTCAGATGCGAGCTGGTGTTCAGATCTACTGGAGGTTTTGTCTTCATCATAGGCGGAGCTGCCGTCTCATGGAAATCTAAGATGCAAACTATGATTGCATAGTCATCGATGGAATCTGAGTTCTTGTGAATGAATCCCATCCCCTAGCGAGCTTTAAAGTCAGCGAGGGCGTAGCAACAGCACCTTATTGAAGTAGGGCGCGCTACGGCAACACAGTACTTACGGGGTGGGGGCTTGCTGTCTACTTTGTGAGGCTTCACTGCCCTATTCTGTAACTTCCCTTCTTTCGTCTGTCCACGAAGCAGTAAAAAGAAAGAGAGAAAGGGGCGCGTATAACGCAAGAGTTGTGGCGGTTGTATGCCACGAGGTCCCTATAGGCAAGGGGACAAGTGAATCATCGCTTTTGGGTGCAGGCAGCCCTCTACCATCCATCCCATTGCATTCCTCTTGTAGAGTACTGTACCGTCTTAGACCAGATACATCTATGGAAATAAAGGATTTCTTATATAAGAATCTTCATTTTTTTATTGATAGCGATCCCCATTCATTCCGTTATTCTCATAACTACAGATTGATTGTCCCTACCAAAATGGTAGTGGTCTAGGGAGCGCAATTGCTAGAGCACGAGAGAATGAATAGTAATGATTTAAGCAAGAGCAGCCGGACGGACTACTATAGTGAGTCTAGTGACTACTAAAGTCTTTTATTTCTTTGTAGTTAAGTAATAATGTCTAGTATAGCAGCCTTTCTGAGCGAGCCTCTGGGATCTCCTGTAAACCCCCATTATTTTGTAAAGGGAGGATATTAGGGGAAGCAGTGAGTGGAGATTCCCCTGCAGAGAGTCGGATGAGGGGAGACCCTCACGTCCAGTTCGGAGGGCGGGGATATCCCGACCCTACTATCATTATGCCTTTGCAATGTTACTTGGTTCAACTCTATTTGTGACCTTTTCTCGTATGTGGGATTCTTTATCTTCTTGGGTAGATTCTAGATCGTCTTTCATTTTCATAGTTAGTTGTTTTCTTAATAATAAGTCAAGTCAAGAATAATAATCAAACTAGAGGAGCTTGCCAGGATGGCTTGGTAAGCAAGCTACCTGTTATGTAGGCGCCAACTCCCAGTTCTTTCTCTTCTTTCTTTTTTAGTTTAGTGACAGTTCATCAAAACAATTGTCCGACGATTGCTAGACCGACCACGAAAAAGATCCAAAATCGGGGTCATCTTCACCCTTTTGAGGGAAGATGATACGCGGCAATAAGAAATAATAAAATAGTTGGGGTTATGTATTTTGATGCTCACTCGAGGTTTTCTGACTGAAAGGGCCAACATCCACACCGACAGTCAAGACTTCCGTCTGATGTCGCGCCTAGGATAGTTGACTTGTCCAAAATTTCTTTCTTTTCTATGGAAAAGAATTCCAATATCATTGGATGGAATGGGTGACAGAGAGCATCTTTATTCCACCTGACGTTAGAGTAATAAACAGACGAAGACGTCCACATAGGTTCCCATCGTAACCCCACATCCATGGGGATTTCAAACAACTTAGAGACATACTGTTCAGCCAACTCGACACAGCGTGCTCTAAAGTCTGTTAATAATTCGAATGGAGCAAGCAACGGCTGGAGGCTTGATGATCGATTCAAATTCGAAATTCGTTTTCTCTTGCGTATTAAGATGCATTTTGAAAGTCAAAATAATGAGAGGCGATGGATCCCTCACTAACTGATCTGTCTTGGCATCACGATGTTTTATCATCCTTCTATGAAACACCGGGATGCATCGAGGGATACCTGTGCTACAGGAGATGAAGCTGAGTGGCTCAGTTGTATTCTTCGAGACCTTCCATTGACAGAATTGTAAGGCGCAATTACAATCTATTGTAATAATCAGGCAACGAGTGCTGTGGCAGCGAACTCGTTATTCAATGGAAAGAAGCGGATCATTCGTCTAAAGCATGGCTATTTAAGAGAACTCATTTGCCAATGAGTCATCTCGGTGATTGACGTTCGGTCTTCAGAGAATGTTGCTGATCCTTTGACTAAAGGTCTGAAAAAGAATATAGTCGAAAGGACGTTTGCTGCAATAGGTCTCAAAGTTTTGTGAGTTTTACAAATACTTACCATGTTCATCTAATTATTAGTTCAAAGCTTATGCTACTAATAATAAAGATAACTGGTTCAAAAGTCAAGTAAGATTTACAAAGTTTAATGAGCCTTACAAATACTTACCACTGTTTCCGGTAAAAGTTGCTGTTTTCATTGATGTTCTCTTTTTTTTTTGAGATCTGTTACAACTTTGAGCGTTACAACAGAGTTTAAATGAAAACAAAAGATTACAACTTAAACGAAAATAAACACGAGAGCCCGGTTTGGTACGGTCTCGCTTGCGTGGGTTGTTGGCCTGTGACGGGGACGTCGATGTCCGTGGACCGCCGACTCTTCAAGATCCTTGCCGGTAAAATTCGGCAGAGTTTCGTCTATCCGCGTAGGATATAGAAACAGAACCTCGTCGATCCGCGCAAGATCTAGAGGTTATAAGCGTATATCTCGGCTAAAACGAGATAATAGCTCTTCTTAGTGTCACCGCTAAGGAGCAACACTAAGGATCAGAGGGGGGGTGAATGAACCTTGATGAAGAACTCTGACTCCTCAATCCAGCAGGGCTTCGCCGCTTCCAAACTCCGGAATTTCAGATCTCGAGGATAATCCCAAGAACGGAAATTCTTCTCCCAAAGCTAAATCAGAGCCAAATCAAGAGCCCTTGTAAATGGAGGGCTAAGGGGGCTATTTATAGCCATAAGAGAGCACCTAGGGGCATATGGACACCCCAAGAGGAGAGACACCCCCTTGGGGGTGTCCCGAGCCAGCCGAGACTTGTTTGGGTGTTCCCGGTTCAGCCCCGGGGTCGTGCCGTTGTCCCGCTGTTGACTCGCCGTTGACTTTTCGTCCGAACTCGGATTTGAGTGATTTCGGATGCGTTGGAATCGTGACGGCGAGCTCTGTAGGCCCCGATGGTTAGATTATCTATGGGGTGATCGGGGCACAGCGGGCGTTGGTCCGATTGCGGTGATCGCGGGGTTTTCGGTCAACCCGTATCCTCGTGATTCTGACATTCTGTCGGCTCACGTAATCCGTCGGTTTGCTTCAGTCGCTCACCGGCGTCATTTGAGCTCTTGTGAACTGGGTAGCGTCGTTCGATCGTCGATCGTTAACACCGAGCTGTGTTCGGGGACCTATCGGCAATTTTCGATGCCTACAACCACTTCGTCAAGTTATTAGTTCAAAGCTTACACTACTAATGACAATATGATTGGTTTAAAAGTCAAGTAAGATTTACAAGTGAAATCCTATCATGTAAAGAGGTTGGCCGTTAAGCCTTAATGGGTCCAAAGCATTACAGATGTGGGATGTTGGATCGGTAACTGATGCGGCATAAACATGTACCAAAAAGGTTGCAAGTGCACAACCGTGTTAAGTTATAGTATTTAAGATATCGATCCCACGAGGAAGGTGTTTTGTATGAGAAAATATAAAATTGGTTCTTATGTTGTGTGCATGACAAATAGGAGTGATGAGTAAATGTGATTGTGAAGAGATTGAGATAGTGAAAATGGTGTGTAAATAGATGCAAATTGTAAGTGAGAGTGGATTTGAAAAAAAGAATGAGTATGATCAATAAGGTGAGAAGGAAAATTGAATAAAATCAAGAAACAAATAAAAAATCAAGAATGAAGAACAAAATTCTAGAATAAAAGAAAATGTAAGAGATTAAAGATGGTGGATTCAATTATAGATATGGATAATCTAAAATTGAACCCACTTCTTAGAAAAGGGTAATTCCCTAGAGGGTTCTAGCCTAAAGGCGAATCAAACAAAATAAAAATAAACAAAAAAAAACTAAACCCAAGAGGGTTCTAGCCTCAAGATGAATAGTATAAGAAATTAAAATCTAACTACAAAATAAATTACAAAATCTAAACTACAAAATAAAATTATAAGAATTAAATGCAAGAAAATAAATCTACTCTATAAGCATGAAATAAATCTAAGGCAAGAGGGTTCTAGCCTCTTGGCTATTTAACAAGAAAATAAAATCTAACTACAAGCATAGAAATAAATCTAAACTAATAAGCAATAAAAGAGAAAAAGAAAAGAAATGCAAACCTTCAAATAATTTTCCATCTTCATCATCCTGTTGGCGTTCTTGTTTTGATGATGTTTAACAAACAATTTACTTCTAATGTAGTTTGTCTTTGGCGTGTTTGTTTTTGCATTTATCTCATATCGCCAATTGTGCATTGCTCATTCATTTCATCTACTATCCTATTTAGATTGTTTACCCTTGTGTTGTTTATATATCCTGCATATATTTCTATCATATAGGATATATCACCTTGTGTATATTGCATCTTTGAGTTAAAGATCCAAGTTATCTTTTTGTGCTAATCTTGTTTTGATTGTATTTTTTGTCTTGCTTGTACATATATATTTATCATGGTCATGAAGCGTGCACATTTGTTAGGCTATGAATCTAATGTTGCTCCTAAATTCATTAATTTTCCCTATGCACAATGGGCTTCTAGATTTAAAATTTTTGTGCAATCTAAAAATATTGATTTATGGGGAATTATTGATGATGCTTATATTATACCCACTATGGAGAAATCCAAGTGGAGTAGAAATGATAAAAGATTGTTTACTATGAATAAAGTTGTGTTAGAATATATGCTTCATGCACTTGATTCTTCTATTTCTAACAAGCTTGCTCATTTTGATAGTGCTTACAAATTGTGGATATTCATAGAAGCACATTAAGGAGACTTGGAGGCGATCCAACAAGCTTTGGCGGATCCGGCTTCAAGTTCATGTGGAGCTTTATGCACACGAGCACTAGGCGATAGCCCTAGTGAGGTTTGCGAGTTCGAAACCACTAATGATTTATCTAGTGATGAACTTGCTTGTGCTAGTGAAAAATTATTACATGCCTACAACAAATTACAAAATGATTTTATTAATTTAAAATGCAAGCATGATAATTTAGAATCCGATCATGAGGAGCTAGTGTTAAAATTGGATGTCATTGCAAAAGAAAATACCATGCTTAAAGAAAACAATGACATGTTAATTTTGGAAAATGAAAAATTGACATCATCCATTTCTAGCTTAACTCATGAAAGAGATAATGCCATGTTAGAAGTAAAGTACATACAAAATGATACGGCTTCTTTTATAGATGACTATATATGTTCTACTTCTAATAAAAATGCACATATGCCTAATGATGAGTTGAATGATGTTAAAAAACCGTATTTCTTCTTTAGATTCAACTCTTACTACATGCATTAATAATCACAAGAAACTTATGGATATATGTGCTAAGTCTCATGCTATCACATCTAGACATCCCATACACCATGCACATATATATAGCAAAGTTTACAAATGTTCAATTTGTGGTCGTAAAGGCCACTTATCAAAATTTTGTTATGTTGCACACAAATATAAGAATGCTAAAGCTCCTTGTGCATCTCATAAGGCTTATTCATCACACACACATTTACATGCACCTAAAGCTCATCATAAGCATGCTAATGTGTATTCATGTGATCTTTGTGGTCGTTTTGGTCATTTGGCCAAATATTGTTTTGATTTGAAAAATAAGTCTCATTTGCCAAATGTTTCTAGTAGACCACATATTTATAAATGTAATGTTTGTGGTAGATATGGCCACTTAGAAAAGTTTTGTTTTGATAATGTTTCTCATTTGCAACATAATTTAAAAGAAAAATCTTTATTTGCAAATGTTTCCCGTGCACGAGCTAAAGGTCCACAAAAACAAATGGATCTCTTTCATTGCACAAATTACAATCGGAAGGGTCATTTGAGTAAATATTGCTTTGACCGTGTTAGTGCACCATATATGTCCAAGAGGGTTCATAACCCTAGGACTTTGAGCTTAAATGATAGGGGTCATGTCCCTAAATCTTTTGGTACCAAGAGTTCTTGGGTACCAAAACAAATTTGATTTTAAACCAAGAATTTTAATGTTTTTATCTTTCTTTTTCTTGGTTTTGAAAATTATGCTTTGAAACTTTTTATATGAAAACAATTTTTAAAATTTGATCAAATTATCTTGTTTTCATGATTATTTATTTTATTTTGATGAGAGGACTACATTTATATAACCCTCCGGGCTTATTGGGTGTTTATTTCCAAATCATGTTTACCGGATGCTAGAATGATTATATGGGTTGAAACAAGCTTAAGAGCTTGATATAATTGTTGCCTCTCTTGAAAAGTGTGGTTTGATTTGTTGCCTTTGAATTCATTATAATTCACCTATATGATGATATTTATGTGTTTGTGCTAATGGATCATCCATTCGTGCTTTATAATGTATTCTATGAGTGGTTTGATCAAGTCTTACAAAGAAATTTTTTTTGTTGATCAAACATCATTTTTGGTTTAAATGGTTGATTTATGATTTCATTTGGTTGATTTGTTTTCATTCGAAAACTCTTTTTTTTGCATGATTCTCATGTTTTCTCTCTTTTGAATTCATAAATCTATTTTTTATACATGGTTTTTAGGTTTGTATTTTGAGACACCTATTTATCGTGACATATCATTATGTGTTCTCATTATCTTGTTTGTATGTGAGTGATATCTAGCATATCTTTCATTTATGCTTGCTCACATTTGTTTGTCATGTTAATAATTGCATATACTCTATATGGCTTTTTGATAGGGGGAGCTATTCCCTATTCTATTTTTATTTTTATACTCACCTATGCTTATTGATAGGGGGAGCTTTCGCTCTCTTAATTCTTTTGTCTCCTTTTTGATGTTGTCAAAGGGGGAGAAATATTGTGAGTATATCTATCTTGTTTATATGCATGTGAATTATAATTTATTATTCATTTCCTTCATGCATATATTTCTTTTTGTAAATTGTTTGTCATCATCAAAAAGGGGGAGATTGTTGGCCTTCTTGTTTTGATGATGTTTAACAAACAATTTACTTCTAATGTTGTTTGTCTAGTGCTTGTGTTTTTGTATTTATTCTAGGCAAACAACGTTGTTGGAGGATGGATGGATTGTGCCATAACGATCATATCCAATGGAGGTTGGAGGAATTATGGAGTGAAGCATCTTACAATTCAAAGTTAAAGATCAAGTTCAAGCTTCATCCGCAACGTGTACCAAGTTGAGCTACAATGAAGATCAAGATTGCTTGGGTAATTTAGTTTAGGATTTATATTATATGTGTTAAGTACGTTAAGCTCAATATCTATACACACACATTTATTGGTTTCTTCGTATATATATATAGTTATATATATATATACATAAGTTTTGGTTTCTATACATATATATAGTTTTATATATATACATACATAGTCTTGAGTTTTCATGTTTATATGGCCATATATGATTTCACCTTTAACAAGCTTATATTTATTGAAATCATACTTAGTGTTTTGAATATATTGCATAGAATATGCAATCTTATGAAAATATTGTATTTCTAGGATATAGACGTCATAACAACATGTTATATCTTTTATTAAGTCTATACAATCATTTCATAAGGTTTCAAAATGTTGTTTGAGTCAAAATATCAAAATATCAATTTCTAGGTTTTTATGTTTTTGAACATATTTGCAAAATGATGATATTTTTCATTTGGGAAGTCCTTTTTCGAAACCAGTCATTGTAGCATGTTTATTATCATGTCTACAATCATTCCCCAAAGTTTTACATTTTTTAGAATTTATTTGATATTTTTAAACAGGGTTTTAAAATTAGCAAAACAGTTTTCTGGAATGTCAGATTTCGGTCGACCGCACCGGTCGACCGATCCTGTATTCATGTGTTCATTGGGCGACAGAGAGTCTGTCGGTCGACCGGTCCGGTCGACCGAGAGCTCCCATCGGTCGACCGGTGCGATCGACCGACGAAGTCTCTGTTTGTTTTGTTGTTTTCAGATCTGCTCCCGGTCGACCGGATTTTCCGTCGGTCGACCAAATTCTTTCCATCGGTCGACCGACGAGATTTCCGGTCGACCGACAAAAGAACCGTTGGCTCCTAACGGCTATTTCTGAGCTGATCTGTCTGGGGCTTTTTTGTCTTTTTCTTGGGTGTTTTTGGCTGAGATTTCTAGTGGGTATATATACCCCATTGCTGATGTCTTTTCAAGCTAATCAAGAAGTTTTTAAACAAGTTTTTAAACAAGGTTTAAGTGTGTTTAAGGGTTTGTTTTGTTTGTGAAGAAGTTTTCACAAGTGGAGGAGATTATCTTCTTGTTTGGGCTTCAATCTCCATCTCTCCATCTTGTTATCAATTGAGAAGTTTTCTAAACTCAAACTCTAGCTTTACATTTATATACTTGTTTGATTATCATTGCTCTTAAGCTAGATTTTATATTTGAGTTTAGTTGTATTGATTTTTTTTACTCATTGTTACACACACCCACTTTGAGCTTATTGTATTTGCACTCATAATATATTTGGGGTTGTGAGAGTTGTAACATTGAGTGTGAGCTTTCATTGTGTTCTCATCCATAGTTGAGAACAATCAATTATTGTATTGAGCCTAATTGTGAGATTCACTTTGTAATACACTTGTACACCGAGTGAGGAGTGTGTGGTGAGAGTCAGGGATCGTCCCAAGAGGAGTGGCGTCGGTTGACGTGCCTAGGGAGAGGTTGTAACCAAGCACTTGAGGGAGACACGGCTAGGTCCAACACTTAGTGGGTGTAGAGTGGGATTACAATAGTGTGTTGATTGTAAAGTTTTCGGTTAGCTAGAAAACCGAGTGTGAGGTGTAAACGTTGTTCGGATGAACGTAGAAAACCCGGTTGATAGTGGATTTCTCCCCGGGAGTGGGGAGCGAAGACGTAGGACGGAAGGTCCGAACTCCGTGATCATATTGCTTGTTTGAGTTTGTCTTTGGCGTGTTTGTTTTTGCATTTATCTCATATCGCCAATTGTGCATTGCTCATTCATTTCATCTACTATCCTATTTAGATTTTTTACCCTTGTGTTGTTTATATATCCTGCATATATTTCTATCATATAGGATATATCACCTTGTGTATATTGCATATTCTTGCACATAACTCTTTGTATATCTATCTTGTAAGAATATATTTGTTAAGTATTTTTATTTGGCATTTAATCGGATTAGATTAGCATAAGACCCTAATCACCCCCCTCTAGGGTATAACAATTGGTATCAGAGCTTGGTGTTCTTTGATTTAAGGTCTAACACATCCAATAAAGAGAAGAAGAGAAAAAATTAAAGTGGTGAAAAAATTATTATTATTAATTGCAACAAAAAGTTACAATTTTGGAAGGCCTTCTCAATTAAGAGTAGCCCTCCTCTCCAAAAGGAGTTACAAAAATTTTCACACCTCTAACCCCTCACTCTCTACCCCTATTTATAGTAAACATTAATGAATGTGAACCCTTGGATTGAAATCTTATCTAAAATCATCAAAAATCAGCCCTTAATTCGTAACAGAATTGTCAGTATCGATGCCAGCATCGATACTGGCATCGATGCTGGTATTGATGCCCTATTAAAATTCTGCTTTCACGGATGGCTTCATCTCGTCGAGATAGGCGATTTTCATATATTATATGTTAAATTCCGCCTTCCGGATTGAGAGATATCGTCGTTTCTTTACGGCCAACCATCTTGAATACATTTTTTTCATATTTGATTTTTTTATTTTCTCCGGCTTCTACAGGCTACTCGGCTTGATTCTGTGCTTGGGCTTTTTGGCTCTTGCTTGTGTTCTTCATTTAATTCATGGGTTTTTGTTGAGAGATGGGATTTTGGGCTTTATTCTTCATTAACCTGCAATTAAAGATAAAAACAATTATTAGTGGTATATTTATTTATATAAAATAGATAATGAGGGTATAAAATTGTAATAAAATGTGATTATCAAATGCCCCCACACCTAAACTTTTGCTAGTCCTCTAGCAAAGAAAATAAAATGAAAGAAAACCTAACTCACTTTCGCAGGAATCGCGGTTGTATTTAGCGCATACAACAAGCCTTTAAACCCCTTGTAGTCTCGTGAGGGTTTGCAGTGAATATACCCACAAAATTCAGTCAACTTGCCAAATTAAAGAAGTTAGTAAATAACTAAATTTGCTTGATAACTGAGCTAGTTATTACTCAAGAAAACATTTATATATAACTCTAAGGTATATTTCCTAGAAAATCTTCTCATTATAGCAATACAAAACCAAGCCAAACTTAGACATTTAATTTAAAAGTTTTGAAAAGAACATGCTAACTCTTTGTTTAAAATAATATTCAAGTTGCTTGATCAAACATATTTTCCAAGACCATATATACAAATATAACTATGTATAAAACATTTATTAGTATTTTAATTTTTTTATATTATTATTATTTTTAACTCTTTCTTCCTTGATGATTTTTTTCTACTTTAACGGGCTTTCTAAGCGACCATTTAACAAGTTTTTGGCCAATGGATCCTAACCCAATTGGGCTTAGGTCATTAAGTATGGAAATACTCATTGGACTTAATTACTGGATCAGCTTAGGCTTTATAAGATAGAATCACCTTGAATTTAAGAGTTTTTTTTTTGCACATTTTTCGCACTCTTCTTTTTGTAAATTTTTTTTATATGTATATATTCTGAAGAAAAAAAATGTAAGTCAAGCCAATTTGCAAATTTATTTTTAACTCTAAGCTAAGCATGCATTCCATTATTTTAAATAAAAATCTAAGTTAAGGCTTAAGTAAAGTATACTACTTTGAAAATTATTTCTTAAGAACTTTATTTAGAGTTATCATAAAAGGTGAACTTGAGTAAATAACAGATTAGAAAATTTAAAATTTATCAAATAAATCAATTATTACATAACTTTATCAATTTGGCAAGTGACAATATTTTTATAAATTTTTTTAGAAAAGGAAAAAAAATGACAAAAATGCAACAAAAAATATAAAACAAAGAGAAAAATTAACTAATTCCCACCCCCACACCTAAATTTTGTATTGTCCTCAATGCAAACTCTATGATGCACAAAGTAAAGCAGATAAGAAGTAAAGTACTTACATTTGATCAGCTGATAAAAATCTGCAATTACCTTTGGTCTGAGGAGGATGGAATCAAAAATTTATTCTTCTTTCTCTTTTTTTTCTTTTTTTTCTTTTCTTTTCTTTTTTTAATTTTTTTAATTTTTTCTCTTTTTTTATTTTTATTTTTTTCCTTTTTTTTCAACTGAATAAGAAACTCTCGAATGAGAGAAGAATAAATTCTTTTTATTATTCTGAAATAAACAAAACAAATAATGTAGAATGAAGTGTTCAACACGAAGAGCTCGTATTCTACATTGAATCCTACCTTATTGTTGAAAATTCTTCCTCGGATTTTAAATAAATTCATAATGATGTAATCAATAATGTGAAATTCCAAGCATTTCGGAGTGTTCAATAATTTTTGTGGCAATGGAAGGTAGGTATTATTGGTGTCATGCATATTGGACTTAGATTCTTGATTTGTGAATGTTTGTTCTCTAACAACCAATTTTTCTTTAACAATTTTCTCAACCCTAAGATTCATGGTTGATGTGTAAAAATTTGGTTGTTGTTTATTTTCCAAAAACCTTAGTTCATCAAGAAAGAGTTTTTCAAAATTCAGTTCAAAGCGGCAATTGTTTAACACAGTTTCTTTATTTTGACAAACCTGATCTGCTTCTCCTAATATTTTCAGCTCCTCACCAAAAATTTCCTCAAAACTTAAATCTGACTCTTCTTCTTCTTCCTCTGATCTTTCCTGGATTGAGTTGTCAGAAGGAGAATGAATTGGAACAAGAATTTGGCATAAAGGTGTTCTTTCCTGATTATCGGCCTGTTTTACTGACTGTAGTGCATTCATTTGAGTGTCCTTAGGATTGACCACGGGTTGATTCAGAATTTCTCCTTCCTCTTCTTCACTTATGGCACTAGCTAGTTGATCAATGTGGGTTTCTAATCTAGTTATGGCTTGAGTGTTAGAGTTAAGCATGAGTTCAGTTGATTGCATAAAGGAGTTCATCGTGTAGGATGTTTGAGTTAACATATCCGTGGCTAGTGTGGAGGCCTTAATTATGATTTCAAAACCTTTTTCCAAAATATTGAGACGTTCACCATGATCTGTATCAAGAGGAGTGTGAGTTACAATTTGATGATGGGGAGACTGATTTTGATGTGACAGATTGGGTTGTTGAAATTTTGGATGAGAATTAAAAGGAACTGTGTTTTCCCTAGGAAAATGTTAGGTCGAAGAGGGAGTGAAGTTTTGAGTTTCGGAGTGGTTTCCTTGATTCCGTGCAATGTTTGTGTAATTTGCCCAATCTAGGTTGTAGGTTGAAAAAAATGGATCATTCACCGAATACTGAGATGGGCTCTCTACAAAATCCCGAGCTTCATTGGGGATTTCAATCCTATTGGGATAACATAAATTTTGAAAAACATGTCCATTCAAAACGAATTTGTCGATGTGTATTATCCCTAATCCATGTTTTGCATGCACCAACAACAATTTATTTTTATACTTTTTTTTATAAAAGTTAGTTTTTTTTAAATGAGGATAGAATGGGGAAAAAAATCTTAATTAAAACAAATCAAAATCAATCACTTTTCAATCACTCTAACTCTAGGGTTTAGCCTAACTCAACTTGACCAGCTCCTAACCAAAAACTCCTACAGTGAAAAGATTAAAGTTTTACCCAGGTAGTTAGCCAGGTAAGGATAGTACTAGAGGGTGATCAGAGATCAATTAAGTACCTCGTTCCTTACGGAGCGCTTTACGCAACCCCTAAACCTTGCCTTAGACACCAACTAATCTGAGAAAACTTAAACCGGTTCACTTAAGGATTTCTTGTTCCTTATTGAGCTCGAGTCCTTAGGGCCAACGTCTAATGAGTTTTATTAGGCTTGGGTGGTGTAGTGAGGAATTAGTGATTTTTAGGCTAAGGGAAGGGTGATGAAATCTCTCACCTTATCTTGAATATGGGGTTTTGCCCTTAAAAATATTTTTAAGTGTGTGCCAAATCAAGATGCTCAAATCACTTGGTGAATTTTCCTACTAACAATATGAAATGCAACCCTATGAATTAAAAGCAACTAAAAAGGATGGAAAAGAAAAAATCTTCTTTTTTTTAATTAGGGTTAACAATCAAACAAATGAGAAGGGGGAAATTATTTGAATTTATTATCTTGTTAGTAAATGTCAAAGTGGAGAGTGAATTTTATTATGGTCAACAAAAATAAATTTTTTTTTAGTCCTAATTGTCTCTAATTGTGAAGAAGCTAACTAAAGGTGTGGAATTAAAAATATTAGGAAGAAGACTTACCACAAGCGAATCTTTAATTCCTCAATCTTCAATTCTTGATCTTTAATCTCCAAGTAGTTCTTTCACAATAAACACACAATTTAAAGAACCAAAATAATTAAAACCTACTTAAGCACCATCCCCGGCAACGGCGCCAAAAACTTGATGCGGCATAAACATGTACCAAAAAGATTGCAAGTGCACAACCGTGTCAAGTTATAGTATTTAAGATATCGATCCCACGAGGAAGGTGTTTTGTAAGAGAAAATATAAAATTGGTTCTTATGTTGTGTGCATGACAAATAGGAGTGATGAGTGAATGTGATTATGAAGAGATTAAGATAGTGAAAATGGTGTGTAAATAGGTGCAAAGTGTAAGTGAGAGTGGATTTGAAAAAAAGAATGAGTATGATCAATAAGGTGAGAAGAAAAAATGAATAAAATCAAGAAACAAATAAAAAATCAAGAATGAAGAACAAAATTCTAGAATAAAAGAAAATGTAAGAGATTAAAGATGGTGGATTCAATTATAGATATGGGTAATCTAAAATTAAACCCACTTCTTAGAAAAGGGTGATTCCCTAGAGGGTTCTAGCCTAAAGACGAATCAAACAAAATAAAAATAAAAATAAAAACTAAACCCAAGAGGGTTCTAGCCTCAAGGTGAATAGTGTAAGAAATTAAAATTTAACTACAAAATAAATTACAAAATCTAAACTATAAAATAAAATCATAAGAATTAAATGCAAGAAAATAAATCTACTTTATAAGCATGAAATAAATCTAAGGCAAGAGGGTTCTAGCCTCTTGGCTATTTAACAAGAAAATAAAATCTAACTACAAGCATAGAAATAAATCTAAACTAATAAGCAATAAAAGAGAAAAAGAAAAGAAATGCAAACCTTTAAATAATTTTCCATCTTCATCTTCATCTTCATCATCCAACAAAGAGAAGAAGAGAAAAATTTAAAGTGGTGAAAAAAATTATTATTATTAATTGCAACAAAAAGTTATAATTTTGGAAGGCCTTCTCAATTAAGAGTAGCCCTCCTCTCCAAAAGGAGTTATAAAAAATTTCACACCTCTAACCCCTCACTCTCTACCCCTATTTATAGTAAACATCAATGAATGTGAGCCCTTGGATTGAAATCTTATCCAAAACCATCAAAAATCAACCATTAATTCGTAACAGAATTGTCAGTATCGATGCCAGCATCAATGCTAGTATCGATGCCCTATCAAAATTCTGCTTTCACGGATGGCTTCGTCTCGTCGAGATAGGCAATTTTCATATATTATATGTTAAATTCCGCCTTCCGGATTGAGAGATATCGTCGTTTCTTTACGGCCAACCATCTTGAATACATTTTTTTATATTTGATTTTTTTATTTTCTCCGGCTTCTACAGGCTACTCGGCTTGATTCTGTGCTTGGGATTTTTGACTCTTGCTTGTGTTCTTCATTTAATTCATGGGCTTTTGTTGAGAGATGGGATTTTGAGCTTTATTCTTCATTAACCTGCAATTAAAGATAGAAACAATTATTAGTAGTATATTTATTTATATAAAATAGATAATGAGGGTATAAAATTGTAATAAAATATGATTATCAGTAACATGCCTAAAGGACTCACTGATAATCCTATCATGTAAAGGGGTTGGCTGTTAAGCCTTAATGGGTCTAAAGCATTTCGAATGTGGGGTTTTAAATAGGAAACACGCCTAAAGGACTCACCTAGAATCCTATCATGAGAGAGGATGGCTTTTAAGCCTTAATGAGTTCAAAGCATTTCAGATGCAGGATGTTTGATAGGAAACACGCCTAAAGAACTCACCTATGCCTGGGTGGAGATTTGGCCGTCTCCTATGGTGTCTTGTGGAAAGATGCCTAGAGCCCTAGCAGAAAACCAGGACTAGCACAGGGCCATAAATGTGCAAAGGCAAAGGCAAATGTGGTTCAAAGTGAAAACTATCACAGATGAGTTTGATCTTATGTGATCGCTAGATTTTAGACATGTGCTGGTTCAAGTCTCTGTGACACCATGCATCTATCTTCTATTCAGTTGGTCTAAAGGGAATTCAAGTCCTTGCGACATCTACCTTATGCACAACGATTGAAACGACGGCACCATAACACGATACTAGTTTAAAAACTTGTAGGAGATTGTTGGATTTTTTAGTCAAAACTACTTTCCAAAATGAGTTTTTAAACTATATATATATTAACTACAAGTACTTTTCATAAATGCTTAGTAGCCTAGTGGAAAGTTTATGTTTTGGTGTTTCAAAAGGTCCCTAGTTCGAGGCTTGCTAACGGCAAGCCGAGAAGTGTTTTATTTGAATTTATCCCTCATAAGTTCTAGTGGGTCGTGGGCCGTGGGCCGTGGGCCGTGGGCCGTGGGCCGTGGGCCGTGGGCCGTGGGCCGTGGGCCAATGGGCTGGGGATCGGGGCTAATCGGGCTGAGGCGTTAAGTGGTGCTTTGTTAGGCGCACTTTGCACTTTACACTTCGCACGGAGGCATCGGGGCGAGGTGGCACTGTTTGCAGCCACGTTGGCTGCCACGAAGGTTGCCTCGCAGGCTGCTTCGTAGCATGTAGACGAGCTACGTATACGCACGAGAGTGACCCTAGCGTTCTCATAGTTTAACAAGGTTCGCTTGTTTAACGAGGTTCGTCTGTCATACAAGGTTCGCCTGTTTGACGATATTTGTTCGTTCGACAAGGTTCATCTGTCATACGAGGTTCGCTTGTTGACGAGGTTCGTCTGTCATACGAGGTTCGCCTGCTTGACAAGGTTCGCTCGATCGACGAGGTTCGTATGTCATACGAGGTTCGCCTGCTTGACTATGTTCGCTCGTTCAACGAGGTTCGTCTATCATACGAGGTTCGCCTATTTGACGACGTTCATTTATCAAACGAGGTTCGTTTGATTTGTTGAGACGTGACCCTCGCGTTTCGTAGCAACGCATCCATTGATTGGCTCGTATTCTGGAGTTAACGCATGTAGCGGTTACAACAGCATTAAGAGCAATTTAATGCATTGATGTTACAATCTTAATTGCTATTAAGAATTGTAACAGTCACATTAATTGCTTATGACTCTTAAGCTAGCCTTAGAGGCCAATAAATAGCGCCCTTGGGCAGCTCTTCGTTGCAAGCTGAAAATCCTCTCGCGAGCGTGGAATACGAACATCGCGTGCTGGAATACGAACGTCGATCCCGACGTTGTTGCTGTTGTGCTGCTGCTGCTGCAGGAACTTGTGCCCATAGGAACTTGTCTTAAACTGAAAGGTTTTGAACCGTAAGGTTCTGAGATCAAGGAGATCTTTTGCCTAGACCGAAAGGTCTTATAGATTGAGGAGATCTTGACAATACTGGGTTGGTGCACACTAGAGTATTACACTGCTATTCCTAGAAGCAGTTTGGCCTTGGGATCCTTGCACCGGAGTAGGCTAAATATTGCTTTAAGTACAGCATTTCATAAACGCACAGTAGTTAATTGAAAAATTTTAAAAATAACAGCACATCATCCTTCACTGTTCAATTCCAGATTTAACCTCAATTTCCAATATTATTTACACTGTGAAGCTGTTTTATGTATTTAAACATATCATTTAGGATAGAATAACAATGTATATATAATATCTAAAAATATCAAGGATACTATTTGACCAAGGAAAGGTTTTTTAAAATTACACTTTTAAAGGAAGCATACGATATGATATGATATGATTTGCATTATTCTGTCTTTCATCCTCTTAATTCACATATTTCTTTCACCAACTCTTAATTTGTATCTTTATTTTGTATCCAAGTAACATAAAGTTCAAGCCAGAAATGCATAGACCAATCTGAACTGACCAAATCAAATTTCATTATACTCGGTTTCCGAAACTAGGATGTTTTTGGTTTTCGTTTTTTTTATGGCTAACATTTGTGAAAACAGATTGAACCAATGGCCTGCTCACTCCTAAGAACTCTGATTTGAAAATTTTTAATTCATTTCACATGACCAAGCTAGCCCCTCCAGTCTTTACAGAAAACCTTTCATCACAAGCTTGTTAGAAATTTTATGAAGATTATATGCGGAATTAAACACAAGAAATAAATAATGACATTAATGGAAATATCACATGCAAGCAAACACCAATATTTAATATGGTTCAACAAATCGCGGCTACATCCATGGGGCAGAAAGAAATATTTCACTATGAATCAATAGTACAACTCCTCGAAGCTACACCTAAACTTGAGGATTAAATCACAAGAGGAAATACAGTATTACCTCTAGGGCACAAAAATCATAAAACTTGTATGAACTCAAATCTCCAACACCCTTTGCGAAAACAGCACAGTACGCTTGCCAGCATCATTCTTCTAAAGAAAATAGCTTTTGAATCACTGCAGTCGGGCAACCAAGTACTCTGGAAATCTACTTTTTCTCCTCTCTTTTCTCTCTCCTTACGTTGAATCAATGCCTGAAAATAGCTCTCTAATTTTTCTTTCTTCAGTTCTATACAAAAATCAAGCATAGGGTGTGTTCAATCACATGAACGCTTACATAAATATTTAAAGAAATATAACCCCAAGGTCCTCCAACCTGATCCAATTATAATTAGGCCTAATCCTCCTCCATTAAGGATTTAATGACATGGACCTTATGTGGGCCCTAATTTGGGCTGGACCCACTTAAGAATCTCCCCCTATAGCCCGACAAGAAGGGTATGCCAATCTATGACTCTTCACCGTAAGTCCATGCAAACCAATCACCGACATAACTCGGTTTTTCTCTGTGAATGGTTTTTATCAAAAAATCTACTAGATTCTCATTAGAGTGAATATTCTGTAGCTTTAACTCCTTTTTCGCAGTAGCCTCTCTAAACAAATGATATTTCATATCAATGTGTTTTTATCTTAGAGTGGAGTGTGGAATTTGTGCTCAAATCAAGAGCACTCACTCTAACCATCAATGAAAACATGATAATTGTCTTGCTGCAAGCCTAAATCCTGCAGAAATCTTTTCAACCAAACTATCTCTTTACCAGCTTTTGTGGCGACAATATGTTCTGCCTTCTTTATAGACAAAGCAACATATTTCTACAACCTAGACTACCAAGATATAGCTCTGCTTTCTTTCTTCATCTGCTTCACCTCCCACCACTAGAGGCACTTGCTCCCTCCCCGAAGAGTTATCTGATGCCGGCTTCTTGCCTTTATCATTCTTTTTGGCAAAAGCAGCCGACACATTTTTTGTTGAAGCTGGCTTCTTCACATCTTCCTTCCTTCCGAGAAGATCTCAGGGTGAGCCTCTGCATACAATTCAAGGGCTGTGGCCTTAGATGAGAGCTTGATGGATTCGGAGGAGGAGGTGAACAATGAATCTGAGGTAGACTCCTTATGATTGCGATTACCTACCATAGCCATGTCTGCAAACACCTTATAGTTACGTCTGCAAACACCTTATAGTACTAGCTTTGAACCTCTAAAATTCAAATACAATCCGGAACTGCCTTTTAAATATTTTAAGATCTACTAAACACCTTCCTAATGTACTTTACCTAGATTAGAAAGAAACTTACTTACAATGCCAACTGCACATACCACTATTTTTATTATCTGCAATCGAGCGTAACTTCTTATTAAGTTTCAAGTGACTTGCAAGAGGAGTACTAACTATCTTGACACCTTTTATATTGAATCTATTAAATAACCATTCACCATATTTTGTCTGTGGTAACCATAATTTCCTAGTTTTCCTGTTATGAGCAATCTCCGTACTAAGAATCTGCTATGCCGAGCTCAAATCCTTCAAATGTCAAAGGATTTAAATAACTCCTTCTTCAGTCCACTAGTTATTCAACTATCCTGACCAACAATCAACATATTATCCACATAAAACAAAAGAATAATGAAGATAGAATCTAAAAATCTCCTAAAATGTGCACAAGATTCTACAATTGTCCTCTAGTACTCATGACTCAATATGAAAGAGTCAAATTTCTTATACTATTGCTTAGGTGCTTGCTTCACACCATAGAGCCTCTTCTACAACCTGCAAACCATGTGTTATCATTTATTTTAAAACCTTACAACTACTCCATCTAAATCTCCTCCACCAAATCGCCAAGGAATACAATCTTCACATCAACTTGCTCAATATTAAGGTTTAAACTAGCTGCTAACCCTAAGATCACTCTAATGGATGCTATAATCACAAAAGATGACAAAATCTCATTAAAGTCAGTGCCTCCTAAAAACCCTATGGCTCCCCCTTTTCTATTTGCAAAGAATACTCTATGGAAGGATATATAATGGATGGTCTATGGTCTCTAGCTGATCTCTAAACCTATAGCTTTGCAATCTCCTATTGCTGGTGATGCTTCCCTACTGAAGAGTCCCATGCTCATGATTTTGATCACTATCTCCTTGCTCTGGCTTATGACCGTCATCATTAATAGCATCAAACTGCACGTGCTTTGTATTTGTAGGATGTAACTATACTGGAGACGAAATAGGTGTCGTATCTTGCATTTCACTAGTAATACTATCTGACTGCTCTATTCTCCTGAGATCTGTAATTGTCTAATCCTCACAAAAGACCATATCTGCTTGTCTAATAATTCTTCTCTTCTTTAGATTCCATAGCTTGGAGCCAAACTCATCTTCTTCATAACTAAGGAATATACAAGGAATCATTCTATCATCAAGCTTATGTCTCTGCTCCTTCAAAATATGTGCAAATGCCTTGCAACCAAACACCTTCAGATGTGACTAGCAAATATCCTTCTGAGACCAAACCCTCTCTAGATATCAAAACTCAAAGGATCTAGAAGAGACCTGTTAATTATGTTGTAGAATGCAGTGAAAATAGTTTCAGGCTAGAAGCTCCTTGGTATATTTACCATCGTTGACATACATCTGACTTTCTCCACAATGGTCTTGTTGTACCTCTTTAAAATTCCATTGTGTTGTAGTGTGCCAGACTCTATCCTCTAATGCTAAATATCATGCTTAGAGTAATAATCTCTAAACTTAATGAAAGTGTACTCTCCTCTATTATTAGTATGCAAACATTTTAAATTTTTGTCTGTCTGCTTCTCCACCATAGCATGAAAATACAATAAAATTGAAAACACTTGATTTTTTATCCTAAACATGAAGATCCACATCTTCCATGATGCATCATCAATAAATGTGACAAAGTACTTGTTGCCACGTAAGGACTCCACCTCAAAAAGGACCACAAATGCTAGAATAAATTAAATCTAGAATATTATCTTT
This sequence comes from Asparagus kiusianus, assembly GCA_022839385.1. Taxonomy (NCBI): domain Eukaryota; kingdom Viridiplantae; phylum Streptophyta; class Magnoliopsida; order Asparagales; family Asparagaceae; genus Asparagus; species Asparagus kiusianus. The sequence goes on along the minus strand of BQKN01065704.1, from coordinate 272,392 downwards.
TCATTTAGAAGACTTACTAAAAAAATCTATGTTGTTTGCCAAATAAACATAATCACAAGCGGCAAGTGATGAACCTTTAGTAAAGGGAATAAGAGACTTCTTTTTCTAATACATGCATTTGCTCTCACATACCCGAGCCTCCTGTGCTACAAACTAAGAGAGTCATCATCCTATGCCACACTCAAAGAAATATGAAACCTTCACTTGAGTCTTGTATAAATTGTATCATGTAATTCCTCTAGCTACCACAAGAGAGTCTTTGATGATTTGGATTATCCTCCACCAAAGTGAATATCATATCTCATTCGGTCCAAAGTAAGACCCAAAAGCAACTTGAGCCACAACTTGAGAACATGTCGCACATTCTTCAAGATCAATGTGCATCTGATACCTATCTACAATATATATCACTAGGTCCCACAATCTTCGAGTATCTAGTATCACTCATCTGCATATTGCCAAAGTCACTTACTCTGTATGACGTGAAAAGGTCCCGATTACTCTGTACGATGTGAAAAGGTCCCGATTGGAGGTAGCATGATATATAGTCCTGTATCCACTATCCACTCAAAATTCTGACTTGTAACATAATGCAATCTTCTTTCCTGAAAGTGAGAATAGCATTAGTCTTAGACAAGGTAGCAATAGTGTCGTTGTTTGCCTTCTTCGTCGCATCTTTCTTCTCATATTTATTCCCAACTTACTCTTTCTTCAATACGGTACAATTCTTCTTGCTATGACCTGACTTCCTACAATGAAAGCAACATCTTCCCTTAGATTTTGATCTACCCTTAGATGTACCATGATCTCTGGACTAGTCCTTGTACTTGCTCTTGCCTCTGTTCTCTATTACAAATGTATATGAGTTATCTATGCTGGCAGACTTCCTTCGAGTCTCCTTATTGAACTAACTACTAGTAACTATAATCATTGATAGCACACCATTTGGCCGCGTTATTGACTATCACCACTAATATTTCTCAACTATCTGGTAAAGAACAGAATAGCAATAAAGTCTGTAACTCATCATCCAGAGTCATACGCATCGTAGCTAACTAATTAATCAAACTCTTGAACTCATTTAAGTGTTGTGTCATATTGTTTCCTTCCTTAAACTTCAAGTTTACCAACCTCCTCATAATAAACGCCTTGTTTCCCATGGCCTTCCCTGATACCACTTGTTAAAAAAATTATTGAGATTATTTGCTGAATTAAACACAAGAAATAAATAATCCCACCAACAAAAAATATCACATCCAAGTAAACACCAATATTTAACGTGGTTCACAAATCATGCTTAGGTCTACGACAATCGAGAGAGAAATATTTTACTATAAATAAAAAGTACAATTCCTCAAAAACTACACTCAAACTTGAGGATTAAATGAAAAGAAGAAAAAATCTATTGTTACGTCTAAGGCACAAAAACTCTAAAACTCAACTCAACTCAAATTTCTAACACATACAAAGAAACCAACACCATACTCTTGACTATGTTGTCGTTATGAATAAAATGGCTCTTGATTCACTTCAATCAGACAAGCAAATACTCTGAAAATTAACTTTTTCCCTCCTCGCTTTTTCTCTCTCCCCTTGCCTTAAAATACATGCTCGAGAATAATATCTCTCGGCTTTTTCTTTCCTCAATCCTATCCAAAGTGGGCGTTTGGGTGGGCTTATTCTTTGAAACTTATAACTTATGCTAGCTTTTACTGGCTTTTAGCTTTTATGATTAAAATACTACAAAAATTAGTTGACCAGAATACACTACTAAAAAATGAGGCATCCTAGACGGAAAACTCCGTCTAGAAAAATCAGAATTCCGTCTAGGATGAGTATCCTAGACGGAAATCCGTCTAGAATACGCGTCTAGTAAGTTTCCATCTAGGATGTAGTATTCTAGACGAAAATTCCGTCTACAATACATCCTAGACGGATTATTCTAGACGAAATTTAATACCGTCTAGAATACATCATAGATGGATTATCCTAGACAGAATTTTTGTCTAAAATACAACATACTAGACGGAAAAAATTTCCGTCTAGGATTAGTACCCTAGACAGAAATTCCCGTCTAGGATAAATTCCGTCTAGGATGTTTTTAAATTTTTTTTAAAAGCATCCTAGACCGAATTTGAGCATCCTAGATGGAATTTCCGTCTAGGATGCTATGCTACAGTAGTATTTTTTTTTTTTTGCAGAATCTACCTTGAGTGCATGTTCACAATATTTAACAACAAAAAGTTATATTCATATCCAACACAATCTAATTATATTCCAATATCAAACCCAATTATATTCAAATAATACATTCACCAAAATAGTAGAGAGATACATAAATTGTTTACAAACTTTTACATAAATTATTTACAATGGTTATGACACTGCAGAAGCTTCTTCAACTCCTTCCCTATATATTTGCTCAAGCCCTCTTCTTCTCCTTCTTCACCTTCTTCCTCATCATCCTGAGTGTAACATAAGGACACAAGCAATGCATCAATATATGTACAAACTGATCCATAATATAAAAGATGGTGAGCAAAAAACGACTACTTAAACAAACACATAAATGTATCGGAGTTGATGATCTCAGATGTCGAGGCTGAGGTAGACCTCAAAGGAGATACAATAGGATTAAAAAAATTACTATTGTATAATTCAGATGGAAGTATGGAAGGAGATACAGACACCACATAGTTCAAAAGCATAACATGAAGGAATTTGAAGCTGACTCACCAGAATAAAATAATTTGCCAAGCAACTTGAATGACAACCTGAAAAAAAAGAAGCTTAGTGAAGGTGCAACATCTCAATAATTTAATCTAATGAGAACCTTAATCATCATGAAGGTGTCAAAATTACAGCAAATCACATTGAAGTACAAAAAGAACCACTTGACCTGTATAGCATTTATGCATACGCCTCATCAGATTCATCAAATATTTTAATCAAGAATCACAAATCAAACAGATAGGAAGTAGCAAGACATTTTTGTTTCCCTTGAGAAAAGCTCTTTGAAGCTGCTCATAATGTTCTTAAAACAAACAGAAACTTAATACTTCTAGTAGTCATTAATATCAGTACATCAAATTGATGCTGCATGCACAATCAAGATTTATGCTTCTAATCTTTCATGATGTTACAGCATAACTAACCCTAGTCTCTGCTGTCAGTACAATACAAATACTCACACTTTATTTAAATATCATACACGAACCTTGTTTTATTGAACGAACAAAACGTGCACATCTTAATGAGTAAATAAGAAACCACGTTAAACTACTTAAGACAGGTAACCATTTATGACTCTTCTTTATTTGCATCAAGTATACATGTCTTGGTCAACATGCTTTTTCTTAAAGATTTAAGGAATCAACAGACTTTCTCAGATTTTGTTTCTAAGTTCAGAACAACAAAACAAAAACAGACATGAACAACACATAACATGAAAAAAAAATTCTTAAACACTAGCAAAAGTCCATTAGCTTGCAGCAAAGCTAACGTACACATACATAAAAGCCTAAAAGATATGTAAATTGACTAACCACTTATTATAATAATATGCATGCCCAACCTCCTGAGAAAGGGTTATGACAACCTGACAGCCCATAAGTCATCTCGAGGATTCCAAATGATATTATTCTGATAATCAAGTATATTGCCTTTAACAGGATTTCATACCACACATTCTCCATAATTGGTCATAATCATTTGGGTAAATTTTACTAAATCTTTCTGAAGCAGAGTTATTATCCACAGGCTACGGCCTCTACAAGGGAAAGGAATTGAAAACAAATTTCCCATTTTTAGTCCATCCACAGACAAGAGATGAGCTCATTACTTCATTGATATGTTTAAGCATCCCACTTATGGATTAAAAAAGAACTAAATTACCACATTTCTGATGACAAAATTGGAAACTAAATCAAATTAACTAAACTTCTAACCTCGTCCCGCAACAGGTGGCAAGAGAAGAAACCTAGAATTACTCCTCGGCAGCTCCCCTTGCGACTCCAGCTCACTTATAATACCTTGCACAATCTTCCAACCCAAAAAAAAGTCACAAAAAAACCCCACATTTCCCCAAAAAAACAATCACAAACCAAAACCCTCACCTTCTGAAAATCCCTCGATTGCGTTGAATCGAATATCGGCCACACCTTATCAAAAGATCTTAGAAGACAAGCAGATGAAATACAATAATGATCTATTTTTGTTGTAAAGATTTGTAAGAAAATGGGATGCAAGCTTGAATATTTAAAGAGAAAATCAAAAGAAAATAAAAGTTCACATACTTTCCATCTTCTTGATGTGCTTATTCACTTTTCTTTCACAACCATTGCAATGCATAGAAACCCTTAAGATCACAGTCTGCCATAATCAAAACATTATGTACAAAGCAATGTTTTTTTTACAACAAATCTCAAGATATATTGAGAAACAACAGGAAAATTGAATGATAACTAGTGCTTGAAAATAATTTGGAAAGCAATTCATATTTGATGAAGCCATAACAGGAAATAAGAAGATAGAAAAGATTAGGATTTTGACTTCCGCCTAGATCAAAAGCTTCATATGGAATAAGGCTACACAACATTCTTTTTTTTTAAGGTTTCACATCTAATAGAAAACTAGAGCTTCACACCCAAAATTGCATCACACTGTCTACTAAAAAGAAGACCGAACTTTCTTTCAAAAACGTAGCTTTCATCAAGAACTCCTCTTTCTCATTGACGAAAGATTATTGTTTTAGCGTACAAAATCACCAATAAATTCCATCAGAGTGCATTATTAAGCTTGCTAAAATCAAAGCATAAGTCTGAAGAGTACCTTTCCTCTTTGATGGCTACCAATAAGAAGAAGGTTACCATCTCTATGCAGGCTTGTTATAACCACAACTACTACCATAATTATCCCTAAACGCACTGATCAAAATCAAATCTACTCAAGTTCTTCAACCCTAACTTCACCTAAGATCTGAGCGGGGGATTGAGCTCCTCATCGAACAAGTAATGATGAAAATCCTCAACAGCGATCATGGATCTCGCCAACTTCCCGATGATGTGGCGCTGCCGTTGCTGTCGGGTCTGATCGAAGATCCGATCGGCCTCCTCGCCGGAGATGCTGTCGTTGTCATGAGACTCGACGAGGAACCGCCGGAAGTTGTCGGAGCTCATGTGACGCCGACTCCCAACTCGATGAGGCTGATTGTTGGGAAGGCCGATGATGGGGCCGTTGGCTTTGAGATTCGCGTTGGCGTAGCGCTTGGACCCGGATCGGGTCGTGCTAGGATTAGCGTTAGGGTTGTGGGACTTAGGGTTTGTGGACTCCTTGGTGGAGTCGTCGCGGTCGTAGGTGACGGAGGCGCCGGTGCCGCCGAGGTACTCGAAGGGGAGGTCTTGGATGGGGAAATCGGACTATTCGACAATCAGAAAATAGACTCTTGAAATATCATAACATCATCAGAGAAGAATCTTATGTCTACAACTCCCATGTCTTTCTTGTTTGCCCGCCCCAACCTCTGAAACCTTTTCTTTTCTGAAAGCATTTGTTTGAAATGCTGTGAAATCCGGCGCATTCTGGCCATGACCGACTAAAGATCACTGTTATCCCACGAATTGGATTTGAACCAATATCAAGCTACTTGCCCTTTAGTAGATCGTGATGCGGATGGATTCTGGAGGGAAGTTTGGAATGGATTCTGAGACTCGATGAGGCTGATTGTTCATGAAATTTTCAATTTTGGGATGAAAATTTCCATTTTGGGGGGAAAGGAAGGCGGCTGGGGGTTTTGACGTGTTTATTTTTTTTAAATGACCAGTTATTCTAGACGAAAATTTCCGTCTAGGATGTATCCTAAACGAAAATTTTTGTTTAGAATATATGGTTAATTTTAAAAATAAAAATAAAAATAAAGAAATCGTCTAGGATACTATTTTAGACGGAATTTTTTGTTTAGAATATTTTATTCTAGACGGAATATTCTAGACGAGAAATCTCCGTCTAGTTTAGTAGCATTCTAGACGGAAAAATTTTCGTCTAGAATACGTGATTTTTTACTAGTGATAATAATTTTTTAGCCAAATCTAGCTTATTTAAATGAGCTTATAAGTTAGTTTCTTAAAAACTGTGGTATACCAGATTTTTCAAAAATGGCTTATAAGTTAACTTATTTGATATTTTAACAAACAAGTAGACATTAAAAAACTAGCTTAAAAGTGTTGTAATATATTAAAGAAATCAAATAAGAGACAAAAGACAAGTAATAATTACTATCATATATCACAGTGCACTAATCATGGGGACTAAATATTAGTGCATGAGTAATTAAAAATATCCACATTATAATAAGATCACACATAATCACCAAAATCATCAAGCTCCTTTTTCTAAAGATCTTTATAATGATTATCTTTCAAATGTTTGCTTCTGGCAAACTAGTCTGATATTAAAATTCACAAAAAAATTTTAATGCTAGGACGATCAATGACCATCACAAACTCAAGCAAGTATAAATTAAACAAATGCATAACCAATTTGTGCTATTCTTTCTTCTAAACTCAAGGTTGTCAGATTCAAAAAACACCACCTTGTGATTTATTATAATGCATCGGGTAGCTCATAAGGTACCACCAAGATAATTTTGGATATAAACTAATATTGTATAATTTCAGTGGAGAAAGAGAATCAGTGCAATTAGTAATAAAAAATGGATCACTTATGGATGCCAACATGAGCTTTAAAAACCCACAACTTAATTTTAAGTTTTCATGAGGCTTAGATTTTACTTCAAACAAGCAAATAGAATATTTAAAGTAAAAGCATCAAATTGATATATTATGACAATTTTTCATGATTGATGCTCTATCTTTTCATACTCAAGACTAGATAGCTGGTATGTACGCAAGTGTAATACAATCATGTCTAAAATATAACATGAATGATAAGAATGAACAATTCCATATATAACAGAATAAATCATGATTTTAATGAGAATATGAAGAAATTGTTTAGAATTATGATGTGGTCATGTCTAGACTGTTTTGGGGATAATCAGATCAAGCTTCATGTTGATGCTTCAGACATTTTCAGTATCACCGTCTGTTAGTCTATGTAAACAAAAGGCAAATTATAAAACCTTATGAGTGTCCAGAAAATTTTCTTTAGAGTAATTCAACTCCACTCGAGAACATATGTTGTTCTTGGGGTAACTTAGCTTCAAAAAAAAGCGTTACAGTAAATGCAAACTAAAAAGGTTGGGATCATCTCATGCAGCTTCCACAATCTTCTAATGAAAATTTTCAGTTAAATTGAACATGCATCTAAAGACTCACAAAAAACCATACTTCAAACGAGCAGCAGCAACTGGAAGAGAATGGCAAGACCTATCGGAGGTTTTAGAGCTTTCAGGTTTTTTTTTTTTAATTGTACATAATGTATGATTGTGAATCAACAAAATGGTTGCATGATAAATCCCTAAAATATGCACCCACTTAATGGATCACTCTGAAGTTATATCTTTTGGAACAAATAACTAACGAATGAAATCACTCCAGACCATGTAAGTACTAAGTATACTCAACATGAATATGGTTGTGTTTATGCATGTCCATCTCCATTCAGATAGAAAATTTTGTAGGAAAACATCATTATAAAAGGATACTTAGTACTGACCCCAATACAACCACATGAAAAAAATAATACCCAAATATTTTTATAAGATACTAAAATCTCATGCGATAATTCAAGATATTTTGACATGGTAAGGACGTTCCAAATTCCACCTTACAACTTACAAAATAAACTAACCCTTTCTTGGGTAATGGAATTACACTTTTAATTATGTGGATTAATTACTTTGCCAATTGTCGCTTTGTTCCAATATACTGACCAGAGCCATGTATCAGCAAGTAAGCGTGTAAATGTAATTTTAGATTAGTAAACCAGTTTACTGTTTACTTTACAAATTAAAAAGTTTGTCATAAATAGATTATTGTACCTGTCATTGAAAAAATGGCACTGGTGATGAATTAAAATGTTGATATTACGTGCAGATTCAGCAACAATAGGACTAGCCTTACCTCCATTTGCTCAGATTAGCATAAGAATACTTATTTATTTTCTAGGTTAGCCACATAAAGTAGAGCATTATAAGAATAAACAACTTGTGAGGCTATTTTGTTCAATACATGAGACACCCAATTGGCCATCACATATACGAAAATCAAAAGCATATTAAAATACAATAAAAGTTACCTTACACGAAAGATACGATTCGTTCCTAGACCATACACCGAAAGTTTTCTTTGTCATGGATTCAATGATCCCAAGATGGTTAGAGAATCGTGCTGATAACGTGTTGTAATATATTAAAGAAATCAAATAAGAGACAAAAGACAAGAGAAATAGAGAAATTATAATTTTATTCATCAACCTTCTTTTTCCATACATGGTCCAATTTATAGATACATTGTGGAAAATAAAAGGACATTTGGATATATGAAAAGTCACTAATTAATATTCCACATTCAATGTAATGTCCACATTCATTTTGTCTTTTAGGTTTCCACAAAATGACTTTTAGATTTCAACAAAAAAATAGTTTGAGGAAAAAAAAAAAGTTTCCCAAACAGCCTCAAAATTTAATTACAGGTGGGTTCGATCACATGAATCCTTATTCCAATATTTTAAGAGGTATTATTCCAAGGTCCTCCAAACTAATCCAATTATAATTAAGCTCTGCTAATCCTTCTCCCATAAGGTTTCAATCACAAGACCTCATGTGGGCTCTAATTTGGACCGGACCCACTTAACAGCAATCCTTCTCCCATAAAGCTAGTGCGTGTGTATTTCTTTAGTTTTATTTGTCCCCTCTCAGCATATTCCTTCTGTATCTAGCTTTCCTTTTATCTGGTTTATTTATGCTTTCGAGTTTGGTAGATAGAAATGAAATTTCTTAACAAATTATGGTATTACTTAAATGTAAAGCGGATACGAAAATTTCTGGTACGCATACAAGGAGAATGACTCGATCAAATATGTAAGTTCAGGCGAATCCGCTCGGTCATTAGCATTGGTGTTGTATATTTTTGGATTTGCATCTAATCTTTGAATGTTTAGCATCAGATACCTACCTAGGAAAGTTTTTTCTTTTAAACGTACAATACACTTTGGTTCTTCTTCACTATAAAAAAGTAGTAGAGATACCACTACTTTTAACCTTAATTGTTAATGATTGTAATACATTCTAAATGTAACACTCATCTACCGCCGTGTATTGTACTCATTCCTAACTTACACTGAAAAAGAAAAATCATAACCAACCCTATATAATCAATAATTATGATTAAGTATAATAGTACTTCTCTTACATTTTTTGAAAGTGGAGGAGATCAGATCCGAAGCAATATTAGTTAAAACCCTTGTATGGCTTCAATGTTAATGCATAGGCCATCTACATGGTCTTCAATCATACATCAAATTGGATAGCTTGCTCGAATCGTGGATCAAAGGCATCGAATTACCCCAAAATAGGCTCGACCCGGATCATCCCAAATCTTTACTTGGTCTAAGTAAGCCTCCACCAAAATCTCGGACCAGTTCGTGCATGCACTTCTCATGTCCACTTCCTACGCAAAATTCAGTAACAAACTCCTCACCCTCTCTCTCTTCTTCATCTCCATCAGTACCTTCTTCTTCTCCATCCATTAATTAACCTCACAAACAAAGTTCTCCAAACCAATGGGAACCGAAGCCATCGTCCCCGTCGAAAAAAAGCTCCGCATCTTCTTCTTCCCCTTCATCACTTCCGGCCACTTCCAACCAATGCTCAACATGGCTTCCCTCTTCTCCTCCTCCCACCCCTCCCTTATCTCCTCCACCATCATCACCACCCCCTCCAACGCCCACCTCGTTGTTGGGTCCCACCTTTCCCTCCACATCCTCCCACTTTCCCCCACTTCCCTCCCCCTAGGGTGGGACTCCACTTCCCAAACTTCCACCACCTCCCCCGACTTACAAACCCTCCTCTCCTCTCTCTCCCTCCTCCGCCACCCCCTCCGCCGCCTCCTCGAGTCTGACCGTCCTCACTGCCTTGTATCCGACATGTTCCTCCCGTGGACCGCTGATGTGGCAGCAGAGCTCGGCATCCCTCGCATCGTCTTTCACGGCACTAGTTCCTTCTGGCTCTCGGTCATCGACCAAATCAAGCGTCACCGCCCACACGATTCGGTGGTCGGGGACCTTGATCCCTTCGTCGTGCCTGGAATGCCTCGTGCGGTGACCCTGACTCGGTCGCAGCTTCCTGGTCCGGTTCGGTCCAGGACCCACTTCAACTCAGTCGTTAACCTGATGGACGAGTCCAATTCGAAGAGTTACGGCGTGATTGTCAATAGCTTCCTCGAGCTGGAGGGCGAATTCGCCGAGCATTATCGGGACTCGCTCAGCGGGCGAGCTTGGCACGTCGGTCCGGTCTCGCTTTCCCATAGGATTGAGGATCGAGATCGCAGTCACTGCTTAAACTGGTTGGACTCAAAAGAGCGTGACGCGGTCATTTATGTGTGTTTCGGTAGCCAGGCTAACTTTTCTACGAGTCAGCTTAACGAGTTAGCATCAGGTCTTCTAGACTCGAATCATTATTTTATTTGGATCGTAAGAAAGGAAAGCCCGCAACTATTATTGGACAGTGAATTATCGGAAAGCAACAAAGGGATCGTAATCAGAGGGTGGGCACCACAGCTGCGTATTCTTAATCATGAATCAATTGGAGGATTCGTGACCCATTGCGGGTGGAATTCTGTGATGGAAGGGGTGAGCACGGGTAAACCCATGGTGACCTGGCCCGTGTTCGGAGACCAAGCGGTCAATGAGAAGCTTGTTGTGGATGAGTTAAAGATCGGAGTTAGAGTCGGAGCCAGAATAAAAGATGAGAGCGAAAAAGAACCACCTTTAATAAAGAGCGGAGATATTGTGAGAGCAATAAAGAAAGTAATGGGAAAGGATGAGGAGGAGGTGATGAGGATGAGGAGGAAGGCGAAGAAGCTAGGAGAGGAAGCAAGAAGGGCAGTGGAGGAGGGAGGATCATCTTGGAGGGAGATGCAACGTTTAGTTGAAGATTTGATGAGTTTAAATAAGGATTTGGTTACATGATAGTGAGCCTGTTCGAGATTTGCGCTTCAGTTATACAGGTGTTATATAACACGAAATAAATGTAAGTCATGTTTCTATAATGCTTCCGAAAGTGGCTCTTATAATTACAATTATTAATTACTTCTCTTTCTTAATTTTAGAAGTAGAGGTCTGCGCGCACTCTACTTTTTGATAATAGAGGACCTAAATGCAATCCATAATTATATATGGTCCCAATTGAGGAGAAGTGTCATTATTTTGTTATACGTGTGGGCATTGGTTAAACATGTTTTGGGTTATAAACCCATATCCACATATTAATATTGTATATCGCCGCACAACTCTACAAAATATTCTAACTCTTTCAGGTTCCTTTCTACAGCAGATGTTATTGATGAGACTTTGAAGGTTTCTATCACTGCACTGAAAATTTGTTAAAAGGGTTAAAAAGAGTTTATATTCAAATGTTTCAGCAATGCTTTCTATTTTGAGTCATACGCATTCTAATGAGAAGGCGAACCCATATCATGTGGACTCTGATTAACTAACAGCTCTTTAGACACGTGCATGCGTTTGTTAACATGACAATATTTTTTAAGTAGTAACTACTAGCTCGAATTAAGCTAGTTAATAAGAATCAAGTGAACATTGCCGACGTCCATGTTACTATCAAAAAAGACAAACTTCAACTACATAATTTTAGCTGTGATGTTACTATCTTCATTATGAAGAGTTAAAAGATTTCCTTTGAAATCTTCATATTTATAATATCTATTCTTGAAACCTAAGTTATTATATAACACAAACTCTATCCAGTTATATGTAAAAATTATTTCTTATAAATTCAAGTCAATTAAAGAGTAGCATATAATAACACCTCGTTTTCTCTATGTCTTGATGGGTAAGAGCAATATCCCTAGAGATCAGCGACAGATCGAACACTGGCATCTAGCTAGTATTTTAAAAACTTCTTTCATTTGTACTTTCATATATTTTTCTGTAAGGGGCTAGTTGGTTCTTTTCTTAAAAAAACAAAACAAAATAAAATAAAATTTGAGTTTCCGACGTGTTTTCTTTGCCTATTTGGTTGGCTTCTTGAAAAAAAAGGAAATGGAAAACTATGCTAAAAAATCATTTGTTGTGCATTTTTGTGGGTTTCTTGGGAAAACTTTGTGTTTGTTTCACATGGAAAAAATTGAGTGAAAATGCCTTTTCTCTCTCTCTATGTAGTTTGGTTTGAAATAGAAAAAGAGCGAAACATTTGAGTTGGAAATGTATTTGTTTAAAACACAAAAAATAAAGCACTTGATTCGTTAGTGTGCCATTTTTAATAGTTTTTAATACATTTCCACTCCATTTCCTAGTTACTAGCTTGTAAAATTGGGTTTTTCATAAAAAATGATATGGCAATGGTTTTCTCACTCCATTTCCCTAAAACCCATGAGCAAAACGAACAGATGAAAAAGAAAGCTACACACAACGAAATCCTACGTGGCAACAATGAGGTTTCCAAGAAATTAGGTTTCTTAGTGTTTTTTTTAACCAAACATGCTCCAAATTTATTAAGAAATAAGTTTCTTGGAATAGCGGTTATTATTAGGTCTCATGTTTATAAGTCTACTATCTAATCTAGTTTTGATGATTAACAAACAATTCCTAACATTGTTTGTCGAGTGTTTGTATTTGGTTGTTAGGTATTCTACACAAAGATCCTCCACTTGGAGGTTGGTTGGAACTGAGCTTAACGATGATATTCAAAGGAGGTTGGTAGAATCGGAATGAAGCACGATGTGATTCAAGTCAAAGTCATTATCGCTTCATCTGCAACCATGATGAGCTACATTGAAGACCTATTGTTTGGGTACAGTATTTTAGGTCTATGCTTTGTGTGTTTATACTTAGAGCTCAAATATTACACACATACACGTTTTTGGTTTATCGTTTTCAAGTTTAACTGTATAAATATGAAACAATAGATATATTCATATACATATATGTTCGTTTCATATTTATCATCTTTGTTTTGAAAATAATATGTTTATAGATTAAATACTTATTTACACTATTTTATATATTTCCTCAAGTCTATTAGTCTATTGAAAAGTATTTCAAAACTTGTTTGGATTAATTTCATCAAAAATCAAGTTTTAACAAGTTCTTGTGTTTTACCGATTTGCAAAATAATATGCTTTGGATTAAAGACTTAATATAACTATTGTACATCTTTTATAAAGTCCATTAATCCATTCAAAAGAAGTTTCAAACTTTTTTGAAATTATTTTGTACAAAATCAAGTGTTTTGAGATTTTGTATTTTGACCGATTTTGCAAAATGATAAGTTTTCACAAACGATGAATGATATTTCAAAAATTACTTTTCTAATATGTTTTTATTCATGTTTATAAATATTTTCCCAAGTTTCATAATTTTTGGAATTTATTTGCTATTTTTAAATGTACTTTGAAAATCAGATTTACTATTCAAACTAGCCCTTGTGCATGTTTTATGTCGACTGACAAAGATCATCAGTCGACTGAAGAAACCCGCAGGAATTACCATTTATTTCTTCTTAGTTGACTGAAGAAACCCGCTGGAATTACCATTTGTTTCTGCTTAGTCGACTGATCCCCATCAGTCGACTGAAGCAGCTCATCAGTCGACTGATGGTGCATCAATCGACCGACCGGCTTTGAGCAGCAGCCAACAGTCAGCACATCAGTCAACTGAATAGTATCAACAGTCAATTGACGGCTATTGTAACGGCTAGTTTCCAGTTTCCTGATTTTTTAGGGATTTTATTGGATTTTTCTGGTTTTTGGGGTTTGTTCTTGGAACCTATATATACCTCTCAGCCTCAACATGTTGAATCACCTAAGAAAAGTTTAATACAAGTTTTGGCTATTTTGTTTAAGTGTTTTGAAGAGGTGTTCAAGTTTGCTTATGTGAAGATAGTATCACAAAGAGAAGGATTCGATTTTCAATATTGTGGAGTTCATCCTCAACCATTTACATCTCTTTGATTGTGAAGTTTTCTAAACTCCTTTTATCTAGCTTGTTCATATTTTGATTATTACAGTTATTTGCTAGATCAATTTGAGTTTAGTTTTATTATTACTTATTATTTTCATACACAACCACTTGATCTTAAGTTATTTTCACAAATTGTATAATTTGAGTTGTGGGTGTGATTGAGAGAGCTTACACTTAGTTCTCATCTTGTTTAGAGAATAAATCTTTTATTTGAGCCATATTGTTGAGAGAATACATTATAATATACAAGGACACTTAGAGAAGTGGTTGGTGAAAGACCGGGTCAAGTCTAAGAGTAGTAGCATTGGTTGTAAATTCTAGGGAGAGGTAGTAATTCTGAGCACTTGAGGAAGGTGACACAGGCTAGGTCAACATTTAGAGGACTGTATTGTGTATTGATAATTGTGTGAGTTGTAAATGTTTATTGATGAGCGTTCAAAACCGATTGTGTAGTATTTTTGAGATAGTGGAGGTTCTCCTCAAGGGTGAGGAGCAGAGACGTAGCTCGTGGGTCGATCGAACTCCGTGATCATTTTCCTTGTGTTTTCATCTATCATTTGTGCACTATCTCTTGTTCTTGTGTTTATGTTTATTTCGCCCATTGTTTAATTGTATATCCTTGCATATTTCATTGTATATTACATCATTAGGATATATTAGTTAATAATTTTTAATTTGGCATTGAAATCAGATTAGATTAGAAAATAACCGATTCAACCTCTCCCCCCCCCCCCTCCTCTAGGGTACTTTCAATTAGTTCATATATTTTTGGGAGGCCTATTTTCTAAAAGTACATCCATCCAACGAAGAAAAAGAAACTAGCTCTAGAAAAAATGGTTTCCATAAATAGTTTTTACTCTTTTCCCACCCAACCTAATAGTTAGTAAATGTTCAAATACTATTTAACTTTTCAGATCATTATCATCCTAAAATAACTAGATATGACATGAAAATCAACAGACATGCTTGAGGGGCTATTTTTTTTTATCTACATGTAACAACAACATTTTGTATGGTTTCTAGCAAAAGAATCGCAGCAAGAAAATTCTCAAGAGGTCAGCTTCCTAAAAGTAACTATAGTAGGAGCATGTTTAACTATATATGAAAGTTCTTGTATTGGCTAAAAACAAAAGGCTAATGCCATATCATCAAACTAGTGTATCTTAACTAAAAAATGTATATCTTTTACAATTTATAGAGGAATAAGGGGGTAATGGTAGTGGTTGGGGTTTCATTCTGAAGCCTCATCCTTTCTCTCAAGGAAAAAAGAAATAATAATGATAATAATATATAGAGGAACAAATACATTTTTTATTTGGATAACAAAAAAGAAACTTGGTTAGAGGAGCTCATTTCAAGAGAAGAGACCCGAGTTCAAGCTCTGGCACTCTCAGGAGGCATCAATAACTCCTCTCAAGAGGCTCAAACTTTAACCAAGGAAGCGGGCCGGGGGCGCGGGGCGCGCCGAACGCCCAAAGAAACCCCAAGAAACTAGATCTCACCTTAATGCCAACTTATTTCTAAGTGAATAGGGGAAGGTTTGAACCCAATCCGACTTGTGGGACTTTCTCCCACCTAACTAAATAGGAGGCCCCTTATGGGTAAGGGTGTCCATTTGGTCTTGAGGCCCAAGCCCGGTCCGGCCCAGTGTTCAGACTAGATCCGACCTGGCCGGTTCTTACTAGGGAAAAGCCCAGATTCCTGGGCCTAACTGGGATCCGAGCTCTGATCTAGATCACCTCGTAGAGGCCCATACCGAGCACAACCCAGCCCGGCCCGGCTAGGAAGATGGCCGGGCTGAGTAGCCCGGGTTCGAGTCTGGCCTGATCTCAGGCCCAGACCTGACAGAAAAAATTAGATCGGACCAGACCGGACCAGCTCGTAGTCCAATGGTCACAAATGTGACCGCTTGACTAGGCTGCCCAGGCCAACACAGACCCAACAGTTACAAATGTGACTGCTCGACCGGGCTACCCGGGTCGGCCTGGTCACAATGGTCACAAATGTGACCGCTCGACCATGCTGCCCGGGCTGGCCCGGACCTGGCCCGGTCCAAACGATCACATTTGTGACCGTTGTGTCGGACCGTGTCCAAGCCGGCCTGGACCTGGCCCGGAGCGATCTGACCAAATAGCCTATAATGACTATTTTAGGTCTTTTGACCAAAATAGCCCAAAAAGGTCAAAATGGCCAAATTTGAGGGCATTTTGGTCATTTAGCCAGGGGGTTGCCTTTATAAATAGAAGGGGATTTCATGTGTTTTTCTCATCTACTTCTCTCTAATATTCTCTTATACTCTCTAACACTCTCTTAGTCTCTCTTTCACCCTCTAAATCTCTAATCAAATGGCTTCCTCCTCTGATTATGAAGGGAAACTTCCAACTCCAGACATTAAAATGAGTCCTTCTTCTACTCCTACTACACCTACAGTCACTCCTCCTGCTGATGTTAAGCCCGAATCCAATGGCGATGATCCCACATCTAGAGCTCCTAAAAGGCCGAGATCTGATGTGTGGAATTTTTCAAGAAGATAAAAGTCACCAAGGATCAACATGGTAAACTTCTCACCCATAAGGTTAAATATGCATTGTGTGGCCATATTTTCCAACCTCATCATAAAAGTAGAACCAATCACCTTAAACGCCATTTAGAAAAGCATAATAGAGCTCAAGTGGCAATGTCTCAAGGAGACATCTATCAGTCTCTACTCTCCCAATCATCAACCCCCGCTAGCCTCGGTTCTTAGAACTATGACGCAATTAACGCTAATGATGGATAATTATTATTATCTAGTTATGATGCTACTATATTATTATCTAGTTATTATTATCCAACTATTATTCAAACTATTTTACAAGTTATAAATATTCAAAAAAAAATTCACTACTTATCATATCGATAATTATTTTTGAAATATAATTTCTCAAATGGAAAGTAAATTTAATAAGTATTTTAGGTCTATTCTTATTATTTTTTGTTTGGGTTCTTATCGATTCATGTTTGAAGGATGTTGGCCTTCAAAATTTGTTAAATTCTTTGTATGATATCATGATAATAAACACTAATGATGGTTAGACTGTTACTACTCTTACTTATCATAACATTATTAATTAAATATTATTTTTAAAGATTATTTGAGGAGTATGTAGGTAGATATGGTGTAGATACACATCAACCTACAGCTTCTGCTTCTATGAGTACAAACTCGGGCAAAGGTAAGAATTTTGATAGGCAATTAATGATAGAAAGGCTAACTGGTAACCGTGGATCTAAATCTAAATCATCCTCAAGGAAAGTTTCTGAAATTGAACAATATTTATCTGCACCCTTAGTTAATGCTCAAAATAATGATTTTGATATTTTGCAATGGTAGAGAATATGTGGAACAGTTTTATATCTTATACTTTCCATCATGGTTCGTGACTTACTAACAGTGCATGTTTCTACAATAGCTTTAGAATTTGCCTTCAGCACATCAGGATGTTTGATCAACGACCACAGAACATTGCTAGATTCGTCTACCGTACAGGTGGTAATGTACCTACAAAATTAGTGGAGGTCCGAGAAGAGAACTCAAGGCATCGGTCGGATGGTTAGTATTAAAGATAGACTTGATGAGTCGATAATAGGAGATAGAGATAAAGAATAGAAATTAATCAAATTACTCGTTTATTTAAAAAATTTATTTCTTAGCTATAAATTCTTGATAATTTATTTTGGAAAGAATTACAAATGATAGTGATGTAGATTAGTAGGTGTCAACCCAGTTGGGATGTATCCATCTATTGTGATGCAATAAATTCTAAAAAGAATTATAACCATTAGTTACTAATAAAGAATTTATTTATTCATTATTTTAATTTCTATGATATTTGTATTTGTAAATCATATAATTAAAAGTGATTAATATTATGATTAAATTTTTATTAAAAGTTTGCATATTTTATTTTTAATTACTCTTGAAATTTTATTTTTTTACAATAAACTAATTTTCAAGAAAAAAAATAAAAATAGACCAAGCCGGCCAAGTGATCGGGCCCGGGTCTGGATACCCCTTCTTGCCCAGCCTGGACTCGATTTTTTAGGCCGGGCCAGGCCGGGCTGATTGGACACCTCTACTAATGGGTAAAGAAACAACACTTATTGATGGTTAATATCAAATAGTCAATGAGAGATGTTATTTGGTTGACGGAGGTCCTCTAACCCTCCGAATATTCGGTTCTAAAGTGGGCCGGTCTTCCCTGTACAGGTAGAAATCTGTAAGAGGGCGGAATTAGACTCTCTAGTTGTTCCTTCGGCGATCATGTTGGTAATTTGCTTGAGTGGAAAAGTAACTGAACTGTAGAAGTCCTTAAGCACTGTGGGTAGAGATAAAATCTTACCTTTTTCTTGAAAATAGTACCCCTATTTATAGTCGTAGTAGAGGGGTAGGATAGTAACTTCAACTGAGTATGGACTGGCGGCTAAGTCAGCATCTTCTTTACAAGTGTTGGTCGACGAGTAGATGGGAGGTCGCTTCCATGTTTAATATAAAGTGACTAAAGGCGTACGGTGCCGACGTGGTTCGATGTGTCATAAAGACTATTAAGGACAGAGAAATGATACCTCCGATTATGCATTTAATAGCATTTATTGTGAGGTGATTAGCTTTTAGTTTTCGGGAGGGGGCTTAGGGATCGAGGCTCGAGGTAGTCATCATGTTTTTACTCGTCTGATAGAAGGTCAAGAAGTACCGCCTTCTGAGTCACCTTCGCTATATGGCGGTCGAATGGTCGGTCGAGTAGGTTGATGAAGAAGTCAACCAAGCCAGGGTTCAACGCCTTTTGAGTCGTCCTCGCAAGATGTCGGCGTGTCGAGTCGTCCGAGCTGGGTCTTTGGTTATCTTGAAGTGAAGAGCTGGTTCGATTACGCACAACGTGGGATACTTGTCTGCTATTGATTGGAGATAACGTTTTAGCACTAAAACGGCTATAACAGTTGGCCCCTTTTACTTGGAGTCGACCTAGGCCGGGTCTAAGTGAAATGACACAAGTCTTACTGAGTCACGAGGAGCATTAATGAGGGGATCTGAAAAGTTCTTCAGATGCGACATGGCTGACGTCAGCGAACACTTTTCAACTGCCGTCGCTTCACGTTTCATGCAAGATTATGGGCAATCCAAAGCAAGCATATTTTGTCTTGATTCGGGAGAGGCTGCTTCAAATTCTGGAATTATTCTAGACCATCGGCTTAGCTCGTCTATTATGATTTTGATAGTTGGTGGCACAACTGTATATAAGTAGGGTTATGGCAGCGAAGGAACGGTTACTACTTTTTGAAATTCTGAATCTGAATTTGTGAAGTACTTCGATCATCTTCTCCGATAATAATCCATAGTTAGTGTAAATGGCGGCCCTAGATCTTAATGCTAGATAGGAATTGTTAGCAGAGATACATTCTAAAGTGACACTGCCCCAACTAACATCCCTTCACAAAAAATATGACATACCCCGTGATTATAGGCTAATGGCACCGATGAGGTTGTAGGCGGTAGGCGAGGCAGAAGTCTTTCATGTGGGTGAGGGCTCTCCAGCTCAGGAAGAGGAGGAAGAGGACAATCATAAGGCCAGGGTCAGCACCGAGGCCCAGATAAAGGAGGAGAGGACTCCGGTCGTCCCAGCCGAATTGACTTGTCATGGGGGGAAGAGCCGATCGGAGAAGAGATAGTCCCTGAAGAGGGTTTAGAGTATCTATATCCTCATCGGGTCGATGAGGTTGGGTCAGAAGTTTAGGAAAGAATGAGGATGTTACCGATAGGGTCCTTAAGTGTCGGCCCTCGGTATACTAGGGAGCCATCTCCAGAGCATCACTACCAGCCTACCCACCATCTCGATATGAGGGTGTTGGTCCTTGAATACAGAATTGCTCAATCAAGAGTGGTGGAGTAGTTCTAGATTCCTCGTAATGTAGAGATTTTGGGGGAAGTTTCCAATGTCAACCTCCATCAAAGCCTCTGGAGCTTTTTGGTTCGCGGGGCTCTTGTGGAGCAAGAGATCTTCGGCTGAATGGAAAGAATCCAAACTTCCTATCTTAAGCTCAAAGGGGAGTTTGAAGCTTGAAAGGATGACGCGGGGGCTAACCTGAAGAAAGCCCTTGAGGAGTTGTCAGCCAAGGAGGACGAGTTAGGAAACTTGCATTGAAAGATGGAGGTGCGGGAGCAAATGATTGAGGATTTGAAGGAGCATCATTCCAAGCAGTCGGTGATGATTACTAAGCTCCAAGAGAAAATTGGTCAGCTTAAACGAGGAATCTCTGAGAGAGACGACTGAATCAAGTATCTAGCTAAAGATGTCAAAGGTGAGAAGTGCGCCCGACTTGATGCGTAAGATTGCAATCAGTCGGACTGCTTAGTTGCCCAAAATCTAAAGCTAGATCTTGAGGAGGAAAATTCGGCTCACCAGGCGACTCAGGCAATAATCCAGGCCTTAGGGGCTTGAATCTCTTTCTTGGATTCTGAGACTCATAAGTCAGAGGTCATGGTGAAGTATCGCCAGGGCCCCTTGGGCAAAGAAGAAGTGTCGTTGGCTTGCATGACAGCCTTCGACTATTTTCTGGCCTTACTTCCTCTAGAGTCCCGACCTTCCCCTCATAGCCTCTATCCCCCTCAAGTCGCTAGTTGCCCTCATTTTTCTGAAGGAATTTGAGACCAAGGGAGGAGGAATAACGCTGGAGGTGGATGATGGCGATGATGAGGATGAGTCCAGGGACAACCAAGAAGAGGCCGCCCTTTCTACCGCTCAGCATGCTCTAGATCCCGAACCAAGAGTCTCTCTCCCAAGTCCTACTCCCAACCCGAGCCGAGATGCCTGAGAACTTGTATCTTCTTTTTTGTTTTAAATACGGATGTAAGTTGTAATGTAAATATCTTAACATATGGAATGGAATTGTAGGCTTATTAGCCTTTCTGATTATTGCGTGTCTTTATTCCACTCTTGTTTAGATATTTTTGTGCATAGTTTTGCTCTATTTGTTGAGATTAGTGGTTTGAGATGAGTCGACTCTATATGTTGAAGTGACTCGGACGTGTGCCTTCGACTTAATGAGAGCACCAAAGTCTTCCAAACAATAGACTCGAGCGTATACTAAATTAGCAGACAATAGACTTCCAAACAAAATTATTGACATTACTCTCACCAACTTTAGCCAAAGGCTCAGTCTCGATCCACTTAGTAAAGTAGTTGATGGAGACAATCAAGAACTTTCGTAGCCTAGAAGCTATGGGGAGAGGATCCAGCAAATCCAACCCCCCACACTACTGCTGGAGTATGACATCTGATAAAGCTGGTAATTGAGCATGAGATAGTGGTGAGAGTTCCTTTATAGACTTCTAGCTTCAGTGTCATTCTCTGGTAGGGTCCCTTGTGCTAGATATTTGATGATGAGATCAATCCAACAGGGCTCAATGCACGTCTCGGTTTGCATGACAGACTCTAATGCCTTGATGATGTTGAGTTTGGATAGAGCATTCGCCTGAGCATTGAGGGTGCGGGAGACTTGGGTGATTCTAAAATCAGTGAAGTTAGCTAATAGCTCTTTAGCTGCTTTCAAATATAAGACCATTCTAGAATCTTTGCCCGCATACTCTCCATTCAACTGATGGACAACAAGTAAGGAGTCGGCCAAAATGTAAAGGCATTCGGCTTTTACTACTAAGGCGGCTCGAAGACCCGCCATAAGTGCTTCATATTCGGCCTCATTGTTAGAGGCTGAAAATCCAAAAGTGGTGGAGTACTCATGCGTCGACCTGTGAGAACTGTGCAAGACTACTCTTGCTCTGTTTCCGTCTTCCCCAAAGGATTCGTCCACTTTTAACAACCACCAAGAGGTAAATTTTGGTGAAATATATTCGAGTGTGCGGCGCGTCTGAGGGGTAGGTGCCTTGGCTGCTTGAGATGTCGAAGGCTTCTGCTGTGCTTTCGGTAAGGGTGCTCCTAATTTATTATCCAATGGGGTTGACTCAATAAGGAAGTCAGCCAAAGCCTAGGCCTTAATTGTCATCCTTAGTTCAAACTGTACATCATGCTCGCTGAGCTCAACTGAACAGGTGACCATTCTTCCTGAAGTGATGGGGCTTCTGAGTGCCTTTTTTCAGAGGCAAATTGGTTTGCACAATTACGAAATGTGCTTGAAAGTAGGGGTGGAGTCTCCTAGTAGTGGTGATGAGGATGAAGGAAGCCTTTTCTATGAGAGGGTAGTTGAGTTCACATGCCTTCAATA
The DNA here is from genome assembly GCA_022839385.1 of Asparagus kiusianus. Taxonomy (NCBI): domain Eukaryota; kingdom Viridiplantae; phylum Streptophyta; class Magnoliopsida; order Asparagales; family Asparagaceae; genus Asparagus; species Asparagus kiusianus. The sequence goes on along the minus strand of BQKN01065704.1, from coordinate 249,979 downwards.
TTCGAGTGACATAGTATACTGGCTTCTAGGTGTTCTCTTCTTTTCAAACCAGAACAGAGCTGATGGCTTCAAGAGAGACGACCAAGTATAAATACAAGGTCTCCCCTTCCCTAGGTTGGCTTAGCAGCGGCTAAGTACTCGAATATATCTTAAGATCTCTAAAGGTTTCACTGCACTTGGCCGTCCAGCTCTTGTTTTCCGTCAGCTCCTTACTTCCTCTTAGAGTCTTGAAAAATGAGAGGCTCCTCTAGGCTGATTTGGAGAGGAAACGACCCAGTGCAGCTATCTTCTCATTCATCCTTTGGATGTCCTTTAATGTGTGGGGCTCGGGTAGCTGCTCTATGATGGCTATCTTCATAGCGTTGATCTCAATTCCTCTTTGGGTGATCATGAATCCAATGAATTTTCCTGGCTGCACGACAAAAGCGCATTCGACTAGGTTAATCTTCATGTGGTAGTGCCGAAGGATGAAGAAGGTTTCATCAAAGTCATCTATGTGGGTCGATACCCGCTTTGATTTCACCAGGATGTCGTCTACATAAGCTTCCACGTTTCGGCTAATCTGGGGCTTAAAGATCTTATTAACGAGTCGTTGGTAGGTGGCGTCTGCATTCTTGAGACCGAAAGGTATCACCTTATAGCAATAGGTCCCTTGGTTTGTAATAAATGAGGTCTTCTCTTGGTCATGCTCTAACACACAAATATGATTATAGCCAGAGAAGGCATCCATGAAGTTGAGTAATTCATGTCCTACGCATCTGTTAACTAGCTGATCGATCTAAGGGAGGGGGTAGCTATCCTTTGGATATGTCGTGTTGAGATCAATCAAGTCTACATCCTCCACTTGTTAAGAGCCTTCTTCACTAGCACCGCATTAGATAGCTATTCTATGTATTTCATCTCTCGAATGAATCTAGCTCTTAGGAGTCGGTTGACTTCACAGGTGGCTGCCTTCTACCCCTTGGGGTTGTGATGCCACTTCTTCTATCGAACCGGCTTAGTATAATGGTCGACTACGAGCTCATGTCTCACCATTTCAGGAGGAATCCCTGGCATATCTTCTAGTCCCTAGGCGAATACATCAGTGCTCGCCAATAAGAACGAAATCATATCTCGTCATTGAGGCTCAACGAGGCTAGATCCAATCTTGGCCTTCTTCAACCCTTCCTGCTCTATCGCTATCTACAAAAATTCCTCAGCAAGAGTCGTTCATAATCACATTTTTATTACATTTTTATACCATCATTATCTATTTGATTTAAATGAAAATATTACTAATTAACATGTTTTATCTTAATTACAGGTTAATGAATAAAAGCCCAAACATCTCATCTCTCAAAAAGATCAAGAAGTCCAAGCCCATACACACAAGAGAAGATCGGCCAAAGAACATGATGACTAGGTATCGATATCGGTATCGATAGCGATATCGATACCAAGTTTATTATTACGTATTAAAGGCTGAAATTGATTAACTTAGGAATCAAATGTAATCCAATGGTTAACATTGGCTGTAATACTCTATAAATAGGGGTAGAGAGTGAGGGGTTTGGGTGTAAAATATTTCATAAAAACTTCTTTTGGAGAGGAGGGTTACTCTTAATTGAGAAGACATTCCAAATTGTAGCATTTTATTGCAATTAATAAAGAAATATTTTTATCTCTTCATATTTTTCTTTTCTTCTCTTTGTTTGATTATGAAGATGAAGGTAAGACGAGATGAAGATCAAGATGAAGGTTTAATATCACCTTGAGGCTAGAACCCTCTTGGGATGTAAATTTTCTCTTTGTTAATAAATTTATCTTTTGCTTTTTTTCTTGTTTAAATAGCCAAGAGGTTAGAACCCTCTTACCTTAGATTTATTTTCAAGCTTATAGAGTAGATTTACTTTCATGTCTTTACTTCCTTGCTTTAAATTCTTGTATTTATTTTGTAGTTTAGATCTTTATAATTTATTTTATAGTTTAGACTTTATTTTCTTGCACTATTCGCTTTGAGGTTAGAACCCTCTTGGGATTAGTTTTTATTTTTGTTTATTTTCCTTTTCTTTGATGCCATAAGGCTAGAACCTTCTAGGGAATTGCCTATTTTTTTAAAGATGTGGAGCTAATACTAGTGGGAACTCTAGAAATTGCATGAAACTAGCTAGCGGATTTAATTCTAGATTCCTTATATCTCTAATTGAATTCGTTATCTTTTACTTTCTTTATTTTCCTTTTTATTCTTAATTTTTCTCTCATTTGTTTCTTTATTTTATTTCATTCATCTTTCTTTCTTCTCTTTTATTAGGTTTGTTTATATTTATACTTTATTACATCTACTCTTTATATCTCCACTCTTAATCATGTTTTGTTCTTATTTACATACAATCACTCTCACTCTCTCTATCTCTCCACAATCCCATCCACTACTCCTAATTGTCACACACACAATATAAGAACTGATTTTGATTTTCACCTACAAACACCTTCCTCGTGGGATCAATAACTTTTTATACTATAAGTTGATAGTTGTGAACTTGTAACTTTATAGGTATACTTTCATGACCCGGTATCAATTGTGAAATCGATACTCGTATCGATACAAAGTTTATTGTTATGGATTAAAGACTAAAATTAATTAACTTAGGAATCAAGTTTAATCCAAGTGTTGATATTGGTTGTAATACTCTATAAATAGGGGTAGAGGGTGAGGGGTTTTGGTGTAAAATATTTTGTAAAAACTCCTTTTAGAGAGGAGTGTTACTCTTAATTGAGAAGACCTTCCAAATTATAACTTTTTGTTACAATTAATAAAAAAATATTTTTAACTTTTTGTATTTTTCTTTTTTTTCTCTTTGTTTAATTATGAAGATGAAGGTAAGATGAAGATGAAGATCAGAATGAAGGTTTGCTATCACCTTGAGGCTAGAACCCTCTTGGGGTGTAAATTTTCTCTTTGTTAATAAATTTATTTTTTTATTTATTTTCTTATTTAAATAACCAAGAGGCTAGAACCCTCTTGCCTTAGATTTATTTTCATGCTTGTAGAATATATTTACTTTCATGTCTTTACTTCCTTCCTTTAAATTCTTGCATTTATTTTGTAGTTTAAATTTTTACAATTTATTTGGTAGATTAGACTTTATTTTCTTACACTATTCGCCTTGAGCCTAGAACCCTCTTGGGATTAGTTTTTATTTTTGTTTATTTTCCTTTTTTTTTTTTTTTGATACACCTTGAGGCTAGAACCCTCTAGGGAATTGCCTTTTTCTTAAAAATGTGGAACTAATACTTGTGGGAACTCTAGAAATTACAAGAAACTTTCTAGTAGATTCAATTGTAATTTCTCATATCTCTAATTGAATCTTTCATCTTTTACTTTTTTTATTTTCCTCTTTATTCTTGATTTTTCTCTCATTTGTTTCTTGATTTTATTTCCTTCATCTTTCTTTCTTCTCTTTTATTAGTTTGTTTACATTTATACTTTATCACATCCACTCTTTATCTCTCCACTCTCAATCTCGTATTATTTTTATTTACATACAGTCACTCTTACTTTATCACATCTTATCTCTCTTTATTTTATTTTACTCTTTATTCTTGATTTACATACATTTACACTTTATTACAACTCGTCCACTAGGGTAACCTAGGGGTTTAAAGGCTTGTTGTATGCGCTAAATACAACCGCGGTTCCTATGAATGTAAGTTAGGATTTTCTCACTTTTCCTTTTAATTTCTCTCTTTGCTAGAGGACTAGCAGAAGTTTAGATGTGGGGGTGATAATCACATTTATATAACATTTTTATACCCTTATTATCTATTTGATTTAAATAAAAATATCACTAATAAACATGTTTTATCTTAATTGCAGGTTAATGAATAAAAGCCAAAAAGTACTCAATATCTCATCTCTCAAAAAGCCCAAGTAGTCTAAGCCTATACACACAAGAGAAGATCGGCCGAAGAATAAGATGACTGAGTATTGATACATGTATCAATAGCGGTATTGATACCCATATCGATAGTAGTATCGAGACCTGTATCAATACTAAGTTTATTGTTATGAATTAAAGGCTAAAATTGATTAACTTGATAATCAAGTTTAATCCAAGGGTTGATATTGGCTGTAATACTCTATAAATAAGGATAGAGAGTGAGGAGTTTGGGTGTGAAATATTTTGTAAAAACTCCTTTTAGAGAGGAGAGTTACTCTTAATTGAGAAGACCTTACAAATTGTAACTTTTTGTTGTAATTAATAAAAAATATTTTCACCTTTTCATATTTTTTTCAACTCCTTGTTTGATTATGAAGATGAAGGTAAGATGAAGATAAAGATCAAGATGAAGGTTTGCTATCACCTTGAGGCTAGAACCCTCTTGGGATGTAAATTTTCACTTTGTTAATAAATTTATCTTTTGCTTTCTTTTCTTGTTTAAATAGCCAATAAGCTAGAACCCTCTTACCGTAGATTTACTTTCATACTTGTGGAGTAGATTTACTTTCATGTCTTTACTTCCTTGCTTTAAATTTTGGCATTTATTTGTAGTTTAGATTTTTATAATTTATTTTGTAGTTTATACTTTATTTTTTTGCACTATTCATCTTGAGGCTAGAACCCTCTTAGGATTAGTTATTTTCCTTTTCTTTGATTCTCCTTGAGGTGAGAACACTCTAGGGAATTGTTTTTTTTTAAGATGTGGAACTAATACTTGTGGAAACTCTAGAAATTGTATGAAACTAGCTAGTGGATTCAATTCTAAATTCCTCATATTTTTAATTGAATCCTCCATCTTTTACTTTCTTTATTTTTATCTTTATTCTTGATTTTCTCTCATTTGTTTCTTAATTTTGTTTCTTGTATCCTTCTTTCTTCACTTTTGTTAGTTTTATTTACATTTACACATTATCACATCCACTCTTTATCTCTCCACTCTTAATCTCGTTTTGTTTTTATTTACATACAATCACCCTCACTATATCTATCTCTCCACACTCACATCAATCACTCCTAATTATTACACACACAACATAAGAACCCATTTTAATTTTATCCTACAAACACCTTTATCATGGGATCGATAACTTTTTATACTATAACTTGATTGTTGTATACTTACAACTTTAGAGGTGTATATTTATGCCCCATCAAGTTTTTGGTACCGTTGTCGGGGAGGGTGCTTATAAGTAGGAGTTTTCTATTTTGGTTTTTTAACTTGTGTGTTTTCTTGTGAAGGAATAACTTGGAGATTGAAAATCAAGGATTTGAAGATCGATGATTTGAAGATTTGCGTGTGGTAGCTCTTTTTTCTAGTATTTTTAATTGCACCCCTTTAGTTAATTTCTCACAAATAGAGACAATTAGGATCTAAAAAGAAAAAAAAAGATTTTATTTTTGTCAACCATAATAAAAATTCACCCTCCACTTGGACATTTGCTAACAAGATAATAAATTTAAATAAGAGCGCTCTCTCTCTCGCATTTGTGTGATTGTTAACCTTAATAAAAAAATAAAAAGATTTTATTTTTCCATCCTTTTGTAGTTTCTTTTAATTCATAGGGTTGCATTGCATATAATAGTAGGAATTCACCAAAGTGATTTGAGCATCTTGATTTGACACTCACTTAAAAATATTTTTAGGGCAATACCCCCTAATCAAGATAAGGTGAGAGATTTCTTCACTCTTTCTTTAGCTCACAAATCACTAATTCTCCACAACACAAACCCAAGCCTCTTAAAACTCATTAGACGTTGGCCCCTACAGACTCGAGCTCATTAACGAATACGAAATCCTTAAGTGAATCGGTTTAAATTTACCTAAATTTGTTTGTGTCTAAGGCAAAGTTTAGGGATTACGTAAAGCACTCCGTAAGTAACGATGTACTTAATTGATCTTTGATCTCCTTCTAGTACTATCTTTACATGGCTAATTGACTGAGTAAACTTCAATCTTTTCACTAAGGGAGTTTTTGGTTAGGAGCTGGTCTAGCTGAGTTTAGGCTTAACCCTAGAACTGGAGTGATTGACACAAGTAATTGCTTTTGATTTGTTTTAGCTAGGTCTTTCTTTTATCTTTTTCCTCCTCATTATCTTTTAAAAAAATTTAGTATTCCTAAAAGACTAACTTTTGTTTTTCTTAGAATTTTTTTAAAATAAATTAAAAAAAAGAATTTACCTTGGTGTATGCAAGGTTGGATTAGGGATAATATCAATCGTTTAATCTGTTTTAAACTAATTTTTGAAGAAATGGATAATCTTAATCCACCGGTTCTTCAAGATATGTGTTACCCAACTAGGAATGCAATCCCATCTTACATTAAGCTACCTTAAGTCAATGAGACTAAATTTGAGTTTAGACCGTATTACATAAACATGCTTCCAAAATTCTTAGGAAATAAAACTGGAGATGATTATATTTTTATCTCTGAGTTTAAGGAAGTTTTGTCTTATGATTAAGATTAGGGAATTATATGAAGATGCAATCAAGCTTCGATTTGTTCCATTTTCTCTTAAGGATAAAGCAATAAATGGTTGTATAGCTTACCCATGAATGCTATCTTAACTTGGGATGAATTTATTACCGTTTTTCTAGGAAAAAATTCCATATCCACAAAACGGTTAAGCTTAGAAACAACATTTAAAATTTTAAGATTATTCCATTTGAGTCATTCTGAAAGTATTTTGATAGATTTAAGGATTTCCTTATCCAATGTCCTCACCATGGTCATGAGAAATGGCGATTATGCTAAAGCATCTATGAAGGATTAGATTATTTTTCAAAAACTTCCTTCGAATCAATGTGTCAAGGAGATTTCATAAAAAAAATGCTGATGAAGCTTGGAAATTTGTAGAGAGTTTATCTGAGAAAATCATGCAATAGGAACACTGTGATGATAGAGTTTTATCAGTTCCCCAATTCAAATTTAGTGGTCTATCTTTAGAGGCAAACATTGCCTCTAAAGCAAAGATGGCAACAATCATGTGTAGGTTAGAAGCTCTAGAAATCAGAGAACGAACCCCAACTCAAATTAATCAAGTTTCTACCTCAGGTTGTCACAACTACCTTTCTCCATCCCAACTTTTAGAGGAATATCCTCTCTTAGGAAACAATCAACCATTAGGGCAGGTTAATGCTATATTTCAGCATCCCATGAATGATCCATTTTCTCTAACCTATAATTCAGGTTCGAGAAATCACCCAAATGTAGGCAGATAAAATTGCATTTATCCCTAACAAAAGAAGCTCAAAGGTTTGCCTGCGAGGCTGAACTTCGCCTAAAGTTCGCCTACAAAGATGTTTAAGTTCGTCTGTGAAGAACGAACTTTGCCTGAAAGTTGAATTTCTTCTGAAAGCTAAATATCGCTTGAAGTTCGCCTGCAAAGAACGAAGTCTGCCTGAATACTGAACTTCGCCTGAACATTCAAGTCCGCATGAACAAAGTCAAGTTCGCATGATTACTTAACTCTATTAACAAAGTCAAGTTCACCTAAATACTTAACTCTGCTGACAAAGTAAAGTTTGCACGAATACTTGACTCTGCGGGTAAAGCCAAGTTCACCTGATAACACGGCTTCACCTCAATCAACCATGCAAATTCAAGTTCACCTAAATACTTGACTCTGTAGGCAAAGCCAAGTTTGCTTGATAACACGGTTTTTCCTGAATCAATCATGCAGATTCAAGTTCGCTTGAACTAATCAAGCTTCGCCAGGATAGCTCGTGCGAAGTTAAGTTCACCTGAACACTTAACTTCGACTACAAGAGTTAAGTTTGCCTGAACACTTAACTTCGCTTGCGAGCTTCGCCTGCACGTTCCAACTCACCTGCAAGTTCATCAAGCTCGCCTGAATGGTTAAGCTTTCCTGAACGTCAAGCCCACCTGCACCACTTGACCAAGTCAGCCACTAAAGCTTAATATGTGGAAGTGGTTATGCCCACTTCCCACATTCTTAGGGGGTGGTTACATGCCATTTTTCTCTATAAATAGCCACTAATGGCTACCAAAAAGGGGGGACTGAACTTTGAGATTTTTGGTGCACTCGGCCTATAAGCAATCAAGTCTTTGCCGGCATTCAAGCATCCTAGCTTAGGTACTCGAACTCAAAAAAACTTCTACCACGCGAGTAAGTTTGTTGACAACCTTGTTCGAATCGTCAACAGGAAACAAACTCAACTCAAGCATCGAGTGAGGCATCCTTTCACCCCAAAAGACCCCACGTTAAAAAAAAGAGAGATCAGATTTATTCTCTCTTCTTTTGTGTAAAAGAAATTTCTAATTTGTAATACACAAATCAACAAATACAAATTTAGAATCATTTTTTTACAACCTACAGAAGATGGCGACCACAGTGAGAGAAACCATTTCTTCAGATGAATTGGCGGTAGCGTAGTTCGACGAGGTTGCTGCAGGGACTACCGTTGAGTCCCTTATCATTGAGTTCAATCAATCCAAGTATGAAAAGTACTTATCTTCTACTTCTTCTGGTGGTAAAACATCACGTAAGTGTCGCAAAATCTTGTGTGTGACTCAGCCCCAGCAAGCTAAGGTTATCATGCCCGAGAGCTCCACCCAAGCAATCACTGGGGGTTCCATTCCCACTAAGACTGTTAAGACAGGCCAAAGGCCAAAGATGCAAACCAAGGAGTCACTCGTTAGGTTGTTAAGCAATCCATGCAAACTCCTATCTCTGAGGGGACTAAAGTTTGTGTTGACGCAGATCAAGTCTTCACCGTCGATGTGAACGCTCCTCTCTCAAAGAGGGTCAACCAGAGGCGACGACAAGCCTATGCTCGTCATGAAGCATGTGCTCTAATCTCCATTGATGGCCTGAATTATTATATTCATGCCTGATAAACATTGCTAGTGCTAAGAACAAAGGCAAGGTTCCTAATTATGGCAAACTGCACAGTTCAGGTGAACCATACAATTCTGGCAAACTGTGCAATTCAGGTAAACCTCGTATTACTGGCGAAAGTCACCAATCAGGCGGACTTCCCCAGTCAAGAAAACTTCGTCAATTAGGCAAATCTAAGTCAACTGGCGAACCTCACTAGGGTTGCCTGATAGCTCAACCCCATCTGCAAACTGAGCTTCGCCAGAAAGGTAAAGCGGTTGAAGTTTATCCGATAGGCGCACTTCACTAGTGTGAGTAAACTGGGCCCATGCAAGTCTGCCAAAAAGGCAAACCTCACTTGGAAGAACAAGAGGCTGAACCTAGCCAAGTTTGCCAGATTGTATCTCACTACAAACAGACTCAAGTCCGCCAAACAGGCGAACACCGCCAGACTAGGCAACTTCGCCTGTCAAGGCAAGTCCGCCAGAATCCAACACTTAGTAATTTTTCCAAGTGCTCTTTTGAGCTCTCTTCTCACAATTACTCAGTTGGTCCTTCTGACACTGGGAGTTGTAAACATCGACCCGCGGGGGATCTCAGAGAACACTTGACGCATAGACGCAGTATTCATGAGGTAACACTTTAGTGCCACTGCAAAAGGCTAATCACAATAGTACTTGCTGGGTGTTAGTGTGGTGAATTGTCAAAATCATCGGTATTTGAGAAACTCTCTAAGCGACCAGTAGAGATAAGACTTCCTCACCAAAGACGCAACCGCAAAAGGAAACAAGATCTCGATGACTTAGATCTCCTAACTGCAACTGTCAACATGACAGGTAATTCCAAGGCAAAGAATTCAGACTCTTCTGACACTAAATTTTCACCAGGACTGAAAGGCCTCGCCATTGAGCTTGAAGATGTCTACCAGCATACCCGGACTCAGACAAGGACAGCCATACCACTTGATTACGGGCGATTATCATCTATTTATGATGACAATGATGATGATTGCTCGACAGTAGAAATATATCAGGTTTCAAGCTCAATTCAAGGTAGGTGCGCAAAGGTGCACATGGTTGAAGTTATTGATGGTATAGCCAAAAGGCTGGAAGAGAACCAAGGTTCAATTGCCATGCATCAAGGAACAATCAATGCCATAAAGGAGATGCTAGAGAAACTCCTAAACAAGAAGAAGAAGAGGAGGTCATGGGCTCCCCCGAGGTCCTCAACCAAGAACAAAGAGAGGGAACCTACTCCCCCTCAGATAACAAAAGGAGAAGAGAATCTTGGATCACCCTCTGATTCATCATCTGAGTCTTCAGAGGAAACATCGTATTCTGGCAGCAATCCATAAGATAGGAGGCTTGACGAGTTCCAAATCTAACTTGACGCCTTGAAACTCTAGAAGAATATGAATGAACTGGGGGTTGTCAGGTCGTATCTGGTCAAATGGGATACGATCTCCTACCCAGCAAAGTTTAAGCCCATGAACCTAGTCCAGTTTGATGGTAAGGGTTCTCACTTGCAACATATTTATTATTTCCTAGCTCAAATAGGATTTCATTTGGGGAACGATCCTATCCTGACCTGGTAGTTCATCAGAACCCTGAAAGGGGTAGCCTTTGAATAGTTTCACAAGTTAGAACTAGGCTCCATCAAATCTTGGGCTGACATAGAGAAGCTATTCTTGGCCCGCTTCTTCGATGATGACACGGAGGTGTCAATGTCCACTCTGCTAGCTGAAAAGCAGAGAAAAGAGGAGTCTGTTAATGACTTCATGAAGAGATTTAGAAATCAGTTGCTCCATTGCTATGATCAGGTTTCTGAGAATATATTGATCGAGATGTGCCGTAACAATCTCTCGATCCACATTTTATCCAAGATTGGATCGGTAAAGGCCCGAGCTTGGAAGGGGCTTGTTCGCCAAGGTGAACAGGTAGAAAATATGCTCAAGAGGATTATTATCGAGGAGCCACGTGAATCTCAAAGAGGGGGTAATTGAGGAAACTATATCCCTCAGATCCATTCAAAGGGGAATGATGCTCTGGCAGTGGAAACTACTTCCCCATCGAAACCCTCTTCAAAATAGAAGGGCAGTTCTTTGGACAACTAGTTCTAGAAGCAGTACGACTTCAAAGATGAACAAGTCGTCCCAATTCTCAAGTCATTAATCAAGATGAAGAAGATCAATCTCCCAGAATTGAAGCCACCTAAGGATACTGCAAGGATGAATAATCCTAATTGCTGCATGTACCACAAGATGGTTCATCACCCAACAAAGGCATGTTACATCCTGAAGGATAAGATCCAGGCTTTATTGGATGCAGGCGTCATAACCCTTCAATCTTGATTTATACTAAGATATGCAGGATGAGACCTACGAAGCCAATATGGTCTCTAAATAACAAGTATGGCTAACTCCAAAAAGAAAGGCAAGTTCGAACCAAAATGGGAAGAACCATTTGTAGTAGAAACGGCCTACTCAAATAGAGCATATCGCCTAATCAATCAAGATGGCGACAAGATCATAATGCCTATCAATGACAAGTTTCTAAAAAAGTACTATCCATAGGCTTCATATATACTGGCCCCTTCCCTGCAATGCTAGCATGGAAGGAAAAGAGATCATTCCAAATCTCAACAACGCTGCAAGTTCAAACACCACAGATGCGACAATGATATGTGACCTTAACAGTATTGAAGAACGTAACCTTCGATGCCCACGAGGTCAACTAAGGTGAAAATTTTGTCCCTTACTGCCCTCCAAACTCTCCCACCAATCCTCTTCAATAGGATGGTGGGTTCACAAAACTATCACGTTAATAATTACATCGATAGTCAATTTCCTCCAAACTCTCCCACTAATCATCTTCAATAGGATGACGGGTCTAAAAAACTATCGCGTTAATGATTACCTCTAATGGTTAATTTCCTCCTAACTCTCCCACCAATCCTTTTCAATAGGATGACGGGTCCACAAATCTATTACGTTAATGATTACCTCTTATAGTTGATTTCCTCTAAATTCCCCTATCAATCCTCTCCAACAAGATGATAGGTCCACAAATTCTCCCACCAATCCTCTTTAACAGGATGGTGGGTCTACAAAATACAATCATGTTAACAATTACCATTGATAGTCAACTCTTTAACGTCCATTGAAAATACTCTGTCAAATTGTGGCCTACCATGCGATGAGCCCCTACTTATCACTCGATCAGGATAGTGATCTATCATGTAATGATTCACTATCTGATATTTTCTGAATATTCTATCTTCTTAGAGTGATAAAAAATAGTGGCCTACCATATGATGTACCTCTATTCTAATCACAGTCGTTATACTACCATGTCACTAAATGACTTGATTATTTTCACACCGTCATTCATGCAAATGACGTGGTTCATTAATAGTAGCCTACCAAGTGAGGTGCCCCTATCTACTCTATTGAAAATACCCTATCAAGTAGTGGCCTACCACGCGATGAGCCCCTACTTGTCATTCGATCATGATAGTGATCTACCATATGACAATTCACTTTCTGATCCCTTCCAAATGTTCTATCTCCTTAGAGCGAACAAATATAGTGGCCTACCATGTGATGTGCTTCTATTCCAATCAAAGTTGTTATACACTCATGTCACTAAATGACTTAATTATTTCCACACCGTTATTCCTGCAAATGATGTTGTTCAAAGATAGTGGCCTACCATGTAATATGCCTCTATTCCAATCAAAGTCATTATACTCCTATATCACTGAACAACTTGATTATTTCTACACTACCATTCCTACAAGTGATGTTGTCCAAGATAGTAACCTACCAGGCGATGTGCCCCTATCTATCCTCTCATTCCTAAATAGTGATCTACTAAGTGATGAGTCACTATTCAGATTTGAGATTATTATTTTACTAACGATATCACCACACTCCTTCGGTCATTCCCGCAAATGACCATTCCTTGAAAAAGAAGGTCTACTATGTGATGAGCCTCATTTTCTCATTTCCAGGTTAAACTGTTACACTAAATGGCACAACCAAACTTGATTATGACTTAGCCATTGTAATCATATTCAATTCTTAATCTGATGCTTCGAATGGCTAAGGATAGAGGAGAAATTTTAGTATTAAGCCTAAGAGAAACTCCTCGACAACTTACCATGCTAAGGGAAAAAGCATGGCTAGTCCAACTCAAACGGCAGTTAGTAAAGACACATCAAGTTTGTTGATATCTTACGGTTTGCTAAAAATCCTAAGTTTTAAGTATTTCAGACTCTATACAACCCAATTTAGGTCTGAAAACTTTAAAGGGGATTTTGTAGGCAAATAAAATTTCCTTTATCTCTGACAAAAGAATCTCAAAGGTTCGCCTAAGAGGCTAAACTTCGCCTGAAGTTCGCCTGCAAAGATTTAGGTTCGCTCATGAAGAACTAACTTCGCCTGAAAGTTGAACTTTGCCTGAAAGCTAAACATCGCCTGAAGTTCGCCTGCGAAGAATGAAGTTTGCTTGAATATTAAACTTCGCCTGAACATTCAAGTCTGCAAGAACAAAGTCAAGTTCGCCTGAATACTTGACTCCGCTGACAAAGTCAAGTTCGCCTGAATACTTGACTCTATTGACAAAGTCAAGTTCGCCTGAATACTTGACTCCACGGGCAAAGCCAAGTTCACCTAATAACACGGCTTTGCCTGAATCAACCATGCAGATTCAAGTTCACCTGAATACTTGACTTCGCGGGAAAAGCCAAGTTCGCCTGATAACACGGCTTCGCCTGAATCAACCACACATATTCAAGTTTGTCTGAACTGATCAAGCTTCGCCAGGATAGCTCGTGCGAAGTTAAGTTTGCCTGAACACTTAACTTTGTCTACAAGAGTTAAGTTCGCCTGAACACTTAACTTCGCTTGCGAGGTTCACCTGCACATTCGAACTCGCCTGCAAGTTCATCAAGCTCGTCTGAACGTGAAGTTCGCCTGCACCACTTGACCAAGTCAGCCACTAAAGCTTAAAATGAGGAAGTGGTTATGCCCACTTTCCATGTTCTTAGGGGGAAGTTACATGCCATTGTCCTCTATAAATAGCCACTAATGGCTACCAAAAAAGGGGGACTAAACTTTGAGATTTTTGGTGCACTCGGCCTATAAACAGTCAAGTCTTTGCCGGCCTTCAAGCATCCTATCTCGGGTACTCAAACTCAAAAGAAAAATAAAACTTCTACCACGTGAGGAAGTTTGTTGACAACCTTGTTCGAATCGTCAACGGGAAGCAAACTCGACTCAAGTATCAAGTGAGATATCCTTTCTCCCCAAAACCCCACGTAAAATAAAAGAGAGATCAGATCTATTCTCTCTTCTTCTGTGTAAAAGAGATTTCTAATTTGTAATACACAAATCAATCAATACAAAATTAGAATCATTTTTTAAAACCTACACCAAACTTTGTATGGAATCAGGAAAATTACTCCGGAAATTAAAACTTAACTCCCTCTTCAAATCAACAATTTCCTTGGGGAAACACAGTTCCTTTCAGTTCTCAACCCAGTTTTTAATAACCAAATCTACTATATCCAAACCAATCTTCACATCATCAATCTGTAAATCGTATCCCTCCAAATTTAGATCATGACAAATGTCTCAATGTTTTAGAAAAAGTTTTGGAAACCATAATCAAGGCCTCTATACAAACCACAAATGCGTTGACTCAAACATCCAACACTTTGAATTCCTTTATGCAATCAACTGGACAAATACTCAACTCTAACATTCAAGCCATAGCTAGATTAGAAACACAACTTGGTCAACTAGCTAGTGCCATGAGTGAAAGAGAGAAAGAAAATTTTTTGAGTCAACCTGTGGTCAACCCTAAGGACACAAGATTTAGTTCATCCTATGAAGCTCAAGTGAATGCAATCCATTCACTACAGTCAGGAAAACATGTAGATAATCAAGTTAGAACACCTCCAAGTCAAACTCTTGAACCATAACTAATTCATTCTCCTTCTGATAAATTTATTCTGAAATCACCCCTTTCTGATAAACCAGTTGCTTCCTTCCTAGATAGACTCAGGCCTAGGAAATACTCCCCTCAGGAGGATAAGATCCAAAAACTTTCAAGCTGGTTAAGTTCAACATTCCTCTCTTAGATATAATTGAACAAATTTCTTCTTATTAAAATTTTTAAAAGATTTATGCATTAAGAAGAGAAGAATAAATATTCCAAAGAAAGTTTTTTTGGCTTCCAATATTAGTGATATACTCTCAAAGCCCATACCTTTGAAACATAAAGATCCAGGTTGTCCTATCATTTCATGAGTCATTGGAAATACATACATTGATAAGGCGATTTTAGACTTAGTGGCCTGTGTTAATTTGCTTTCTTATTTAGTCTACCAGCAACTAGGTGTAGGTGAACTAAAATTAACTAGATGTACCTTGCAATTAGCTGATAGATCTGTCAAAGTCCCCATGGGTGAGATAAAGGATGTTCTGATTAAGGTTAGAGATTTTATTTTTCCAGTGAATTTCGTAGTCTTGGAAACACAACCCATTTTTAATCCTAAAGGACAGATACATATCATCTTAGGATGACCGTTCTTAGCCACTTCTAATACTCTCATAAACTATAGAATTGGTCAAATGAAGCTGTTTTTTAGGAATTTGACTGTTAATCTCAACATTTTCAATCAAATGAACCAACCAAATGATCAACCTTTAGAAATAAATTACATTCAAGAAAGACCAAAAGAAGAAGAAGAGAATGAGTCAAATCTTACTTTTGAGGAAATCTTTGGTAATGAGCTGAAGATATTAGAAAAATCAGATCAGGCATTTTAGACCGAGGAAACTGTATTAAATACATGCTTCTTTAACTTAACTTTTAAAGAACTCTTTGTTGATGAACTTAGATTCTTGGAAAACAAATAACAACCAACTTTTCATACCTCAACCATGAATCTTGGGATTGAGGGGATTTTTAAAGAAGAAATTCAAGATGCATGACACCAGTGATACCTACCTTCAATTGCTATAACATTATTGAAACCTTTGGAGAATATAGAGTTTAAGCATATTTTTGAGATTATCATTTTAGACTTTGTTAAAATCTGAGATAGAATTTTCAGCAATAAGGTAGGATTTGATGTAAAGCATGAATTTTTTATGTTTAATCATTTATTCTTTATCTTTGTGTTTTGTCTCATAATAATAAAAGAATTTATTCTTCTCTCATTTAAGAGTTTTTTATTCTTTTATAACAAAATAAAAGAAAATAAAGATATATATATATATATATTTTTATAATATTATATATTTTTTTATATATTTTAATATTTTTTATATATGACAAAAAGACATGAAAAAAAGATATGAAAAAAATTCTTAAAAATGAAAAAAGAAGAAGAATAAATTTTTGATTTCATCCTCCTCATATCAAAGGTAATTGTAGATTTTTATCATCATTATTCTTGGTCGACCGAATAAATATAAGTGTTTCATGTCTTATCTGCTTTACTTTGTGCATCATAGATTTTTACATTGAGGACAATGCAAAATTTAGGTGCAGGGGTGGGGACTAGTTATTTTTCCTTTTTATTTTATCTTTTTTATTCCTTTTCTCTTCTTCTATGTCATAATATTTTATTCCTTTTCTCTTCTTTCTATGTCATAATTTTTTTCTTCCTTTTGAAAAAAATCATAAAAATATTGTCACTTACCAAGTTAATAGAGTTAATTAATAATTGATCTATTTGGTAAATTTTAAATTTTCTAATCCCAAGTTAGTTTTATACTCAAGTTCATCTTTTATGATAACTCTAAATAAATTTCTTAAAAAATGATTCTCAAAATAGTATACTTCACTTAAGTCTTAACTTAGAATTTTAATTAAAGTAATAAAAAATTTTCATGCTTAACTTAGAGTAGAAAATAATTTTTCAAGATATCTTAATCTAAGTATATTTTTAGATATATATACATATACACATATATATATTTAAAAAAACTAACTTTGCAAAATAAGAGTGCAAAAAATTGGCACAAAAAATGGAAAAACTCTTGAATTTTAGGTGATTCTATTTTATAGAAGCTAAGTTGACCGAGTAATTAAGCCCAATGAGTATTTTCATACTTAACGACCTAAACCCAATTAGGTTGGAATTCATTGGTCCAAAAGTCATTAAATGATCACTTATAAAGCCCAATAAAGTAGAAAAAATCACCAAGAAACAAAGAGTGAAATAAAAAATATACTAACAATATTTTTATATATATAGTTGTATTTGTATATATGCTCTTAAAATATTATTTTTTTAAGAGACTTGAAAATTGTTTAAAACAAAGAGTTAGCATGTTCTTTTTAAAACTTTTAAATTAAATTTCTAAGTTAGACTTGGTTTTGTATAGCTATAATGAAAATATTTTCTAGAAGATTTACCGTAGAGTTATATATAAAAATATTTTCTTGAGTAATAACTAGCTTCAATTAGAATGTCTAAATATATCAAGTAAATTAATTATTTACTAACTACTTTAAATTGGCAAGTTGACCAAATTTTGTGGGTATTTTCACTGTATACCCTTACGAGACTACAACTCGTCGACTAGTGTAAAACCCCATAAAATTTGAATATATTATGATAAATAATAATAAATATGTTATATGGTTATAAATAATATATTTTTATATTTGAGTATGCTAGGATTTGATTTGAGATCAAACAATGTATATATATGAGTACAGAAAAGAATCATGCACGAAATATGTGTAAACTGAATCTGTGCACTTAGTAGTCTACTACTAAGCTTAGTAGTCGACTACTAAGGCCATTAGTCAAATAGTAAGGGTATTAGTCGACTAGTCGGGTTGTTTCTAGTTTTCTTATGGGTTTCGGGTTGGATTCGTTTTGTTTCGAATCCAGTTGTATATATGTGTATATATACTCGTTTTAAAGCTCTTTTTACCCTCTTTCACATGAGATTAACACTAGACACCTTCCTCCTCAAACCCTACCCCTAAAGTTTGAGTTTTGGGAGAGATCTTGAGGCATTTATCGAGAGAAAGGCGAGGCTTTGCGGTTTCTAACGAAGAAGAGATCTTGCACGCGTGTTTAGGAGTTCAACACAACATTGGAGGCAAGATCATCTTCATCCAAAATGTCCCTATAATTAGTTAAAGTTTTGATGATGTTTGATTGATGCTTTCATGGTTAAGTGTAACCTAATGTGATAAAAATCAGATTTTTTATGATAAATCTTAACCTTATGCTAGATCTGAAGTTAAATCTTTGTTGTTGATGATAGAAACATGATCATGATCATTAAGGTTGATGTGAATTTCATTTTTAACTTGTTAATTATGTTTTAACTCATGAGTAAACCCTAATTAGTTGTTTAATTAAGTTTTCTTGTAAGCTAATCATGCTAAAACCCTAGGTTTGTGATACCTAAGTCATATAAACATGTGTAAACGAAGCTTCACCTCTGTTCATGAGTAGTTTTCATCAAGTGTTGATAATTACATTGCTCAATTAAGAGCTAATTGAGGGAATTGATTAATTATGATGTTAATCCCTAATTAGAACACTACTAAATAATGAGGCATCCTAGACGGAAAATTCCGTCTAGGATACCTAGAATTCCGTCTATAATGCGTATCCTAGACGAAATTCCGTCTAGAATATGCGTCTAGTATGTTTCCATCTAGAATATAGTATTCTAGACGGAAATTCTGTCTAGAATACATTCTAGACGGATTATTCTAGATGGAATTCAAAACCGTCTAGAATACATCCTAGACGGATTATTCTAGACAGAATTTCCGTCTAGAATACAACATCCTAGACGGAAAAAAATTCCGTCTAGGATGAGTATCCTAGACGAAAATTTCCATCTAGGATAGTCATCCTAGATGGAATTTTTTTAATTTTTTTTTCAAAAAAACAAGTATCCTAGACAGAATTTGAGCACCCAAGACGGAATTTCCGTCTAGGATGCTATGCTACAGTAGTTTTTTTTTACAGAATCTACTTTGAGTGCATGTACACAATATTAAACAACAAAAAATTATATTCATATCCAACACAATCTAATTATATTCCAATATCAAATCCCATTATATTCAAATAATACATTCACCAAAATAGTAGAGAGATACATAAATTGTTTACAAACTTTTACATAAATTATTTACAATGGCTATGACACTGCAGAAGCTTCTTCAACTCCTTCCCTATATATTTACTCAAGCCATCTTCTTCTCCTTCTTCACCTTATTCCTCATCATCCTGAGTGTAACATAAGGACACAAGCAATGCATCAATATATGTACAAACTGATCAATATATTATAAACATACCACCCATAAGCATACAGCTGTAATACCTGAGACATGCCACCCATAGATATTATAAACATATGGATTCTCTCTCTCTCTCAAGATGGTTGATCTATCAAATAATGCACTGTTAAAATGATGATACTTTATATTATAGATAAACATATGGATTCTCTCTTTGCCAAGAGATTCAAAGAGATAATCAAGCTGAAACTTGTCATTTAAATCTCTGCATAGATGAATTTCAAAGAGATAATTTCTGCATAGATGAAACTTGTCATTTAACTTCTCTAAATACTCTCAGAATCGTTTGTCGAAAATGCAATAGATGGTTGACAAATTTTGTTAGGTTTTATACGTAGCTAAATAATTTGTCATTACTAGATATGTTTAACTCCTAAAATTTACAAGGATCAGAGAATGCAAGAATCCTCCTCTTGTGATTTGTTCAAAGACCACAATTAATAATTTCCAAGAGAACCAATTCATGCTTGTACTTGACTGGTTCATTCTCTTGCATTTCCTTCTTAGACAAGGATCCATAAACGTTGCATCCAAAATTCACACATTG
Source organism: Asparagus kiusianus (assembly GCA_022839385.1). Taxonomy (NCBI): domain Eukaryota; kingdom Viridiplantae; phylum Streptophyta; class Magnoliopsida; order Asparagales; family Asparagaceae; genus Asparagus; species Asparagus kiusianus. The sequence continues at coordinate 230,258 of BQKN01065704.1, read as the reverse complement.
TGTACATATTATCACAGATTTTATGCAAATTGATATCCCTTAACTATGACCTAGCAAACTAGAGAAATAATCAAGAATCATATAAAAGAGGGAAGTACCTAGATTAGAGAATAACCATTGGCTGAACCTGGAACATACAATTCCACCGTAATATTGTACAATTCTAGAAGCAAAACAAAGAATATAAGTTCAGAGAAGTTAATACCTCATATTTCCACGGCATCATACTCGTTGTAAGCTTCCATGGCATCATACTCGTTGTAAGCTTTCTTCTTTCCTTGTTCCCTCATTTCTCTCCTACTCGTTTCTTATTTCCAAATTTCAAATATTCCAAGTTCCACGAAAAGTAAATATTCCATATTCCATAGGAAGACTCTGCATTCTGTATATTTGTGCGATTATTGATAATGTCTTGTGCTAGTTTGTTGATAAAACTACGCACGTCAACAAAACATAATAATTGCTAGCATCACTCAGCTTGCAAAAGATGCATGCCTAATTTAATTCATTTCTAACAAAGACAAGACCTTTCTTTTAAAGATAGAAGAATTCGCTAACCATTGCTTCAATATACACGAACACGCTCTTCAGTCAAAAATTCAACAATATCCAGTGCTATATCTGCAAAACACAGCCCAAAAGGAAGTAAACTCTCGATATTAAGCATAAAAATGCAATTTTAAATAGCTAAAGATTATCCAATGTCACCCCAAAAAATTTAATTTTCTACCAACTTAAAGAACAATAAACATCGAAACAACATGGTCATAAGTGAAGAGCTCTAGCTACGAATTACTCGATTTCTCGTCTAAAAACAAGGGAAATAGAAAGAGCATTAAGAACAATTGTCAATGGTTTATCGAGTTTATAGTTGGGAAACAGATCAATACACTTAATTGCTAGGAATCTGAAGTTCGCCGGAGAGTGTTAGCCTGTTAGGGTTTCGGATACAAAGCGGCGAAGGAGCAGACGGCGGAGCGGAGTTGACGGAAGGCTAGTGCTTGGCGGGCGTCGGAGTCAGCGTCGATGAAGGCGGCGTGGTCAGGGAAGGAATCGAGATCACGGAAGAAGAATGAGAACATTGAGAGGCTGGGGTCGGAGGCGATGTTGATCGGAGGGCGAGGGGAGGTGTAGATGCCGTTGTTTGGGTTGTTTGAGGAGGCCGCCATTGTTTTGGTCGAGTGGGGAGAGCGAGGAAGTTTGGAGATGGGGGGATCGATTGATTGGTTTGCTTTTGGTGGAGGAAGGAGGTTTGAGGGGGGGAAAGTTTTGGGGGTATTATTTCTGAGTTTGAGAATTTAGGCGGTGAAACGAATTTTAAGATGAAATTTTGGGGGAAATGGCGCACTCTAGCGGGACACACTTCCTAGACGGAAATTTTTCGTCTAGGATGTATCCTAGACGGAAATTTCTGTCTAGGATACTATATTTATTTAAAAAAAATTAAAATATTAAAACCGTCTAGGATACTTTTTTCTAGACGGAATATTCTAGACAGAAATTTTTCGTCTAGTTTGTTATCAAACTAGACGGAAAATTTTTCGTCTAGGATATTCCGTCTAGGATGTGTAATTTTCTACTAGTGGAACAAGTTAATAGATTTGTTTCATGTTCAGGATGATTTCTGTTGAATATTACATGTTTTAATTTGTACTAAATCTCATGATAAGAATAAGATGAATGATAAGCTCTGTTCGTGCATGAAAGAATGCATGTTTTGACAGAGTAGTCGACTACTAAGTTTAGTAGTCGGCTACTCATGTTCAGTTTGGATTTTCAAAAACTGGAATATTACAGAGTAGTCGACTAATGTGCTTAGTAGTTGACTACTAATGCTGATACATGCCTCACGGAGTCCGAATGGACTCGGTGTAGTCGACAACTAAGCTTAGTAGTCGACTACTAAGACTTTTTCTGAACATTGTGTTGCACTGTTTTGAGATGCGATCACGAGGTTCGAGTCATACGATAGTTCGAGTCGGACTTAGTACACGTATAGACATGAATATACATGAATAGTAACATAGTACACACATAAGTATCCCAAAAGGGGATTTTGACAAGTGTTGAGCTGATTACACTTGAGTTAGAGATTGTTTATACACATGTTGGATATCGTTGATGAGCATAACTTAGTACTATATAAGATAGTACGTTGATGTACCAAACATACACAGTTTATACGCGGGATGGAAATCATTGATGAGCTCAGTTCAGTACTACGTATAGTGGTGCGTTAATATTCTATTTATACAGGCCATTGAGTTGGGTTTGGATGCTTTGTCTAGCAGTCCATCCGCACGAGGGTGCGATAAGGCTTGTGAGCCATCTCTTAGGATACCTATATGGTAGGCCTTCCCGCACTCATGTTATATACTAAGATCGCGATGAGACAAATGAGCTGTGTACACTGTTAGGATACCTACAGGGTAGTCCGTTGCGCATGATAATGCGATGAATTAGAAATTTTGTGAAAGGTTGCAATATGACAATTAGGTGATAGCCTAAGTTTGGTGGATGCCAAAAGTGAATTTGACTCATTGTTGAGAAATTTGATGACTGTGATATCTTGTTGTGCGAGTACACGAGATACATATACTGATGGTTATTTCGATGCTTTATCTTTCTAGTGATGTTTCCTTTCATTCTTAGTTCGGGATTAATATTTGGTTATCTATAATTTGAGACATATGGTATATACATGAGGGTTTCCTTGTTTGGATTTTTCGTCCAATGTACTAGTGTCGTGTTGTAGGTTTCTAATTATTGATTTTATTTAGATTGTTTATCTCTAGATTGGTGTTAATATTTAGGTATCTATAATTTGAGATATATAGTATATACATGAGAATTTCCTTGTTTGGATTATTTTGCTCGACGTACTACGTCTCGCATTACACGTGTCTAAATATCAATACCATTAGATACGGAAAAAATGTTCTAGGTAGACTATGCTTAATGGATAGAGCATCCACTTCATCTAGCAGCCCTTCCCCTGGGGCGGATGGATGTGATCTTGCTATAGTGCACTGACGCTCTTGTGGTTGTTCTTTTTCTTTTAAATTTCTTTTCAGGCAGCTCAGAGTTCTGGAGAGTCGTAGGATGACGGTGTTCTAGCATAGTCGTCATCGCGCATTTTAATAGTTGAGACTTCACTATAGTTTTATATTCTCATTCAGATATTAGAGTTTTGTTTTCATATTATAAAGGTAGTGTACCTTAGTATGATTTTCAGTTGATACATGTTGAGACATTTTCATTATTCTAGATATCAGATATATTTCAGTTTAGACATGATTTTCATTTATGAGATATCTCTTTCTATATCATGTCTATTATTTTATTTCCTTATTTTACCTATTTTGTACCTACACTTATATTTGATTCGAGGATATTACTGTGATTGGTGAAACATGTTTATGCATAGTATGGGTGCATGGCAGGTTTGACATCTCTGGAGTCATTTTGGACTGTAGTCATGTGTGAAACTAGGGGAGTCACAGTTGGTATCAGAGCTCTAGTTCCAGCATCCTTAGGATCATCCTGTGTCGAGTCATGGAGGTAGAATAGAGTTTCTTAGGATTCATGTATAGAGTCCGCTAGGAATTCCTAGAATGAGTGAGGACGTTATATACGTATATCTTAAAAATT
>BQKN01065704.1:131153-213518 GCA_022839385.1 Asparagus kiusianus | reverse complement strand
AAAAGACCGGATCTTTTTGTAACGCAAAAAGTTGTTCTTTAAGAGTGTAATGGAATCGTCAATGAAGAAAGCATCAATTTTTCCCGCGAACATTTACCCTCTTTCATATGAGATTAACACCAGTCACATTCCTCCTGAAACCCTAACCCTAAAGTGTGAGTTTTGGGAGAGATCTCGAAGCGTTTGTCGAGAGAAAGGCAAGGCTTTGCGGTTTCTGACGAAGATAGGATCTTGCACGCATGTTCAAGAGTTCAACACAGCGTTTGAGGAAAGATCATCTTCATCCAAACCTGTCCCTATAATTAGTTAAAGTTTTGATGATGTTTAATTGATGTTTTCATGGTTAAGTGTAACCTAATGTAATAAAAATCAGATTTTTAATAATAAATCTTAACCTTATGCTAGATCTAAAGTTAAATCTTTCTTGTTGATGATAGAAACATGATCATGATCATTAGGGTTGATGTTAATTTTGTTTTTAACTTATTAATTATGTTTAACTCATGAGTAAACCCTAATTAGTTGTTTAATTGAGTTTTCTTGTAAGCTAATCATGCTAAAACCCTAGGTTTGTGATACCTAAGTCATATAAACATGTTTAAACGAAGTTTCACCTCTGTTCATGAGTAATTTTCATCAAGTGTTGAAAATTATATTGTTTAATTAAGAGCTAATTGAGGAAATTGATTAATTATGATGTTAATCCCTAATTAGAACAAGTTAATAGATTTGTTTCATGTTCAGGATGATTTATGTTAAATATTACATGTTTTTATTTATACTAAATCTCATGATAAGTATATGATGAATGATAAGCTCTATTCGTGCATGAAAGAATGCATGTTTCAACAGAGTAGTCGACTACTAAGTTTAGTAGTCGGCTACTCATGTTCAGTTTGGATTTCCAAAAACTAAATTTACAGAGTAGTTGACTAATGTGCTTAGTAGTCGACTACTAATCCTAATATATGCCTCACAGAGTCTGGATAGACTCGGTGTAGTCGACTACTAAGCTTAGTATTCGACTACTAAGAATTTTCCTGAACCTTATGTTGTACTATTTTGAGATGCAATCGCGGGGTTCGAGCCGCACAATAGTACACGTATATACATGAATATACATAAATAGTGTCATAGTACATACATGAGTATCCCAAAAGGGGATTTTGACAAGTGTTGAGCTTATTACACTTGAGTTAGAGATCGTTTATATACATGTTGGATATTGTTGATGAGCATAGCTTAGTACTATATGAGATAGTGTGTCAATATATCAAACATACACAGTTTATACGTGGGATGGATATCGTTGATGAGCTCAGTTCAGTATTACATATGGTGGTGCATTGATATTCTATTTGTACAGGCTATTGAGTCGGGTTTGGATGCTTTGTCTAGCAGTTCATCCACACGGAGGTGCGATGAGGCTTGTGATCTGTCTCTTAGGATACCTATATAGTAGGTCGTTCTGCACTCATGTTACGTACTGAGATTATGATGAGACTAATGAGCCATGTACACTGTTAGGATACCTACAGGGTAGTTTGTTGTGCATGATAATGCGATGAATTAGAAATTTTGTGAAGAGTTGCAATATGGCAATTATGTGATAGCCTGAGTTTGATGGACACCAAAAGTGAATTCGACTCATTGTTGAGATATTTGATGGCTAAGATATCTTGTTGTGCGAGTACACGAGATACATATACTGATGGTTATTTCGATGCTTTATCTTTCCAGTTATGTTTCCTTTTATTCTTAGTTCGGGATTAATATTTAGTTATCTACAATTTGAGACATATGGTATATACATGAAGGTTTCCTTATTTGGATTTTTTGCCCAACGTACTAGTGTCGTGTTGTAGGTTTCTAATTATTGATTTCATTTAGATTGTTTATCTCTAGATCTGTGTTAATATTTAGGTATCTATAATTTGAGACGTATGGTATATACATGAGGGTTTCCTTGTTTGGATTATTTCGCTCGATATACTACGTCTCGCATTATATGTGTCTAAATATTAATACCATTAGATATGGGGGAAATGATCTAGGTGGACTATGCTTAATAGATAAAGCCTCCACTTCATCTAGAAGCCCTTTCTCTGGAGGCGGATGGATTTGATCTTGCTATACCGCATTGATGCTCTTGTTGTTCTTTTTGTTTTAAATTTCTTTTCAGGTAGCTCAGAGTTCCGTAGCCGCAGGATGACGGAGTTCTAGCATAGTTGTCATCACGCATTTTAGTAGTTAAGACTCCACTATAGTTTTATGTTCTCATTCAGATATTAGAGTTTTGTTTTCATATTATAAAGACAGTGTGTCTTAGTACGATTTTTAGTTGATTCATGTTTAGATATTTTCATTATTCTAGATATCATATGCATTTCAGTTAAGACATGATTTTCATTTATGACATATCTGTTTCTATATCATGTCTATTATTTTATTTCCTTATTTTGCCTATTTTGTACCTACACTTATGTTTGATTCTAATAGAAGATATTACTGTGATTGGTAAAACGTGTTCATGCACATTGTGGGTGCATGGCAGGTTTGACATCTCTGGATTCATCTTGGACTGTAGCCATATGTGAAACAAGGAGCATCACAACTTGGGTAACCTAGGGGTTTAAATGCTTATTGTATGCGCTAAATACAACCGTGATTCCTGCGAAAGTGAGTTAAGATTTTTCTCTCTTTTCCTTTTAATTTCTCTCTTTGCTAGAGGACTAGCAAAAGTTTAAATGTAGGGGTATTTGATAATCATATTTTTATTATATTTTTATACCCTTATTATCTATTTGATTTAAATAAAAATATCACTAATAAATATTTTTTATCTTAATTGTAGGTTAATGAATAAAAGCCCAAAAGTACTCAACATTTCATCTTACAAAAAGCCCAAGAAGTCCAAGCCTATACACACAAGAGAAGATCGTCCAAAGAACAAGATGACTGAGTATTGATGCCAGTATCAATTACGGTATCGATACCCATATCGATAGCGGTATCGATACCCGTATCAATACCAAGTTTATTGTTACTAATTAAAGGCTAAAATTGATTAACTTGGGAATCAAGTTTAATTCAAAGGTTGATATTGGATGTAATACTCTACAAATAGGGGTAGAGAGTGAGGAGTTTGGGTGTGAAATATTTTGTAAAAACTCCTTTTGAAAAGGAGGGTTACTCTTAATTGAGAAGACCTTACAAATTGTAACTTTTTATTACAATTAATTAAGAATATTTTCACCTCTTTATATTTTTTTTTTCTTATCCTTGTTTGATTATGAAGATGAAGGTAAGATAAAGATAAATATCAAGATGAAGATAAAGATCAAGATGAATGTTTGCTATCACCTAGAGGCTAGAACCCTCTTGGGATGTAAATTTTTTTCTTTCTTAATAAATTTATCTTTTGCTTTCTTTTCTTTTTTAAATAGCCAATAGGCTAGAACCCTCTTACCTTAGATTTATTTTCATGCTTGTGGAGTAGATTTACTTTCATGTCTTTACTTCCTTGCTTTAAATTTTGGCATTTATTTTGTAGTTTAGATTTTTACAATTTATTTTATAGTTTAGACTTTATTTATTTTTTTGCACTATTCACCTTGAGGCTAGAACCCTCTTAGGATTAGTTATTTTCTTTTTCTTTGATTCTCCTTGAGGCTAGAACCCTCTAGGAATTGCCTTTTTTAAGATGTGGAACTAATACTTGTAGAAACTCTAGAATTTGCATGAAACTACCTAGTGGATTCAATTCTAAATTGCTCATATCTCTAATTGAATCCTCCATCTTCTACTTTCTTTATTTTCCTCTTTATTCTTGATTTTTCTCTCATTTGTTTCTTAATTTTGTTTCTTTTATCCTTCTTTATTCTCTTATGTTAGTTTTATTTACATTTACACATTATCACATCCACTCTTTATCTCTCCACTCTTAATCTCGTTTTGTTTTTATTTACATACAATCACTCTCACTCTATCTATCTCTCCACAATCACATTCATCACTCCTAATTGTTGTACACACAACATAAGGAACGATTTTGATTTCCTCCTACAAATGCCTTCATCATAGGATCGATAGCTTTTTATACTATAACTTGATGGTTGTGCAATTGCAACTTTAGAGGTATACATTTATGCCCCATCAGTTGTCCTCTCTCATTCTAATGCTTTCTCTATCTGGAAGCAAGTCTTTTCGATGGGCAGGGTCTCTTGCACTCCTATTCCCTTTGTCGAGAGTAGATAGTAGGATTTGGCCTCTCGTTGGTTGCTTCTCGCTACGTTGACTCCTTCTAGGGTTAGAAACTTCATCATATGATGATATGTAGTGAGGACGGCTCGTAAGAGATGGAGGGCAGTTCTACCTAATTTGACATTGTAGGCCAACTTGAGATCCATCACTACAAACTGGACCTGAACGGTGGACTATCGAGGGTACTCATCGATCGTTAGGGGGAGTGTGATCATCCCCTCCGGTAGGAGTGCATACCCCATAAAACCATTGAGCAGACCCTAACAAGGCAACAAGTGGGGTGTTGATGCCCATCTAGTTGAAGGCGTTGATATACAGGACATCAACTAAGCACCCGTGTTGGTCATGATCCTCTTGACTTGGAAGCCGTCAATCCCAGCCGTAATGACAATAGGATCACCATGAGGCGTCTCCACGTCCTTCAAGTCTGCATTGCTGAAGGAAATGGGCTCTTCTGCTCTTGTCTTCTTGTCACACATATTCACCTGCAACGCTCGCTCGGCATATCTCTTTCGAGCAATGTTAGATGATCCTCTAGCTGTGGGACCACCGTTAATAGTGTTGATAACCCCCCTTGTAGCTAGGCTCAGCGAGTCGGCTATTAGGCGGTGGTTGAGGGTGAGGAGATTGGGAACGAGACCTCCTGTCCACTCCTATTGGGGCAGCTTCCCTCCTGTCTCATGGGGAGACTATCTTCCTAAGATAACCTCTTTCTATCAGGTACTCGATATCCCTTTGGAGGATTCAACAATCATTGGTAAGATAGCCATGATCTTTATGGTATCAGCGGTATTACCAAATGTCTCGATTGTGAGAATCTGATTACATTTTGAGGAGGGACAAAATTAGGATATTCCTCTCGTTGAACCATATAGAGGGCATTAGTAATAGAGGTGTTAAGGGCTATGAGGACTGGCTTAGGCGGCGGCTCCCTCTTTTGCTCCCTCCTGTCTGACTATTTGGGCAGTAATTGGCTCTAGGGGATGGCTTGCCGACTCTTGTCCTGAAAGGAGATCCCTACCCGACTCCTGTACTGGTTGGTACCATAGGAGTTGCTGGTGCTGGAACTATTGCTACCACTGGGGTTGCTGGTGTCGCAATTACGGAAACTATCGATTTTGTTGCCCTAGTCACATTCTTATAGGCTCAGGTATTCTCCATCTCCATATATCCATGAGCATTGGCCATCAACTGCTTATATGTAGAGCATCGCTTCTTGGTGAGTGAGTCAGCCAGCTCCTTGTTTAATAGGCCGGCCATAATGGTCGATATGGCGACCGAGCTTCCCAGGTCATCAACCTCTAATTGCTTTGCTTGGAAGCTCTTGAAATAGTTTCGGAGGCTCTCTCTAGGCTCCTGCCTCATCTATATCAACACATGAGTAGGTGATTTTTATTTGGTGTTGGTCAAGAAGTGATGCACAAACTTCTGACTAAGTTGCTTGAAGCTGGCGATGGACTTCTTCTTCAGGGCGTTCCACCAAAGCTTGGCACTTCCCGACAAGGTAATAGGAAAGCACCTGCAGATAATGGCTTCGGGTGCCTGCAGCATGCTCATCATATCATAGTAGTTTTGGACATGCTCCGTAGAGTCTCACTTGCGGTTTTCTCTACTTGAGTCATCTTGAATTTCTAACAGGTGGCATTCATGATGTCATCAGTGAGAGGAGTGTTCCCCCAATGGCTTCGGTGACTGATCAGTAAGTCCGATCATAGCTGGAGGCCATGTAGGTAGCTAAGGGGCCTGGTCGAGGAACTCACTGAGATCCTATGGTAGCTACTCCCTACCATCACAACCATGGTTGGGACTCTCATCAGTCACTTCCATGTATTGAGAGTAATGTCGACAAGGATTCGCTCGGCTAGTCGGCTAGTGTGGCAAAGGAGACACATGCTCGACTCAGCTTCTCTGTTATCCAACATGAGTAGCACGCAGAGATGGGGGAGTAGCTTTAGACTAGCCTTTAGGTGGAGGATGAGTTGTCGAATGTTAGTCCCTGATAGTGAAGGAGCAGAGGAGTAAGTGGGCTGAGGAGGAGGAATCCGATGGACGAGTTCGGTGGTGAAAGTCGCAAACTACTGCTAGAAGGCTTAGGTAATCCGTTGGGTGGACTCTTCAAGCTGAGCTTGAGTGACATGCACCAAATGCGATGATCCAGGGATAGACCGATCAGGCCTATGCTTAGAATCAGATATGATAGTTCGGAGAAGGAAGGCCCCATGGTGGGAGGTAAATTGTTGATGACTGATATCAAACAGTCAATGAGAGAAGTTATTTGGTTGATGGAGGTACTCTAACCCTCCGAATGTTCAATTTTAAAGTGGGTTATTCTTCCTTGCACAAGTAGAAAATCGTAAGGGGACAGAGTTAGGTTCTTCGATTGTTCCTCCAACAATCAAGTCAGTAATTTGCTTGAGTGGAGAAATAACTAAACTATAGAAATTCTTAAACACTATGGGTAGAGATAAAGATCTTACCTTTTTTTGAAAATAGTACCCCTATTTATAGTGGTAGTAGAGGGGCAGGATGGTAACTTTGACTGAGTATGAGCTGGCGGCCAAGTCAGATCTACTTTACAGGTGTCGGCCGACAAGTGGAGGGGAGATCACTTCTGCGTTTAATGTGAAGTGACTGGAGGCGTGCGGAGCCGACGTGGTCCAATGTGTCATAAAAACTATTGAGGATAGAGAAATGATGGCGTCGATTATGCATTTAATAGCATTCATTGTGAGGTGATTAGTTGCCAGTGCATGGGATGAGGCACGAGGCTCGAGGTAATCGTCACCTTTCTACTCATCCAATAAAAGATCGAGAAGTACCACATTTTGAGTCGCCTTCGTGAGATGTCGACCGAATGGCCAGTCGAGTAGGTTGATCAAGAAGTCGACCTAGCCAAGGATCGACATGTAACGCATTTTGAGTTGCCCTCACGAGATGTCGGCGTGTCGAGTCGTCCGAGCTATGTCTTTAGTTTTCTTGAAGTGAAAAGATGGCTCGATTACGCATAATGTAGGACAATTGTCTACTATTGGTTGGAGATTACTTTTTAGCACTAAAACGGCTATAACAACACTTGATTGAAATGGTAATCATTTCTTACAGTAAAAAAATAATAACTTTTGTAACCAAGGAGAATAAGATTAAATCTGAAATGTAAAAATACAAACGAAGAGTTTAAAATTTAATTTATGCTACAAATATTGCATGCAACATTTTCAATTTACTACAAGCTACAATTATTGAATGCAATATTTCCTACAAGGATTTTTGCATATTTACCTCTCAAATCTTTCATATTTTTAAAATTGCCCTCTAAATCTTAGTATTTATAAAGTTTCCCCCTAGATCCTCAATGTTGGAATTTTCTACACATCACTTAATTTTATTATGGTCTAATCCAACTAATTACCAAATAACAAAAATACCTAGAAAAAGAATAAATTTTAATTGGGCTTTCTCACCAACCATGAGTTAAAGGCCTCTTTCCCTTTTCTCTCCAACAATCCTTGAAACACATCTCCTCACATTTAGCTTCCAATCTCTTATCATAACCATTCTGAACTATATCTCTTGGTGTATTTTAAATAAAAGAGGTTTTTGTTTCTACCCTAGTTTATCTTTAAACCCAACTAATTTATATTGTATCATTGAACGCACTTATCTTTATGTATTTATCTCTAGACTCAGCTTCCAAAATTCAATACATACATATGTGAGACCCCTTAAATTAAAGAAAATCCAATTATACCCTTTCCCAACCTCCCTCTATTCTTGTGTTCTTCCATATGTGGGCTCACTTAAAAATTTTAAAACACCAAATTAATTGTGAAATGAGGAGAGAGAGAGAGAGAGAGAAACCAGGGGCATTATTCCTGCAATCTTCCTCCCCCGCACCTTCACATCGCATTAAATGGGATGTTAGGCACGGGAGAGAAACAAAATGGCAGGAACAACCCCCGTCTCTCTCTCTCTCTCTCTCTCTCTCTCTCTCTCTCTTTTCATTTCTCAACTAATTTCCCTCTCTCATCCATTATTCTCTTTAATTCATTCTTCCACTCTTATAAACCCATCAATTAATTCTCAACTACTCTTATGAATTAATTCTCTATGAATCCATCAATTAATTCTCAACTTCATATTATCTCGGTATACTTTCATATTATCACGCTATACTTTTATTTATCACGCTATAGTTTCAGAGTATCACGCTATAATTTCATATTACTGCGTATACCTTCAAAATATCATGATATATTTTCATATTATCATGCTATACTTTCAGATTATCACGCTATACTTGCATATTATCACGCTGTCCTTGCATATTATAACGCTATACTTTCTGAATATCCCTTTATACTTTTACATTATCTCGCTATATTTTCATATTATAATGCTATACTTTCATATTATCACGCTATAGTTTCAAAATATCTTGCTATACTTTCAGAATATCACGCTATACTTTCGAATTATCATGCTATGCTTTCAGAATATCCTGCTATACTTTCAGAATATCATGTTATAGTTTCATACTATCCCGCTATACATTCATATTATCATGCTATACTTTTATATTATCATGTTATACTTTCAGAATATCCTACTATATTTTAGAATATCTCTCTATACTTTTATATTATCTCGCTATACTTTCAAATTATCACGCTATAGTTTCAAAATATCCGACTATACTTTCATACTACCATGTTCTCCTTTCCTATTATCACACTATAGTTTCAGAGTATCCCACTATGATTTTAGAATATCACGCTATGCTTTTATATCGTCTTGATATACTTTTAGAATATCCTGTTACACTTTTAGATTATCCTGTTATACTTTCATATTATCACGCTTTACTTTCATATTATCATGCTATACATACCAAAATTACTTAAAGTACCAACACAACTTTCAATATATACTTTCACATATTTCTCACTTGATTTCTTTACTTATTATGAGAGAATTAAAAGAGTCTAAGTCAATTTTCATAATTTCAACTGGATCTGCACAAAGGAAACCAAAATTAAAACATAAAATCACCTGGATACATCAAAACATACCAAAATTACTTAAAATACCAAAAGCACAAATACAACACAACTTTCAGTATATACATTCATCCAATAACCATTAACCATACATGAACAATCTGCACAAAAGCATAGTTCCACTTCTAACAAAAGCATCAACTAGAGGTGAACCATCATACATCAAGCACAAAGCAGTACTCAATAAATCAACAATAAAATGCCATACATTAAACTGAGCATATACAAATGATAATATCATCACTGTATTCCCTTCTTTTTGGAACGTCGATGAGCAAAATCTCAGCTCAATTGATCCTCCCTGACTGGTCGATAAGAATACCAATGTGGTCTCCATATAGTGCCCGTAAATAACACTTGCTTTGCCAGCAGCATAAAAATCCTTGCACTATAGCTATCTTCAAATTGATCTATATCCATTCACACAAATGCTGAAAGTAAACTACTTACTAATGGACATATTTACAAATCTTTAAATATTATCACATTGTTTCATACCGGAGCATATATGTGTGGTTAACAAAAGCATGACTTGTATACTAAAGCAAATATGTGTCTAGAACCAAACTGAAGTCAGGAAGAGAATGCTCAGTTATGCCCCAACCAAAAAATATCATCGTGAATTGAACACAAAAACACAATCTGGGTATAAAAATTTTAAAAAATAATTATGTACTCCTGTCACAGATGCTTTCTTCCTGGGCATGGGTGGCCTGTGGTGGTTCTTACTTCTTACCATGTTCGTTCAATCAAGCAGCATTAATTATTATTTTCTTAACTTAAGAAGAGGGAGGAGACAGACAATGTACTTTGTTTCCCTCTAGTTTAGGCACAAGAGAAAAAAACAAGGAAACAACATTTGATGACGAAAGGCATTGCTGTCCTCAATTGACTGTTATTTTATAGAGGCTAATTGCTTAAAGTGCTCCTTAGCTTCTCCAACCTCTTGAAAATATGACGCATAAACAACAATAGTAAGAAAAATGCCTCAGGGAGCCCAAAATAGGGGACCCTGAGTGGGACAGGTGAGGTGTCGCCTCCCTATCCCATGATACACTGTTCATGAACAGTGCATCATGGGACAGGGAGGCGACACCTCACATGTCCCACTCAGGGTCCCCTATTTTGGGGTCCATGTAGCATCACACCAATAGTAAATATGAATTAGGTCATGGAAGTAGACCATATTTGATGGAATTCTGACTACCTCCATAGTAATAGCTTCACTGCAAACAAATTAAAACATAAGGCAATTTTAGTATTATATCAATGAAAGTTATAACAAACTAATAAAATCATTTATATGCTAATAAAGTGAGAACATTCAAAACCAACCTCACAAAATTTTCCATAAAGCAAGTACATGTAGTATTAGGATCAAATTGCTATAGTACCATGCTCATGTGTAAGTTTAGCATCAAATTGCTTTGTACATAACAATAAAAGGTTAAACAAGATTTAAATACAATAAATAATCTTTTGTTGTTAAAACCTAATGAACTGAGGTTCAGAAAAACACGATCTGAATTATGTTTCTCAAATTTTGGTTCTAGAATTATCGTTTTGACTCCAATACTTAAAATTTTTAAAATATAGTGTTGTTATATATTTTCTCAAAAAGTATAATGTTTACAAGTTATATATTCGCTGTGTACAGTTCCCTTGAGGCTGCTGTATCTGAAACACTGGTTTAAAAACTTTATTAAATAGAACTTTCAAAGACATGATTCTAGAAGCATGCATAGCAACTTTGATCACTAAGAAATAACTATTATAGCCATATTTTGGTTCATCACATGGACATACTTCAAGAGTATGTGCACAGGCAATGTACATCTAGTAACAGCTAACCACCAATGAAATCAATGATCTTTAAGGATAGTAAACCCGAGAAATTATGAAAAGAAAAAAAAACTTGGCATAATCCAATATGCAAAAGGCAATAGCAACTAAAATTGGCTGAAGCAGCCTACAGCACAACATTGACCTAAAAATTTAAGTATCTTGAGCAAAAACTATGTTATTAGACAGAACCCCTTTAAGACTGATTTATATCTTAATTAACAAGAATATGTAATACAATATATAATATCGGTCGGTCTGTGTCAGTCTCTTTCTCCCATTTTGGTTTCTCTCTTTATAAAGCAGTTATGCTATCTGGCAAATGGCAACAATTGGCTAAGAATCAGCAATACTTATGGTGAATAGAATAGAACCAGGAAGATCCTTTTGAGATGGTTAAAACATGTAAGACCTGCAAGCAAGTTGGACATGGTGATAGGATTCATTCATCATTAATATAACAAAATAACTAACATGAATCATGGCACTTAAACATCATAAACCAGTTCCTTTGAGGATATCCTATGAACTAAAGTTACTAAATAGGAAAAAAAGGATTTTATATAGCTAACTCCATAGTCAGCGTCGCAGCTAGAGTCGAGCGACGGTCAGGCAACGGCGGCGGTCGAGCACCTATTGGCATCGCAGCTCGAGTCGAGCAAAGGTGAGGAAACGGCGGCGGTCGAGCGCAGATCGGAATTGCAACAGTTAGGGCTCAGATTTTCACCCAAATTAGGATGGTTGTAGAGAAATTGAAAGAGGGGGAAAGGGGTTTTCTTCGGGGACAAACCAGAGCATCAAGAATGACAGGTCGACGAGAGCGAACAAACAAATCAGATTATGTGGAGAGATAATTTGACTTTGGGTAGAAAGAAATTGAAAGGGGAGAGAGAACACAGAGGAGACTGTGGAGATTGAGGGCGGGGTATTTTGGGGTTTTTATCGTAGATATGTATAAATACAAGATAGGACAAATTCTTAAAAGCACCTTTCTTTTATTTATTAAGCAAAATCGACTCCCAGATAAAAAAATAAGCAAAACCGACCCCCACCAACCCCCTCTCTCTTGTGTAAGCAAAACCGACCCCACCAACCCTCTCTCTCTCTCTCATGCGCTCGTAACTCAACCCCCCAAAAAATCGCGATCCCAATCCCTCTCCCCTTCCTCCTAGCCCTCCGCCTCCCCATCCGCCGTCCCCGACCACCTCCTCCGCCAGCTCCACACCATCCGCGCCATCATCGCCCACCTCTCCTCCTCCACCTCCTCCCGCCCGTCATCGCCGAGCAAAGCCCCCCATCCCGTCGCCGGAGCTGGTGCACTACTCGCGGCACTCCCCCATCGCCTCTGCCTGCTCTGACCACCCCGACCTCCTCCGCGGCTGCCACCCCCTCCCCCGTTGCCTCTCCCCTATGCCCCCTAGGCCCCCCGCCACAGCGAATTCGACCTTTTCCTCTGAAAAGGGTCGATTTTGCTATTTTTTTAACAAACGGTCGTTTTTGCTATTTAATTTTGAAAATGTGGTGTTTTAAAAAATTTGTCCATACAAGATACCATATCTATCATATTTCTGAATTATACCATTTGGGTTTAGAAATGAATACATAAAGTTATTTGGATTCAATGATACAAAAAAGATATTGGGTTTATAGATAAATTAGGGTAAACAATTGGGCTCAGAAACGAAAACCTCTAAATAAAACATGGTAGAGTGAATATAATGTCACGCCCCGCTTTCCAAAATACCCGAGAATCGGAACGTGAACAAGCCCGCGACGTATTAGATTGAGAAGAAATATACACTATCATTTTTTTTCTCTTTTCTTTTCTTCTCAATCCAATACGCTAAGCGTCTGGAAATAAATGCAGTGCGAAGTCACAGGTCCTCGATCACATATAGCAAGAATATAATGTACAACACAGAATAAAATAATACATATCACAAATGGGATAACATCCGAGACATAATATTCGGGTCAACATGCACTTATACAAGATGAACAAATGAATACTAGAGAAATATAAAATACATTGTTCAAGCAGGAATGGAAAGAACTACAAAGGTAAACTGGAACCATCAAAGAATAAGCTTCGACTCCTTCTTCTGCTCCGTCTACAAGGCACTCTTGCTGTGGATCCTCTAGCTCCTGCTGAACCTGTTCTTCCTCTAAGTCTGACTTACACCAGAGAAAATAGGTGTACGTCAGGGTGCATGGCACACGGCAAGACCCCACAAAACAAATAGAGCGAACGAAAACCCAATGCGAAAACGATATAACAACAGAAATAATAAAGAAACGTGCAACGGGAAATCTAACAAAATCAATCAAGTAACAAAACGATCATGCAGCTAGCGATCAGAAATCATCCAAGAAACAGGGTCATACACTAGATGAAATAAATACTTAAAAATCTACAACTCGAGACGTTGTACGTCGAGCGAAATAATCCAAACAAGGAAACCCTCATGTATATATCATATGTCTCAAATTGTAGACAATTAAATATTAATCCTGATCTATGTATGAAAAGAACAACACTGGTCCACATCTCAACAAAACTAACAAAGTCCACTATAAAGCACGCAAGCATATAATTCTTGTTTTTACATGTTATTTGAATTGAGGAAGAATATTTTGATGTATATAATCGGGTCCCCGTAAAGTCGTCCGGGGGTCGCCTTCAAGTCAAGTATTGGCCCTCTGGCCTACATATATAACACTCACGATATCACGATAACAGGAAAGCGATGTGCCCGTTTATATACATGTTATATTCTCCATCCAATTCCCCTTTATAACCCCATGTTATCAAATTAATTAAGCAATTATACATGAAATATTGTGCACTAGCCACGGAGTTACCGTGGAACAACTTCTGTAAAACTATGAAAATAACTGTGACCCACAACATGTCCGATCAAGAGTGCATCGTCTAGTCAATGCTATAATAATAATAATCAAGGAAACCTCATACCGGGATATCGATATCGAGGGAACTCGGGACTCCTCACATCGGGATATCCATGACGAGCGAGTATAGTCATGCTTTGAAACACGCTTATAAATCATACTTTTAACAGAAGTCGTCTTCATGTACAGTCTCTCCTATTTGATAACAACTAAGTGATAACTCAATAAGCTTCCACACAGCTATTAACAACTAAGTGATAACACAACAAGCTTCCACACAGCTATTCATGTCAAGCAATCCCACGCAGGTAATAATATATCACAGACTAATCTAATTAATTAACTCATACCAGATCTAAACATTGAATGATGAGTCACATAATAATTTACGATAAAACTAAGAATTAAAATGAAATAATCAAGGTTCGGGATCTTGCCTACGAGACCGTGGGGTCAGATGACGTGGCGGTAGCGATCCGTTGTGGATGCGGTACGACGGTTTGGAAGGGAGCAACGGATCTGAACGACACGGTTGGAGAGCATGTCGCCGGCGTCGGATCTGGAGGTGGCTGGGCTGCTGGTTGACGGCGGCTTAAGGGGACAGAGGAGGAGGACCGACGGTGGCTCAGGGCGGCATGGGGGTGGCTGTCGGGGGTGGTTGCGGACGAGAAGGCGTGGAGGAGGTCGAGGGGGTGCTGCTGGAGGACGACAAGTGGCTGGGGGTGGATCTCAAGGCGACGAAGGTGTTGGAGGCGCGGATCTGGTGGGCTAACAGGAGGAGGCGGCTGCTGGGGCGTCGCGGGCACGGCGGTGCAGGGGGCTGGAGGAGGCTACGGGCAAGGAGACGAGCGGCGGCGTGGGTCAGTGCGGTGACGGTCGGAGATGGTAGCCGCGGGGGAGGCCGTGAGTGTTGGCGATGATGAGGGAGGGGATTTGGGGGTGGCCGGAGTAGGGGTGGTCGGAGTTCGTCGGCGACGATGTGGGCTTGGGCGGTCGTCGGGGTCTCAGGCGGGGACTCGTCAGAGGAGAACGAGAGGGAGAGAGATGTTAGCGACGGACGGTTTGGGGAGGAAGAGAAGAGAGAGAAGGGAAAGAAAATATAAATATATATATATAGAGAGAGTGTGAGTTAGGGTTTAAATGAGAAATAATTTAAATAAAATAATTACGGGTACCTAAAAATTAAACTAATTACATAATAATTATCTACAAATAAAAATGTACATGTTGAGCTAATACAACAGTTGGTACGAAATAGTTGAATATACCCATATTGTACAATTAAACGAAGAATAATTAATAAATAAAATATAATTACTTACATTTAAAATCTAATAATTATAGGGTAATTATATACACAGTAAAACGTACTCGTTATACTACTACGACAAATAATATGTAAAAATAAAAATAATACAGCAAATTATACAAATATTACGTAATTAATAATACAACATATTATATGAAAATATACGTAATAATAAAAATAATACAACGTATTATTCAAAATGACATGTAATAATACCGATAACACAACAGATTAATTCCAGAAATTTCTACCGCACAAAATTAATTTATAAATATTAATATCATTTAAATAAGTATAAAATCACATTTTTAAATCATAGGAAATCCTAGAAAGTCAAAAAATACAAATACTCTTTTTTTAAAATAATAATTAAATATTTTAAAATACCAGAAAATTATTTTAACTAGTATTGAAAATTCATGGTCCTTACATTCTACCCCCTTAAAACAAATTTCGTCCTCGAAATTAAAATAAGATATGCACGATATCATATAGTAATCTGTAAACCAAAAATAATGCATATAATAGTTGACAGTAGAAAGTAAAAAGCATATCAATAATGGACGTAGATAAAAGGCGTAAAATTATATGCAACAATCATGTAATTATGTATTAATAACATTTACACAACGAACACAATATCAAAATATACCAATAACCATTATATCATTATACATAATAGAATAACCAAATATGATACAAAAACTATAAACCCAATATACATAAAGAATAAACATAATACAACATATGAACTGTTATGTAATAATTTTCAAAATAATAATCAAATATGGACATAACAGTTAACTAAAACAGTAATACAGAGACTTGTGTATATAAAAATTAATAAATACATCAATTAAAATAATTAATGAATAGATAAATAAAATACATTATTAAAGTAAATTATACACAACCTAACAAAAGAAAAACAACTAATAACCACAACAAAATATCTACAATGTGCAAAATCTATAACTAAGTTGTATAAACTTATAACACTCATTTCACATACTAAAATAAACTATGAAACTACTGATAAAACGTAAAAGAAATAACTATGTTAACCAATAAACAATATAACCCAATAACACAAATAACTAATAAATTAATATAATTAGAGACAACATAAAAAAACATACAAGAAAAACATATAACTTGATAAATAACCAAACAATAATGATAACAAAATGCGTACATGAAAGATAAAATATGACCAAATTATGTGGTAACAAACACAGCAAACATGTATAAATACATGTACAATACGTAGAATAAATAAAACAAATGCAACATAAAATAAAAATAACTACACTATAACATGACCACAAACAAAATTTATAATAAAAACATAATAAATACTAAATCACACTAAGTATAGCAATACACAAATTGAAACGTGAAAATATGAGCATGAATACACTGCATAAAATATAAAACTCGCTAACTATAAAAATATCTCGACTAAATACGTAATTATAATAGAATATATAAAAACAAAAAAAAATCAAAGCTAAAGAAACACACACATTGTAACAATCTTTAATAACCTTATACACAAACTATAAAGCTATAGCACCCCACACTCACACCGAAAAATAACAACTCCTATTCAAAGAAAAATATAAGAATAAAATGACATTGATATAATATGATCTACGAGAAAAAAATACAAAATTAGAGAAACAAAGCAGAAGAGTAACACGATGTAAAACAATACAAGTTAAAATAATGAAAAATAAAAATCTGATAAGAAGATACATAAATGAAAGACTCAATGCATTTAAATAAGTAACGGATAATTTGACAGTATAAAACTCAAAATAAATTAACACATATAAAAATTGTAGAATACACTGAAACATAAATACTTACTAACAATATTGACACTCACAACCATACTACTAGATAAAGAAGTATAATATATAAAAACAAAAACTATGAAAGGTAAAATAAGTATATAAGCAAATGAAAACATAAGAAGACCATAATTCTGTATAACAAAAACACTGATATATTGTAGACAAACATACAATGAATGATTGATGAACATGTGAATATAAACACCGATAATACATGAAATAAAACACGATTAAACACGGTTGATACTAAAAATCATGAATGACTATAAATCAATAAAAATATACACCGTAAATATAATAATCTACTTGAATACACTATAATGAAAAGAGAATTGTAATTATAAGAGAATGAAAAAGTAAAACAAAACACAAGTAACGAAAACAATGAATAGAGAATTAACAACAAACAATGACACAATAAAAGACATAAACATCTAAAAATACCATAAGATAAATACTAAAAAATAACACGCGTATACAATGTATATTGTTATAATGATAAAACAACACATATCGAAAACGAAGCAAACAACTACAAATATGTAAATACACTATAAACAAACATGAATAAATACTATACATACTCACAAATGCTATTTAGGAAAATCTTCTATATTAGGAATAAAAGATTAATAACCAATGGTACGAGATAATGTAACAAAACTATATAATTAGTAACTCAACTCTAAACTTGAAAATATGAATAATTACTTAAATATCAAAATACATGGCTCTTAAAAATGACAAAACCAATGCGAACATACTAAAATAATCTAACAAGACAAAACTTACTGATAAGAAACTATATACTAAAAATGTAAATGATAAGAGTATACTACATATGTAGAATATTAAAATCATGAACTTATTAAAAATATGAACAATATACACTAATCTAAAACAAAAGTAAATATAAATAATAAATGGTATGATAGAAAAGCGTGTACATACACAATATAACTACGCAAAAAAAATAATTAAACACAAAAAATAATTTGAATATCAAATATGCTATGTAATGTGTGTGTGAAGCTTAGAGCAATACAAAACACTTAATGACATGACTTGAACAATTGAAAATATATAAGTAATGATATATATATTTTTAATGAAAAACACACAATATAACACTGTGTATGATACATAAAGTAATATAATAAATAATGTAGAAATCAATATAATTAAATGATATATAAGTCAAATCAAAGAAAACATAGTTGTAAAAATAATAACGCATAAAATAATGACCAGTACGGGAAAGAGAGGTTATACAAGGAGAGGATAATCGCGAAGCGAAGGGACAAGAACCGTGGAAAATTCCAGAGTCAAAGAGCGATAAGATAGGAATGAAACGAATCTATCAAGAAAATAGGATAATGGCTCAAGAATAGTCTCACGGACGAAATATGATATGTATCTAAATTGTCTGTTATATTCTCACTGGTAGAAACTCGGGACCGTGGTCTGCATGGGCCACCAAAAAAAACCTGTCACGCCCCGCTTCCCAAAATACCCGGGAATCGGAACGTGAACAAGCCCATAACGTATTAGATTGAGAAGAAATATACACTATTATTTTTTTCTCTTTTCTTTTCTTCTCAATCCAATGCGCTAAGCGTCTGGAAATAAATGCAGTGCGAAGTCACAGGTCCTCGATCACATATAGCAAGAATATAATGAACAACACAGAATAAAATAATACATATCACAAATGGGATAACATCCGAGACATAATATTCGGGTCAACATGCACTTATACAAGATGAACAAATGAATACTAGAGAAATATAAAATACATTGTTTAAGCAGGAATGGAAAGAACTACAAAGGTAAACTGGAACCATCAAAGAATAAGCTTTGACTCCTTCTTCTGCTCCGTCTACAAGGCACTCTTGCTATGGATCCTCTAGCTCCTGTTGAACATGTTCTTCCTCTAAGTCTGACTTACACCAGAGAAAATAGGTGTACATCATGGTGCATGGCACACGGCAAGACCCCACAAAACAAATAGAGCGAACGAAAACCCAATGCGAAAACGATATAACAACAGAAATAATAAAGAAACATGCAACGGGAAATCCAACAAAATCAATCAAGTAACAAGACGATCATGCAGCTAGCAATCAGAAATCATCCAAGAAACAGGGTCATACACTAGATAAAATTAATACTTAAAAATCTACAACTCGGGACGTAGTACGTCGAGCGAAATAATCCAAACAAGGAAACCCTCATGTATATACCATATGTCTCAAATTGTAGACAATTAAATATTAATCCTGATCTATGTATGAAAAGAACAACACTGGTCCACATCTCAACAAAACTAACAAAGTCCACTATAAAGCACGCAAGCATATAGTTCTTGTTTTTACATGTTATTTGAATTGAGGAAGAATATTTTAATGTATATAATCGGGTCCCCGTAAAGTCGTCCGGG
This sequence comes from Asparagus kiusianus, assembly GCA_022839385.1. Taxonomy (NCBI): domain Eukaryota; kingdom Viridiplantae; phylum Streptophyta; class Magnoliopsida; order Asparagales; family Asparagaceae; genus Asparagus; species Asparagus kiusianus. The sequence continues at coordinate 193,838 of BQKN01065704.1, read as the reverse complement.
GGCCGCCTTCAAGTCAAGTATTGGCCCTCTGGCCCACATATATAACACTCACGATATCACGATAACAGGAAAGCGCTGTGCCCGTTTATATACATGCTATATTCTCCGTCCAATTCCCCTTTATAACCCCATGTTGTCAAATTAATTAAGTAACTGTACATAAAATATTCTGCACTAGCCACGGAGTTACCGTGGACTACTTATCATGTGACCCCTAGGCGAGATTGGTTTGCATCGTTCGAGAGACTCGATGAGGGTGTTGTTGTCATGAGAAATGATCAATCCTGTGGTATTTGTGGGATAGGTACCGTGCAGATTAGGATGCACGATGGAGTAGTCCGTGAGTTGAAGGAGGTGAGATTTGTTCCTCAACTGAAGAAAAGTCTTATCTCAGTTGGAGCTTTGGAGGTGAAGGGATTCAAGGTGACTTTCGAAAACGCTGTAGCGAAGGTTACTAAGAGATCATTGGTGGTGATGAGGGAAGTCCGCAATCGGAATTTATATTATCTGAAGGGAAGCACCGAGATTAGTCAGGTTGCTTCGGCTATTTTAGAAGCGGACATGAGTAGACTTTGACACTATAGGTTGGGGCACACAGGTGAAAAGTCACTGCAGGCATTGTGTAAGCAGGGGCTATTGAAGGGAGCCAAGAGTGGAAAGATTGAGTTTTGTGAGCATTATGTACTTGGTAAGAAGACGAAGGTGAAGTTCGGGACTACCATTCATCAAACGAGGGGTATCCTGGACTACGTGCATACAGACGCTTGGGGTCCCACCAAGACTGCATCACTTGGTGGTCGACATTGGTTTGTCACGTTCATTGATGACTATTCTAGGCGTTGTTGGGTGTACACCATGATGAAGAAGAGTGAAGTCCTAGATTTGTTTGTGGAGTGGAAAAAGAGATTAGAACTACAGACTGGGAGAAAGATCAAGACGTTGTGATCTGATAACGATGGTGAGTATACTTCTGACCCCTTTCAGCAGCTATGTCGAGACGAGGGCATAGAGAGACACTTCATAGTTAGTCATACACCGCAGCAAAATGGGGTGGCAGAGAGCTTGAATCGGTCTTTACTGGAGAAGATCCGATGCTTACTGTCGTAGAGTGGTTTGGAAAAGATCTTTTTGACTGAGACACTTACATATGCGAGCCGCCTCATTAATAGGCTGCCTTCATCTGTGATTGAGGGGAAGACCCCTATGGAGATGTGGTCGGGAGAGCCAGCATGAGATTATGACCAGCTTAAGGTATTCAGGTGCCCTGCATTTTATCATGTGAGAACTGATAAGTTGGAATCTCGAGCTAGGAAGGCCATATTTGTAGGATTCAAGCGTGGTGTCAAGGGATACAAGCTTTGGGATCCAGTTGATAAGAAGATTGTGTTGAGTAGGGACGTCACGTTTGATGAGGCTTCTATCTTGAAGCTTCCCAGCTCTCATCAGGTGGAGAGCGATCCGACGGAAGAGATATCACAGGTGGTAGAGATCGATGTAGCTCCACATTGTCCAGATGGTACAGTATCCATTAGAGTGCTGACTGAGGTGGCGCCAGGTAAGCATGATGGTGACATGGAGGATAGAGGTACTAATATGCAGGATCAGGGACCAACGGCTCAGGTTCAGGATTTAATTGCGGTTCGGAGACAGAGGAGAAACATACAGATGCCAGCACTGTATGCCGACACAGTTGCGTATGCACTTCCGATGGAGAGTATCGATGAGATGGTGCCTACTACATTCAGAGAGGCCGAGCAGAGTTCAGAGACTGACTCGTGGCAGGTGGCTATGCAGGAGGAAATGGAGTCTCTTCATAAGAACGATACATGAGAGCTTGTTGAGCTTCCAAAGGGGCGGAAGGCAATTGGTTGCAAGTAGGTATACACAAAAAAGGAGGGCATTGAGGGTACTCCATTGAGGTTCAAAGCTAGGTTAGTTACGAAGGGCTATGCACAGGAGGAAGGTATTGACTATAATGAGGTTTTCTCTCCGGTGGTGAAGCACTCTTCGATTCGGATTTTGCTAGCTTTGGTGGCACAGTATGGTTTGGAGTTAGATCAATTGGATGTGAAGACGATATTTCTTCATGGTGATCTTGATGAAAAAATATATATGACTCAGCCATTGGGATTCCGAGCTGCAGGAAAAGATAAGTTGGTTTGCAGATTGAAGAAATCGCTATACGGTTTGAAGCAGTCTCCTCGACAGTGGTATAGACGATTCGATGGTTTTATGATTGGTCATTCGTACACTCGGAGCCAGTTTGATCCTTACGTATATTTTTACAAGTTGAAAGGAGGTGCGTACATATATTTGTTACTTTATGTCGATGACATGTTGGTTGCCTCTACTTCCAGATCGGCTATAGATGAGTTGAAAGTTCAACTTTCAAATGAGTTTGAGATGAAGGACTTGGGTGAGGCCAAACGCATTTTGGGAATGGAGATCGGCAGAGACAAGAAGAAGGGCAGAATTTATTTGACACAGGTGGCTTATTTGAAGAAGGTTCTACAGCGATTCCATGTTAGCATGGATACGAAGCCAGTTAGTGTACCATTGGGAGCTCATTTGAAGCTTTCAGCTGGTCTTTTACCGAAATCAGTTGAAGATAGAGAGTTGATGTCAAAGACTCCATATGCGAGTGCGGTTGGCAGCTTGATGTATGCGATGGTATGTACGAGACCGGATTTATTATAGGCGGTGAACATGGTTTCGAGATACATGCACGATCCAGGAATTGGTCATTGGGACGCCGTGAAATGGATTTTGAGATACATTCGAGGTACGCTCAATATTAGTTTAGTTTATGAGCGGGACACTACAGGTGGGTAGCTATGCATTGGTTATGTTGATTCGGATTATGCCGGGGATTTGGATAAACGCCGGTCTAATACGGGGTATGTGTTTACTTTGCCCCGTGCGCCGGTGTGTTGGAGAAGCACCTTACAGTCGACGGTAGCTTTGTCTACGATGGAGGCAGAGTATATGGCAGTTACGGAGACTGTGAAGGAGGCTATTTGGCTTCGAGGACTTTTGGAGGAACTTGGTATATCGCAGCGGTCCATCACTATTCATTGTGATAGCATGAGTGCTATCTATTTGGTGAAGAATCAGGTTTTTCATGCGAGGACGAAGCATATTAACGTTCGTTATCACTTCGTTCGGGATGTTCTTCAAGATGACAATGTGGAGATTGTGAAAGTCCATACGAAGGACAATCTGACGGATATGCTCACTAAGGTGGTTCCAAGCAACAAGTTTGATCATTGTCGAAACTTGTTGCACATTCGTGATTGTTGAGGCTGTTGGCGGCTATTTGGGTGAACTACGTTCAGCTTGATTCCTTAGGCAAGAGGATACGTAGGTAGTCTTTCAGATGCAGCCGGTTTTAGATTATTTGATGGGAGGTGAGATTGTTTTGACTCTCGTTCGGGTTTTTGACTTGTTGTGGATTGAGTTCGTACTGGACACAATAAGTGGGACATTTGGTTGCTTTGGTGTCGGGTCAGTTTTGCAAAAACTTCGCCGAGGTGGAGAATTATGAATGTGGGGGTGGGGCCACCACGTGAAAGGGTGTGCGCGTGTGGGGAAGCTACCGCGTGAAAGACGCGTGAAGATGCTCATGGCCAATCTCATGCGGCCCACCCGATTCACAATCTGCACTATTAATACCCATGATAGGGTTTATTTCGGTTTGAGCGAAAAAGGAGGTTTTGGTTTTTTCTTTGTGCGGCTGCGGAACAGAAGCAAACAGTGCAGGAGATTTTTTTGGCTACGGCTGCGGGTATTCTTTTCGGCTGAGGAGCGCGAGAGGGGTAAAGTGCAGCCGTCCTTTTTTTTGAAGAAAAAGTGATTTTTGAGCAGTCCCTTCTAGGGTTTTGTGCAGCCTTTTGTAGAGAGATATTGTGAGGGATTTGAGAGTTTGTTTGAGGGTTTAGTTTGTGAGTGATTGTAAACCCTAGTTATAATCTCTCCATCTATTAGTAGATCTCCCCCTCCTTGCCCCGTGGACGTAGACAATTTGCCGAACCACGTAAAAATTGGTTGTATCGCTTTTGTGTGATTTGTAATAGCTTTTTAGGATCCCTCGACAAGTTAGTCCTAGAACTGATAAGAGGAAGAGCTGATATCTCACTTTGTTGAGATATTTGCTTTAGATTCTTGTTTCCTTGGTGAGACAGGAATTCTTATTGCAATCTGACTCTCTTGTTGTGCTGCCGAAATTTTCGCTGCACGCAACAAGCTCTGCCTCAAAGACACCGGTGACGACTCATCGACATCCTCATCAGCAAGGAGAGCAACAACCTACATCATAGACGTAAAGAGCTTCACCAATTCGTCCATTGCCTCCATGATTGAAGAGATCAAAAGTTCTAGATTCAGATCTAGCGCAGTTCGAGTTTAAGATTCAATCTAGGTTTTCGCAGATCCGGATCCGGCTATATGGAGCTCGATTTGTCCCTTATGAAACCCTAGAAATCGAGAGAGGACGAGGAGGCGGCGGGAGAAGCAGCAAACAATATTCTTTAGCGTGGAGGAGGAGATGGTGATTGTAAACTAGGTGAAAGAGAAAGGATTCTGGGGCTGTGTACGACTTCCCCATTTCCCCAACTTTCAGCCAAATTCAGGCCTTTTGAGAAGGAAAATGTGAGCCTGTGACAAGACAACTCAAATTTTCCCACTTTCCCCTTTCTGTTTAGGGCCTGTTCGGTTGTTTTCCGCAAAAAAAAATCAGCAATGTACCACGAAAACAAATTCCTATCATTTCAATGTGTTTTCTCAGATTTGAAGTATTATGTTCGTTTCAACATGGAAATCAAGGGATTGAAATCAAAATTCACATTTATTGTGTTCGTTTCAACTCTTTGCAATAAAGAAATGTATTGTCCTTTGTCACATTTCTTGCATTTCACCTGTTCGTATTGCACAACCTCAAATATAGGAAACCAGCAATGTAGTTCAATCGGTGAGCTTACCTCCCCAAAACCCAACTGAAACACCCAACGGTAAAAATTGTGCAACGGTCAAAAAACCACATCTCAAAACAGTGCACGCCAGGTTCATTTGTAACAGCAATGTTTTGCCAACGGAAACAATTTACCCCACCCCTGCACTTATATAGTTGGGATCAACTCAATTCTCCTCAACATATTCTCTCATAAAATTACAAGAAACCTGGGCAAAAATACTTGAGCATAGAGGCAATTAAAGCTGCGACATGGAAACAAGCCAAGACTCTCATGAATTAGCTGCAGAGGTAACGTGCTATTGTAACATACCGACGTCACTAAAGCTTTGCAAAACAGGAGTAAACAAGGGCAAATACTTTTGGGGCTGCGCCAACTATCCAAATAGGTAATGCCAGTATTTCAGGTGGGCAGAAGAGCATCATGATAACAACAAGCGTAAGGTAAATTTTGAATGTCCCTCTCCTCAATTAGTTTCCCAAGTTAAAGATGTGGAAACCAAGCACTTGCGAAGAGAATTAAAGCTTGCAAACCAACAAGTTGTTTACTTGAAGAAATGTATTGTTGTTTTAGGAATATTTAGTATTTTCCTTGTTGTCATAAACATTATAATCTGCTGTTTGAAAATGTAATGCAAAAGTTTGAGAAGAATGCAGGGACTCATGTGTAAAGTCTGAGTTCAAATACACAACTGAACAGCTTGAGATGAAAATGATGCCGCAAATCCTACCATGCATATAGGTAACAAAAACATGTGATTAAACCAATAACACAAACTGCAATTGTTATATGCCAAAAACTCCCAAAGTGAGAACAAGAGGAATCACAAGCAATAGGTATCTGAAATCAAACATGATAGCAATGAAAGCATGACAAGCAAAGATATATATTTCAAAGTGTTAATAATCCAATTCAACAGATTTATATTAAAAGCTTAAAGGTATTATATTCCAATGGTGAGAATGATAAATAAAGTTTGACAAATTGTGCTCAGATATATGTCTACATTATCATATATCCCACACCAGTAAACAATTGCACCACAATGTTGGCTGCATTCCTATACATGTTACTCCTTATCTCATTACGTAAATGTTTGGATTGCCTCGCCAAAACATTGCATGTACTATCTACTGGTGAAGAATATCAGGTAAAAAAGACAGTCATCATTGCACAAGTAAAACATGCATATAGGTAACAGCCCAAAAAACCCAGCTCAGTAACAAAAAACAATGCTCATGTGTCAAGTCTGAGTTCAAATACACAACTGAACAGCTGGAGATGAAAATGATGCCGTAAATCCCACCATGAATATAGGTAACAGCCCAAGAAACCCAGCTCAGTAACAAAAACATTGCATGTACTAACAGCCCAAAAAACCCAGCTCAGTAACAAAAAACATTGCATGTACTATCTACTGGTGAAGAATATCAGGTAACAGACAGTCATCATTGCACAAGTAAAACATGCATATAGTTAACAGCCCAAAAAACCCAGCTCAGTAACAAAAAACAGTGCTCATGTGTCAAGTCTGAGTTCAAACAGACAACTGAACAGCTAGAGATGAAAATGATGCCGCAAACCCCAACATGCATATAGGTAACAGTCCAAAAAACCCAGCTCAGTCACAAAAAAGAGTGCTCATGTGTAAAGTCTGGGTTCAAACACACAACTGAACAACTGGAGATGAAAATGATGCTTCAAATCCCACCATGCATATAGGTAACAGCCCAAAAAACCCAGCTCAGTCACAAAAAAGAGTGCTCATGTGTAAAGTCTGAGTTCAAATACACAACTGAACAGCTGGAGATGAAAATGATGCTGCAAATCCCACCATGCATATAGGTAACAGCCCAAAAAATAGTGCTCAGTAAGAAAAAAGAGTGCTCATGTGTAAAGTCTGAGTTCAATTACACAACGGTGAGAATGATAAATAAAGTTTGACAAATTGTGCTCAGATATATGTCTACATTATCATATATCCCACACCAGTAAACAATTGCACCACAATGTTGGCTGCATTCCTATACATGTTACTCCTTATCTCATTACGTAAATGTTTGGATTGCCTCGCCAAAACATTGCATGTACTATCTACTGGTGAAGAATATCAGGTAAAAGACAGTCATCATTGCACAAGTAAAACATGCATATAGGTAACATCCCAAAAAACAGTGCTCAAGCTCTTCATCAACAAACAGTTATGCAAGTACAATGTAGCTATAACAACTTAAGGCTGCAATAAATGTTAAATGCCTGTGGCCAACAAGAACATGCCTCGCCTTGACATTGTTAAGCTACATGTAAGATGAAATCTAAAATTTGCATGACCTCATCATAGCACCATGCAATTAAAATGCAGATAGTGACAGCTTGTCATACCAGCTTGTGATAGCGATGAATGGGACACCTGCATATAATTGCATTAAACCAACGTTCACCTGAAATAAGGCAAAAAAAACAATGTCACTTGAAGTAAGAATTGACATGACTACAACGTAAGCAGCACTCATCATCATACATACGGTTGCATCATAATTCACAAACGTAGATACAGAGCAACGTATCCAAAAAATATACATGCATACCCACCAACTAGCAGTTCTTACAAAATAACAACATCATTGTGCTCACAAAATTTGCAAAATATATATGACCCAACCATCTCCATAATGACCCTGTAAATAACAATAGGTAAAGAGATGAGCGAGGATTATTTCTGATAGCTTGCACGACCGTTTAACCACCAGATCAAACTACATACCTGAATTGTCAAATTAGCTCCCCCCATCTTGCATTTTCTTGAAATTTTCCAACAAAGTTCTCTGGCCGAAGTCACTCTTCCCTATAAAATGCCTGGCCTTGGATTCATCCTCAAAAATATGATCATAAAAAAGCTCAAAGAATTCTATTGTGTAAGTATCCTTGTGCTTGAAGATAGCTTTGGACAATTTCTCTGTCCAGTGCAGATTAATAAGATTTAGAGAATGAGAAAAATGTTTAACTTCCTCAACCATTTGTTGCATGATCTCTTGCTGGTATGGGGCCTTCCTCCCTCTAGCCGAAGGGATTTTCTTCTGTTTGTCCTTGTTGGATGACCTAACATTGTTGTTTTCAGATTGATTATCTTCATCTGCTAAGTTGACTGAGTGCGGGGACTTTTGGGACATATGAATGCTAACATCCTCATCGCCATCACCTGCAAGGTTAATCGGCTCCTGACCCCCAAATTTCTCCATTGCTGCCTTAGCAAAGTTACCCCTTGCTTGATCATCCCCACAAATGATTGCTAGGTTTTCATAGTGCTTCAGAGGCTTATTAATGTAATCTTTTAGCTTGCTCTTATTTTTATCCTGCACGCATCAATATACAACATTTGACCAACGTGTAGGAGAAAGAATCAAAAGACGTAAAATATTTTTCGATGGCATTTACCTCATTTCACATATCAAAACTCTCAGGATCCAACATGATCGTTTGCGTTTCTTCATCCCAACCCGCCCCACTAATGTTACGAGCAGCCTGCATGTCTTGAAACTAAGAACGGATTGTTTTCATATGGTTTACAACACTTTTCGCTTGAAAGGAAGTACCAAACTGGTTGTTCACTTTAGCGGCAGCCATTGCAAATGCATGTTGCTTAAAGTTTTTGTCTGGCTTAAGACCAGACTTGGCCAAATTTGCGAGGAAGGATATGAGCACGTCATCATGTGCAGAGGTCCACCATCTGGTTGGGCCAACTTTTGCAGTTTCAAGCTCGAGTGGGATTTTTCTTTTCTTATGGGTAAGGGATTTGACTTTTCTTGGTGAACAAGCAGAAGTTGCTACTGCTTCATCCTTGGCAATTCTTTTGTTTTTTCGTGAATCAGAAGTAGTTCCTGTAATACTAGCTGGAGAATGAACTTGTCCGGATGAATTGGAGCCTTGAAAATTTTGTGGCAAAGGTGGTGGACTACTGAGCATGTGCATGTAAGATGAAATGGGGTGATGCAAAGGAAAAAAGTTACCATCGTAGTGAGGCACATTTGAAAAAACCTGACGGTGATTGCACAAAGGGCGAGGATGACTGGAACATGGGATTGACACTTTGGGGAAAGCCAATGCTTGCAGGGAACGCATGAGATGTTGCTGGGGCCATTGAATTATTCTGTTCGGAGGATGATTTTTCACCCATTTCCTATATTTCAACAAATTCAGTTGCAAAAAAGTCATATGCGAATCATAACAAGTAATGACAAAGTGGAAACTATCCAATGATTGCAACAGATCAGATAACAACATCAGACAATTACAGATCTCATATGTAATAGATGACATTACAAGCATGTAGTAAGAAAGCTAGCAAGTAATATATTACCAATTGCATTACTGACCACAAATGGCATAGCAAGCAAATAATAGTTGTAATCTTTCCTAGTAAAATATATGATAGTGGGATAAGAATAATGTAATTTGTTGTCCCAAAATGATAAATAACGAACATACGACCACCCTGCAAATGATAGGACAGCAACAGAAACTAAGTGAATCATAAATAGATAAAGTCGCACAATAGAATTATAGTCTGCAAGATTTCTCATTAATAAGTTACACGACCAACTAACGTAAAATACTTATAAAAACCTCAGGACTACGGTAGCAAATCACAAGGTAGACCCGTGAGTGTCACCATGCCGATATTTACTACAATAATCAATCCACATGTCCAATGCGATTTGATCTCTACGAGACCTCCACTCATCCTTTGAGGCGTTTTGTTCTCTTACTGTCTGGGACTGCGTGAAATTCATAACGTTGGTTTCTTCATTAATTTCCTCTTCGACGTCCTCCTCTTCAATGTCATTGGTCTCATTGAGCAATTCATCCTCAGGATCAACTGTTGCAATGTAGTTATGGAGAACCGTGCACGCCAGAACGATGTCAACTTGTGCGGGGAAAGGGTAGTGGGGTTTTGAGGTGAGAATCTTGAAACGATTCTTCAATATACCGAAGGTAGCTTCAATCTTTGACCTCAAAGATGAATGTCTAAGATTGAATAGCTCCCTCCTATTTTGAGGTGTTCTCCCCGTAAATTCTTTTAGATGATAACGAACCCCACGATATGGGGATATGAAACCCGGCTGGGTTGTGTAGCCCGCATCACACAAGTAATATTTTTCTATATATTACACAGTATTTTAATAAGATCTGTATAACGTAATAATTATTGAGGAATCACAATTTGAGTTAACAAGAATTTTACCAGGGTACACCCGTAAGCCATCTGGTTGTGGTCTAGACAGAGCATCCTGAAGGATTCTATAGTCGTTAGCCGACCCCTCCCACCCAGCTAAAACATAAGTGAACAGTTTGTTTGGTGTACAAGCCGCGAGAATATTTTGTGTGACACCTTTTCGCCCTCTGAAACGCGATACAAGTGTAGCAGGTAGCATAGCATCCACATGTGTCCCATCTATCATACCTATGCAATCCTATGGAGTACAACTTACTATGTTAAAGTAATTTATGATTTGTTTAAAGAATTGTTTTGGAAAAATGGTAGAGTGGATGATATACCTTGAAAAATGGATAAAATGATGGGTTGCTTAGGATCTCTTGAGGTACTTCATTCGGTGCTTGTTTCATAAATCGGCCTTGTATGCACGAAATAGCTTGCAGTACTCTATTGAAGTATTTACTGACTGTATCCCCTGATCTTATGAACTGTGTTCTCATCGTACGATTTTTGGATTTATGTCCCAAAATATTCAAAGTTATGGCAAGTTTCTCCTCTACTGTTACATGCCTTGAGTCCTTTAAGAGATCGAGTTTACTCATTAACGTTGCTAGTTTCATAAATGCACCCGGGCACATTCTAACAAAGTTTTGACAGCTATCACTATAACCGTGAAATATTCGTCTCATCAAATCAGCCCTAGTCTTTTCCCTCCTTAAGTTCTCATCACTTGGTCCAGACCGTATTGATCTACGGAGACATTTAATTCTCCCCAAAAATGTAAAAATTATTACCATGACTAAAAATGCAGCACCAACACACATTCTTTTAACAACCTCTTCATCATCAAAATCACCATCCATCTACAATATTTAGACCGCAGTTAAAATATGTAAATCAAAATCAAAAAAAAACTTTTCACTCTCATTCTCTTTATATTTTTAGACAGGGCTGTGGTCTTTCAAATAACCAGTCAAGAGTACACAAGTGAATAACTTCTGTGATTTGAACAAAATTAGAGAGAGAAACAAGTGATTAACCATCTTATTGAATACAAGCATAGACTTGAAAAATTCACAATTAATTAAAATTATCTTGTTTCATACAAGCTTTCAGATATTGGAAATAGACATGCTCGGGTTATGGTTAGGTTATAAGATCCGAAAAGCTCGATTATAGTTCCTTTGATATGCTTAAAAAGCTGATCTAAAACAGGGGCTGAAGGAAGTGCGTGAATTAGAGATAAAATTACGACTAGTAAAGGAACAAATTTCTTAAAAGCTGCAGTTGCAATGAACGAAAAAACCCCATAAATCACAAGGTTAATTTTTAAACTCTTAAAATTTGATGCATGTTACTTATTTATAGCAAATTTGCTCTTTGATGAAGGGATACCTTAAGGAAAAATTGGATCGAACCTCAAGCAGTTGAAGTTGATGGAATCCCCCTTTAAGGACTAAATCTACCAGATCAGGTGTAGATCTGGTTACGCTGCTCAAGTGGAAGAAGGTAAGAAGTAGAAATCACCCGAAATCCCCACCGTTGCTGCTAGATCTGGCTAAGATAACACAAACAACCCATGAATGGTCGCTGAGGGCTCATTTCCCAGTTTTCTCTTTCCCCGCCTTACAAAAAATTAGAGACAGAGCATTGGAGACGGCAATAGGCGGAGCAATGGGGAAGACTGAAGAGAACGAAGAGGCGGTGAAGGAACCCTAACATTTCCCAGTTTTCTCTCCCCCCCGCCTTGAAAAACACCCCCGTGATTTTTTTAATGGCCATAGTGGACATTTTCCGATCTGTTTTCAAGCCAAATGTAGCTGAAAACAACATTTCCCAAAGTCCTACGTGGAACCCAGTTTCAAGGCCCTATTTCTCTAAATCAGCTTGTGAAACGAACAGGTGAAATGGAAATCACCCGAAACCTTGTTCCTATGTGGCAGCAACATTTGTTTTCAATTCCCTGTTTTCCACGTTTTTTTGGGGCAAACAAACAGGCCCTTAGCAGTCCAAACATCAAAAACCAAAGGAAAATAATATTTTTTTGGTACTTCTTTGTAATGTCAGTTTTTCATTCATGGTGCATTTCCCGCATTTCTTGAGACCAACCAAACAGCCCTTGAATAGAATCCTTCTCCTTCCGATAGGTAAAAAGTCTTCTTCGAAAATTTGAAATCAACTTTATCTGCTAAAATATAAAAAAGGCGAGGTCCTTCTTATAAAACACCATATATAATATAAAAAAATTCTCCCGAACAAAACCGAGCCTCGGGAACGTTACTAGTTCACCACCCCGCACCCCCCCCCCGCCCCCCCCCCCCCCCCCGGCCACCGCGCCCTCAATTCCCTCCTCTTTCTCTCTTGGGAAAAAAAAGTGTCCGTCACCGCGTAATGCTCACTGCTGACGACGATCCCCCACGTCGCCCCCGCCTACCCTCACCGACGGAGAAGCTTGCCGCCTCCTCTACCTGCTCCGATGGGACCCACTCCCGCCGCCGCTTCCTCCACAACTTCTCCTTTCCTCCTACTCTCTCCTGGGGCAATCAACGCGTCCTACGCTGCGTTAACCTCACCTCCTCCCCCGCCAGAGGTAATCTCACCGCCAACCTCAACATCAAATCCGATTCCAAGAGACCCGAGGAAGAGGCCGAGTCCTCGCCGGCCCGGCCCTGGAATCTGCGGACTCGGAGGGCCAATCCGAACCGGATCTCGTCGAACCCGAACCCGAGCCAGAATTTGAACAGGAGCTCGTCGTTATCGCCGTCGCCGACGCCAATCTTGGAGGCAGATAAGGGAAATTTGGCGAAAAGGGAGAGATCGGAGGGAGAGAAAGGGGAAAGGTGCAAGTTTGCGGTGGCGTTAACGAGGGAGGAGATCGAGCAGGATTTCCTGAATATGAAGGGATCGAAGCCGCCGAGGAGGCCCAAGAAGAGGGCAAAGTATATCCAGCGGCAGCTCGATGTAAGTGGAAATTATGGGGCTTTCTGTGTTGAATTTGGTGTTTCATGGACCGATTTTTGGATGTTTTTGAATTGGAGTTTGAAATTGGTTTGAGCTGATTTGATAACAAGGAGAAAGTAGAAAGTTTATATCGATTTGATTCATCCAATTGTTCATGTTCCGTTTGTGGAGGAGCTATGCTTTTCTTTGTTTAGTTGAACTTTTGAAATCCTTTTGTTAATTTGATGTTTTTAAAGCGATTTTGGGGTGATTTCAGAGGGGAAGGACGATTTGTGGGTTGAATTGGATATTTGCTGATCGTTGTTTCTGTGTAGTTGAACCGTTGGATTTTCCAATTGTTTTAAGCTAATTTGACAACGCTAGAGAAAGTAGCATTTCTTTCTTGCTTTTTTATTTTTAAAAAAGTACTTTTCCATTACTTTTAGGTCCAATTCAAGAGGATTTAGGAGGAGGAAATTTTTCTTTTAGCTTTTTTGGCGTCCTTTATTAGATGGTATTGATATCTGAATAATTAGATATGGCAATTTCTTTCGTTTCCTCCCACATTTTTAGAAGATTTGAGAGGAAAGAGAGAAATTTTGTAGTGATTTCTCCAATTTGAATAGGCTGAAGGAGAGACCAATATTTATTCAGGGGCAGCTCAATGCAAGCTGAAATTTGAAAAATTTGGGTCTTTTTTGTGGTGTGTTAATTTGTGTTTTTTGACCAATTTTGGGAAGATTTTTGGTTTGATTTGATTTTTGCTGTTGAGTTGGACCGTTGGATTTCTATTGATTGATTTGCTCTTTGGTTCGTTCGTGAAGACTTTTTGTTTATTTTTTGTTTTTTTCTTATCAATTATGTAATCTGAGTTTTATTTTGAGGTCCAATTCAAGAGGATTTAAGAGAGAGAACGTTTTTCTTTTTAGATGTATTGAAATTGTTTTTGTTTCTTGTCCAAATTTTCAGACTAAAAGGGCAATTTCGTATTTCGTAGTCATTCTTCATTATTACTGATTGGCTCATTGTTTTAGTTCATCGGAAGAATTTCTGATCAGTTTTTGAGGGGAAAAAAAATAGATTTTTAAAGTTTGCTGGATGTGGAGTGTGCTTCTTATCTTTTCCCAATTACATTTTTTTAATGTTTCTTTCCTTTTATTTTCAAGTGGGTTGTTTTTTGCATCTACGTCTTCAAATGCTTAAGTATTAAACTACTTTTAACATCGTTTCTTTTCTTTTTTGCTTTCCTTTCTTTGCTTATTATACTTTATCTTTTTCTTTATTTTGTTAGTGTTAATTAGTCTCTTAATCAAGTTAATTTCTATCTGATACTTCTCAGGTTGGTATGAGGTTGCATTTCAAATTCTAAATTGTTTTGGGTCATTTTTTATTTGACTATTGTATAGTCATATTTGTTTTTTAACCCTCCAATAATAGAAATAGAAACTCATTTCTTTATATGACCAATTTCTCTCTCTCTCTCTCTCTCTCTCTCTCTCTCTCTCTCTCTCTCTGGTAAATTAATTGCAGTCATTTTTCCCTGGCTTGTGGCTGTCCGAGATAACTCCGGATTTGTATAAAATTGAAGTTGAGGTAATATTTATTTTTTTAATTATTTCTTAGACTCTTGGAAGCACAACTCCTAGCTGGATCTAAATCATTTTCCCTTTTTTTTGCAGAAGACCTAAGTTTTGTAATAAGTTATAGTTATTTGAAGACTTTGCAAGATGCCGGGCTGTCCAATGTGATCTTTTGGGCATTTGGTTAGTTTGGTGCTTGTATCACATTGCACTTATTTGCAATTTGTGAATTATATAATAAACGTGTTCCCAAGTTTTGTTTTTTGGTTGCGCATTGGTTCCACATATTGAAATTTGTTTTTGCTTCCTATGTCTATACTAAAATTTTAATCTTTTGGTAATAGCAAAAAAGCATTTTGATGTGTCATTGAGACTCTACAAAAATACTTCAGCTGTTCGTTTTGATTGTATAGAAACTAACCTGCAAATTTTGAATCTTATAAGCTTAATTTTGTGATGATGGAGTAAGGTTTCTGATATTTGAAGCCTAGCATTGTGGTTTTCTTTAAATTCATGAAATTCTTGTGTATAAATTCATGAAATTCTGGAATTGATGCATAGAAATACACTGAGTAGGTATAAATATCCTCACATTAATTATTCAGTACTCAACAAGACTTTGGATAGGTTTGGTCTATACATTTTGTTAGTAAATTATTGTAAGAAAAACTTGCTGAATTTGGTTTTCTTATATACCTCTCATTATCAAGCTAAGTTATTATTTTTCCTAGGGCTACTGTTCTTTATTATTTTTATTGGCAACTTCAAGTATGTGAATATCCATTTAAACAAGTGATGCTAAACAGAACATCTTGAAGATTCTAATTCCGAAAATGCCTATTATCTATAAATGGATATTCACATACTTGAGAATCTCGCGCACAAGCTATAACAATTGTGACCAGTATTATTTTATTACAATTGACATTGTATATTCAAAGTTTTTTTAAAAAAAATCTTTCCTTAGGCTACCGTTCTTTTGTTGGCCACTTCAAGCACTTAGGTTCTGTTTGTAATCAGTTAGTTGCTTCGTGTCCTGTTTAGTTTCTTGATGAGTAGCTGCCAAATGAGTTTCATGGGTTTCCTAATGCTGTTGATTGAGGGTTCCTTAAGTTGATTCTTTCCAACTGCTAACTGTATTCAATATTTAAATGCTATTATATTTCTATCTCGCATATCTTGTTTTCAAGTTATCTCTCTAGATTAAGAAACATATGAGTTTATATACTTATTTTCGTTAATAACTTGCTAATTGTTATCCTATATCTGTCGTACCTAGATGTATTTATTTATTTATTTATTTATTTATTTTTGACAAAAATACGCCTTTGGCGTACATAACAACACCAACAACACCTAGATGTATTTATTTTGAATGACCTTTTTATGAAATCAATTGCATCTTGGGAGGTAACTTTTGCCTCATAAGCTACATATTTAACCTCATGAGTCATGATAAACTACTCTGGAGAAGTTTCTTTTAAGGCCTAAGGCTATGCCTTTCTTTGGGTGCAGTAATACAAGTTCATGCTAAGTCAACTCGAGCTACTCAGAGTAAAATGGACATATGAAATTTGTGAAATATTTTTCCTTCTTAGAATTAAGCATGGTGAAATTCTCAATCATGAACTTTATTGTGAATTGATACTTCTAGTTTAGAGCTATGTGAGTATTTTGCTCTTTGCCTAAAATTTAAATTCTTATCTGCTAGTGAGTTTTGTTATCAATGGTCTTTACATGTCTGCTAACTGCTGGAAAGCTTGTATATCAAGTGGGTGAAGACATGAAAGTTCTTTTCGACCCACAGTGAACCCTTGGAAATTTCATCTTCTGCTCTTACAAAATTTGTTATCGATGGCGTTCTGTTGCTTATTAGTTGCTTCGGGAAAATTTGTGCTGTTAAGAGTTGCTGGTTCCACTTGTACAGCATTCTGATTATCCAGCCAGAAGAGGGAAAACTTGATATTGGTAAAGTTTTCTTTTTTAGAAGATATCTGATAATTTTATCCTATTACAGGGGTACTGCTAAGTACTAAGTTCTTCAGGAGGATTAGCAGAAGAAAGCTGTATAGTAAGTGTATTATCTGAGTATTCTTTTAGTGCTTTTGCTTCTTTACTTCAATCTGCAGTCTAGTTAGTTATATGTAATTTGGGAAGTTAGATCAATGGAGTTAATCTTTTTAACAGCAAAGCTTTGCAATCTATGCTTAACTTCTGTAAGATTAACACAGCAATCTAAAAGGTGTCTAGGGATGGTGAGTGGTGACTAAGTTCCTTTGGTTGCTTTGTGGAAATGTGGAAGATCAGAATTTGATCAGTTATATGGAGTGATTGGTGGTCGATCATAAGCAAAACAGCTTCAAGGAAAGTTAGATGGCTAATGATCGGTTGTGTGCATATCATTAGGTTCTTGATCTTGCAAGCAAACAGCACGCTTTACTTATATCTGGTTATATCATGCGTATCCTTCTGATTACCTATAAGCCTGCACTTTGTTTGCTAAAGATGCAATCAGTGAACAATTTGTATGCAGGAAACTGGCCTTTTTGGGATGAATACGCTTCTCTTGGCCAGTGGAAATTTGGCTATGTTCTTCTGAGGAGCTGTTTGGTTCATTTCTAAAAAAAATTATGGAAATAGATTTCCTCACAAAAAACCAAATCCAATTTTTTTTTAAGGATATCTAAGGAATCCAAAAGTTATGTTTGGTTTGGGATGATAAAGTAAAGAGTAGGAAAGCATATGCAAAATTCATGTTTGTTGCATTTCCGAAGAATAATAAAAACACCATCTTAGAAATCTTTTATTGAGCTTTTTTGTGTTTGTTTCAAAACCATAGAATAGGAAATAATCTAAGAAAGTGTGAATAAACATACCTGAGGTAGAGTTACCCCCCTAGAAAACGAACTCACTAGTAGAAAGATAACAAAGGATATGAACGGGTAGGGATTGCGACGACTAGTATATAGGAGTTGCAATCCTATATAAATATTAGTAGCAGCCCAATACAAGCTAGTTCATTTTGGGCTCTTTTTTTTTATTTGCAGGAAACAGAGCAACTTTACTACTGTAGTCAAGATGGAGCTAAAATGTGATGGCAAACAAGCAATTGACCCCTATGAAGTGAAGTGCAAATGCAAGCTTCCAACGTCCTTGAAGTCATGTGCAAATGGAAAAACTAAAGGGAGATACTATTGAGGTCGTGCTAAGCCAAATAAAGAATGTAACTTCTTTCAATGTGCTTACAAAGAGGGTGATTGTAGAAATAGAAATCAACTATCATAAAATGAAGACATTCTTGAAGTTTGGAAAGCGAGTGTATTGTTTTTAGTTATAATATGTGTACTCATCTTTATCTTTAAAAATATGTCATGTAGTTGCATTAAGATATGAAAGGAAGTTTTCATGATTGTTATATAATAGAGTATGAGGCTAAAAAAAAGTCATATTATCAATATATAATGCGTCGCCAAAATATTATAATTTTGTTATAAATTGCCTACACATAATGGTTACCTCATCTAAAAATTGCATGAGCAATTTGGATTGCATTCTCAACATGGTTTGCCTCATCTATAATGAAGTCACAATATAGGTTGCATTAACAAAAATGACCAATCATGATTGTCTAATACAAAAATCCAAATAACTTATGAATATCGTTGGATCATGACAAAGTTCAATTTAGTGCTCAGATGAGGAACCAAAGTTTGAAAGTTGGCTATATCAATACACACCAAAGTCTGTAGATTGCTATCTTTATAAATTGTCCATAGATCATAGCATCATGTCTCATGAGAATAGATGTGAAAAAACAGCATGCATTTGCAAGCTAACATACACACAATAAAGGCTGATCATGAGACATACTAGTTAACTTCATGATTTGAGCGAAGGAAATCAATAATATTATAACCAATTCTCATAGTAGCATAAACTTGATCATAAACATAGCATGTAACAAGCAAACAATGAGCTAGAAACTGCTCAAAATTTGAGCTAAGATAGATAATGAGATGAAAACAGTCCTTTAGCTTAGCTGAAAACTACTTAAAATCTAAGCTCAAATAGATAACTAAGGATATAATCTAAGCTGAAATTGATGCTGAATCTCAAGCAAACAATGAGATGAAAATAGCTCCTTAGCTTAGCTAAAACTGAAGCAAACATTGAGCTAAAATTGCTCATAATAGAGCTGCAATTGAAGCAATATATGTGCTCATAATTTGACCTAAAAACTTGTCATAATTTGAGCTTGAGCACAACCTGGTCCTAACCACAGAGCAAACAAAATCATACACAACATTCACAAGATCGAAACATGATCATAACCTGATCATGAACTCAGTTTTACAAAATCATATAGCAGTTTTGTCATGAAAATAAAAGCAAAGTCAGGAACAAAGTATCATATGCTGCATTATTGCAGCTTTACATAGGCACCAAAAGTATGGGCAATCAATTAGACTATTGTTGGAATGAACCCCATGAAAATAGCAACATGGCAATAAGAGGGCAAAAGGTGGAAGGAAACAACTTCACACATCCGTCAATCCTCTTTGTCAAATCCATTTTCCTGGATAATCTTCTCTATATAAAAGTTTCTGCGCATTTCTTGTTTTGATAATGAACCTCCTAGATTTTTGATTAATTGTCATATAAATAATCAAGAACTTTATCCAGTATTGTCTCAGAGAAATTAGCCTCATGTGCTAATAAAGCCTTGGCCATGCTCTCACTCCAATGTAAAATATGTTGATTTTAAATTGAGTAGGACATGGACTCGATGAGATCATGCATTAGTGAATCATCATATTTAACCTTGCCACTCTTCTTTTTTGATTGAGATTTCACATTGGATGTAGAATTTACCCCACTAGATGACTTCACATTTTGAGACTGAGTGTTGATCTTTTCTACATGTGGTATCTCAGTCTCAAAATGTGTGTTGGGGGACTCATCATTATCATTTTCAGAAAGATTTAGTGGTTCCTTAGAAAATTCTAGAGGCAGACTAGAACCAACTTTCTTACACATATATTTTTCCAAGTTTCCTCTTGCTTGGTCAACACTGACAATGACAGATAAATCGTCATAGTGAGTGAGAGGCTGTTAAAGTACTCCTTCAACTTAGAGATATTACACTCCTTGTCCTCTATAATAAATTAATGCAAGGAAAAAATGCAAGATAAATATAGTTGTATAGAAATAATGCAAGATAAATATTCAAAATATCAATCAATACCTTTGTCCGCATATGAAAAGAATCTAGGTCCATAGTGACAATTTTTGTCTTTGGATCATATCCGGCACCACTCATGTTCATGACAATTCGCATATCAAACAACTTAGTCTTCAAGCTCTTCATATGGTTCATCACATTTTTCTTGGTGAATTCAGCTCCACACAGCTTGTTTACCTCTTTAGCGACAACCTTGTATGCATGCGTTTTAAAGTTATTATCAACTTGGAGACTATCCTTCACCAATTGAGCAAGAACAGGGATTAGAACATCATCATGCCTTGCATTCCAATACATGTTAGGCACACCACTAGTGTTTGGAGCCTTATCTATAATTGTTGATAACATTTTCCTTTTAGCAATTGCGTTCTTCTTTCTTTTGCTTTGTGAAATTGCCTCGACATTACCTTCAATAGCTTGCTTCAATGAAGGACTCTCTCCAGCGTGGGTACCACTGTTATGTGAGCTATGGGTTATATGGATAATTGGGTGGCTACTAAGCATATTCATATATGACATGTTAGATATCATGTCCCCAAGATATAATTTTAATGATAACAATTTATTCATTATGTGTATCACTATGAATATTATTGTGCACTAACATATCATTACAGCTTTCAACATCAAATATGAACAAGTGCAAGATGAGTTCAAGGCATCTTAAAGTAAAAAAGATGAAGAGCTTATACATCAATGTACATTTTACATTTTCTTTACTTAGAAATTTTGTACAAGCCTTGATCACTCACACACACACACACATAGTGATTAGAACACACTAACACATGCTTAGTGTATTGATTAATAATAGAAATCCCCTATGTTAACCATTAGAGTTTATAACTTATCAATAAGTCTAAAAATATATTATTCATATTAGTTTTTTACCCCTTAGTAGTCGACCAATGACTACTTGTAGTCGACTACTGAAGTTCAGATAAAAAAATATAAGTTTCTGTCAAATTACAGTATAGTCGACTACTAGACTATATAGTCGACTACTAAAAGTCAATTCAGAATTCTAACTTTCTGTTGTTTATAGTATAGTCAACTACTCAGCTTCGAATTTTGAATTCCAGATTTTCTGCTTTATAGAGTAGTCGACTAATGACTATAGTAGTCGACTACTAAGAAAAAATCTTGAGTTTACTGAAGTTGTTTACTGAAGTTGTTTTAACTCAGAGTAGTTGACTACAATGACTATTAGTCGACTACTATAACAGTTTTCTGACATTTAAGTTTTTGAAAAAGTGACTGTTTATAGCCGTTATGTGCACGTTTTTAGGGTTTGAAAAATTGTCTTTTCAAGGGCTATAAATAGGTTATAAGTTTAGAAAATTCATTCACTCATTCCTATCTATAATATTTAAGTTTTGTGCATTTTCTAAGAGTAAAAATTTCCAGATTTTCACTAAGTGTTGAGAAAAAGCATTCTTTGAGTTAACATTTGATCTTCATTCAATATACAATTAAATTAGGCAATTTTTAGAGATTCAAAACATTCCTAAGACACTACTACACATCACAATACACTCAAGGCTTATAGGAATCAAGTTGTAACAAGACAAGTGTTCTCACGGGTGTGAGAGATGTAATCTCTTGGTGAAGAGATTGTGTGTAATTTGCAGGAACTTACAAACTGGTCAGGTTTGCTGTTTGATTTTGTAAGTTTTTCAAATTCATAGTGGAACTCTCAAGTGGGATTTACTTGGGGACTAGATGTACATCTGGGAGGTGGAACCAATATAAAATTCTATGTTTATGATTGTGATTTTATGTGATTATGCTATCTTCTTTGCAAATTATAATCTTCTTTGCATAAATTTTTAAAGAAATACTATTCACCCCCTTTAGTGTTTAAGTGTGATTAGATCAGATCCTACATTTGGTATCAGAGCGAGGTTGAAGAAATGACATCAACTTCTGACTCAAACTCAAAATTCAAGGAATGACATTCTACAAATCGTCCACCAATGTTTGATGAACTAAATTATAATTATTGGAAGTGTTGGATGAAAAACTATCTCCAATCAATTGGCTACAAACTTTGGAATGTCGTGGAAACAAAATACGAGAAGCCAACTGCTCTCTTCATGGAATGGACTACTTCTCAAAGGAACAATGCAAATTTGGATTCTAAAGCAATAAACGCATTGTTCTGTGCTCTTGACAAGAACGAGTTCAACAGGGTGTCAACGGCTACATCTGCATATGACATTTGGCACACACTCGAGGTAACTCATGAAGGCACAAGTAAGGTTAAAAGAATCTAAAATTTTTGTTCTTGTACACAGATTCGAATTGTTTAGAATGAAGGAAAACGAGACCATTGGAGAGATGTTTACAAGGTTTACCGATATCACCAATTCTCTCATCGGTCTTGGAAAAGTATACACTCAAGTGGAGATGGTGCGAAAAATACTTCGTTCACTTACTCCACAATGGGAAAAAAAAGTTACCATAATAGAGGAAGCAAATGACTTATCAACTCCTACGGTAGAAAATCTAATTGGTAACCTCATGGCTTTTGAAGTTCAAATTGAAGATAGAAAGAATGAGGATGAAACAAAGAACAAGAAAGTGCTTGCATTCAATACTACTTCCGATAAAGAAGATTCGGATGATGATGAAGAAATGACCTTGTTTGCACGCAAGTTTCGAAAGTTCATAAAACAACGACATATGAAGAAATATTGTCCATTGTTGAAAAATAAGCAAAAATCAAAGTATTTCAACAACTTCAACAATATTCAAAGCAACAAGAAAAGAAGGCTTTGGCGGTTACATGAGATGATAGTGATGATTCGTCTTCGAATGAAGAAAGGAAAGCACCCATATGTGTTTTATGGCACAAGATGAAGTAAGTGACAATGAAGATTTTTTAGATGCTTTCAATGAATTATATGAAACATTTTTGAGATTAAATGATTCACATAATTTTTTTAAAGGTAAAAATAAAAGATTACTTGAAGAAATTTTTGATTTTAATTCTTCTACTATTTCTAATTCTCAAGTAATTGAATTGAAAGAGGAAAATAAATCATTGCTTAAAGAAAATTATATTTTGACTAATGAGAATGTTTATCTAAAATCAAAATATAATGATTTAAAAATTCGCATTAATGTTTAAGATAAAAATATTTCTTCTATTAAATTAAAATATGATAATATATGTTTGAATGTTAGTAAATTCAATAAAGGCTAATTTTATGGACCCAACATAGCATGGGTACCAAAATTATAAATGTTTATCATTTCAGGTACCTAAGAAAAATAGGTGAATTTTGGATAGCGGTTGCTCTAAACATATGACCGGTAATATATAATTGTTGTCATCTTGTCTAAATAAGGATGGTGGTACCATCACTTTTGGAGATAACAACAAAGGGAAGGTCATCGGTATTGGAATTGTCGGTAATCCAAATAAACCTATTATTGATAATGTTTTATTAGTTGATGGTCTTAAACATAATTTGCTTAGTATAAGTCAACTTTGTGAAAGGTTTTAAAATTGTTTTTAAAAAAGAATCTTCCTTAATTTATGATATTGATATGATTACTGTTTTATTTAAAGGGCATAGAAAAAATAATATATATATGTTTTATCTATGAAGAACATTTCTAATGAACATTGTCTTCTTGTATCTTCTAATGATTCTATTTTATGGCATAAACGTTTTGGTCATGTTAACTTTAAACATATTTCTAAAATTTCTAAGAACGATTTTGTTAACGGTTTACCTAAACTTTCTTATAAAGATAATTTTTGTGATGCATGTCAATAAGAAAAAAATGCATAAATCATCTTTTAAATATAAAGATGTAATTTCTACAAGTAAACCACTAGAATTGATTCATATTTATCTTTTTGGTCCATCTAGAGTAGCATCATTAAATAGAAGAAAATATGCATTTGTACTTGTTGATGATTTTTTAAGATTTACATGGGTAATATTTCTTAAACATAAAAATAATGCTTTTAATGAGTTTTCTATCTTTTGCAAAAGGATTCAAAAACAAAATTCTCTTTCTATTATTACTATACGTAGTGATCATGGAGGAGAATTTGAGAATAAACTTTTTGCAAATATTTGTGATAAAAATGGTATTTCTCACACTTTTTCTTTTCCTCGAGCAGGTCCACAAAATGGAGTTGTAGAAAGGAAGAATAGAACTTTACAAGAATGTGCTAGAACCATGTTGTGTGATAGTAACCTACCAAAGTACTTTTAGGCGAAAGCTGTCTCTACAACATATTATGTTCTAAACAGAATATTATTAAGACATATTTTAAAGAAAACACCTTATGAGTTGTTTTATAATAGAATTCCTAAAGTTTCTTATTTAAAAGTTTTTGGTTGTAAATGCTTTATTTTAAACACAAAAGATAAATTGGACAAATTTGATTCTAAATCTGACGAAGGGATCTTTGTTGGATATTCTAACCATAGCAAAGCTTATAGAATATATAACAAAAGAACCTTAGTCATTGAAGAATATATGCATGTTTCTTTTGATGAGAGTTTTACAAAAACACCTATTGTTTTAAATAATGATGATGATTTAGTTAATTCTATTCATGATACTCGAATGCTAGATATTTCAAAAGATGATAATTTACAAAATGATTTACCAAAAGATTTTGTAGAAGTTAAAAATTATCTACATGATTTGGTTATTGGTAATATTTCTGATAAAATCACTACAAGATCTCATTTTAATTTGATTGCTCATGTTGTTTTTATTTCTATTATTGAACCTAAAAATATAAAAGAAGCTTTACTTGATGATTTTTAGATAATTGCTATGCGAGGTGAACTAAACTAATTTATAAAAAATAATGTTTGGGATCTTGTACCTAGACCACAAGATAAGTCCAATATTGGAACTAAATGGATTTTTAGAAATAAATTAGATGAATCTGGATAAGTTGTTAGAAACAAAGCCAGATTGGTTGCACAAGGATATAATCAAGAAGAAGATATTGATTATGATAAAACCTATACACCAGTTGCTCATTTAGAATCTATAAGAAATTTACTTGCATTTGCATGTTTTATAAATTTTAAATTATATCAAATGGATGTTAAATGTGCATTTTTAAATAGTTTTATTAAAAAAGAAGTTTTTGTAGAGCAACCTACAGGTTTTGAAAATGAAAGTTTTCCAAACCATGTTTTTAAACTTAGGAAAGCATTATATGGACTAAAACAAGCACCCCGTGCTTGGTATGATAGATTAAAGAATTTTCTTTTAACTTTTGATTTTGGAAATTAGAAAAGTTGATTCTACACTTTTTATAAAAAAATAAAGATATACTATTAATTCAAATATATGTAGATGATATAATATTTGGTTTTACTAACGATGATCTTTATCAAGAGTTTGCTAAGACTATGCAGGATGAATTTGAAACGAGTCACATATGTGAACTCAATTTCTTCTTTGGACTACAAATCAAACAATTAAAGGAAGGAATCATCAACCAAAGCAAGTATGCTAAAGAATTACTCAAATGCTTTGGAATGGAAAATACAACAAGCAAACCAACACCAATGAGTACAACTACATCACTTGACAAATATGAAAATGGTAAGAATGTTGATCAAAAGTTATACCGAGGTATGATTGGATCACTTCTTTACATTAAAGCAAATAGACTTGATATTATGTTTAGTGTATGTTTATGTGCTAGATTTCAATCTAATCCTAAAGAATCTCATCTTAAAGTAGTGAAAAGAATTTTTAGATATCTTAAAAATACTATAGATTATGGTTTATTTTATCCTAAGAATAGCACATTTGACTTATTATCATATAGTGATGCTGATTTTGCCGGATGTAACTCCGATATAAAAAGTCCAAGTGGTACATGTCATTTCCTTAGACATTCACTTGTATCTTAGTTTAGTAAAAAAATAAAATTCAGTATCATTATTAACTACTGAAGCAGAATATATTGCTGCTAGTCTTGCATGTGCTCAAGTTTTATGGATGAAACAAATATTATCTGATTATGGTATAGTTTGTCCAACATCATCAATAATGTGTGACAATACTAGTGCCATTAATTTATCTAAAAATCCTATTCAACATTCACGTACAAAACATATGACATAAGACATCATTTTTACGTGATAATGTACTAAAAAGTGTTATTTCTTTAGATTTTATTTCAATCGATAAACAAATTGCTGATATATTAACAAAACCATTAAAAGAAGAAATATATGTTAAATTAAGAAGAGAATTAGGTATATGTTCTTTGGAAGATTTAAACTAAGTTTTAAAAATCAATACATATGCATATTTAGCCTTAATAGTCGACTGATCAAGTTAGTAGTCGACTACATGCACAGACATTGCATATATAATATTATGTCATTTTTCTTAGTAGTTGACTCATAAGAAGAGTAGTCGACTAATATGAGTTCAACATGAATTTATAGAACTCTGTCAACTGCAGTGTAGTCGACTACATTACAGTATAGTCGACTACTTAAACCGGTAGTTTCACTTTTTACAGTTTTTTAACATATGGGATGTTTTACCCACCAAATCCAAAACCCAATACCATTAAACTTAATAAATTTTATCTCAACCATTTATTTTTAACCTGATAGATCATGACCTTCCATCATATTTTACTTTGATCAAATCTCAACCTTTCATTTGATTTTTTGATCTAATCTTAGCCACTCATTTTTAACTAAAAGAAACAACCCTAACTCCTTCCATCACTCATGTTTTTCACCACCAAAAACTGCAGAAACACTCATCTTCCTCAGGTCATCCGATTCCAAAGGTTAGAGCATCCTTTCTTTCTGATTTTTTCTCAAAATTTTCATCAAATCTCTTGTCTACTTTGAGTTTTCCAGTCTCAATAGTTGACTACGGCTTCAATTAGCCGACTACTTCTAGGGTTTCAATAGTTTGGTAAGCACTCTATCTCCATTCCATTTCCAATTTCGAAATCGAATCATGTCAAAATCAAAGAGGCCTAGGTCTGGACCATCAAATGTAGTTGAAGATTATTTAATTTATCTTAAAGACCCATCTTTGCTTGTCCAATTTAAGGAATTTTAATTTTTCAAAATTATACCCGGTAGATTTATCAAATTTGATGATTTCATCACTCATAATTTTAGTGATTACTTTGAAAATGTTGGATTATTAGATCTCTTTTCCTCTGAAAATAGGAAACCATACTATCCCTTGTTGGTTCAACTATTTTATTTAAATATTTCTAGATATGAAACTGATCGTCACTCGGATGTTCTTAATACTCTTGTAAAGGGAATTGAAATTAATATGACTCCTAAGAAATTAGGTAGAATTTTTAATATTCCTTTTCAAGGTGTTAGTCTTTCATCTATTAGAATGAATGATGAAAATTTGCATGCTAATCACATTTTTCTTCCCGGTTATGGTAAACCTCTTAATAATTCAAATAAACTTAGGCATATCCCTAGGTTTATAACTTGAATTCTTGCTTACAACCTTTTTCCAAAAATTAGAAGCTTTCATTTTATATCTCTTGACCTTGCCAAAGCCCTCTATGCAGTTATGGCTAACATAAAACTAAATTGGGCTAAGGTGTTCTATGAAAATCTTTTAGTTGTTCTTAAGGGATCCCTTCCATTTGGAGCTTTTCTTACGAGAATATTTGAGGCATATGATGTTGATCTAGAAACTAAAACTAAGATTCATTCAATCGATCTTTTTGACTTTAATGCCTTAACTCAGATGAAACGAACCAATTTTGAAATTCACCAAGATGAACCACAACCTCAACCAGAACAACACCCCCAAGATATACCACAAGCCACTGATGAAGCTGGACCCTCTACTAGTCACTTTCCACCACCAATGCATGAACCTTCTTACTTCTCTGATGCACACTATATTGCATTGTCCGCTAGAATACTTGATTTAGAATTAGGACAAAAAGCTTTGTATGATTAAAATGCGCTTATGCTGAAGAGTCAAGAAGCATTAACAAACAAATTTGATATCTTGGAGATAAAGTTTGACACAATGAATATGAAGATTGATACCTTGGACATGAAGCTCAGTTCCTACTTCCAAGGAAATTAACCTCCAACAGGACCATCCAGTTAGAAGGCTATGCATGAATCATTTAGAATAGTTTCACTGTTATGTCAAAAACAATTAAGTACTTAGTTTATTTGTGTGTTTAAATTATGTCCAAAACTATGTGTTGATGTTTGCTTAGACTTATGTATCCTGCTACTATGTTTCTGTTTATGTGTTTATAACTATGTATGAGTTTGTGTTTCTTTTTATCATGATTGGTATGTTTATATACTATATTTTGTTCATGAGCTACTTATCTTAAAAACAAATTGTGAAGATGAAAATTGTTAAACTTTTGATATTTATGGCCAGTCTTTGCCTACCCATATGGATGGGTGAAGTAATGGACTACGTTCACAATCTGGAAGACCTTTTTGAAGTATTGGCTCATGACGCAGAAATTATGGCATGTTTAGCAAAAGATGTTTTATTTCTTTTTGTTAATGACAAAGGGGAAGAATGTGGAATTAGTTGTGCTATATATATGAATTGTAGACTCTAATATGCTTTTATGCAGGGGGGGTAAGTACATTTGATTCTAAATGTTTAATTATTTTAGAATATACTTACATATGCATAAATTATTTGTCATCATCAAAAAGGGGGAGAATATTGGATATCAAGTCCCCAAGATATAATTTTAATGATAACAATTTATTCATTATGTGTATCACTATGAATGTTATTGTGCACTAATATATCATTACAGCTTTCAACATTAAATATGAACAAGTGCAAGATGAGTTCAAGGCATCTTAAAGTAAAGAAGATGAAGGGCTTATACATCAATGTACATTTTACATTTTCTTTACTTAGAAAGTTTGTACAAGCCTTGATCACTCACACACACACACACATAGTGATTAGAACATACTAACGCATGCTTAGTGTGTTGATTAATAATAGAAATCCCCTATGTTAACCATTAGAGTTTATAACTTATCAATAAGTCTAAAAATATCTTATTCATATTAGTTTTTCACCCCTTAGTAGTCGACCAATGACTACTTGTAGTCGACTGCTGAAGTTCAGATAAAAAATATAAGTTTCTGTCAAATTACAGTATAGTCGACTACTAGACTATATAGTCGACTACTAAAAGTCAATTTTCAATTCTAACTTTCTGTTGTTTATAGTGTAGTCGACTACTACACAATATAGTCGACTACTCAGCTTCGAATTTTGAATCCAGATTTTCTGCTTTATAGATTAGTCGACTAATGACTATAGTAGTCGACTACTAAGAAGAAATCCTGAGTTTACTGAAGTTGTTTTAACTTAGAGTAGTCTACTACAACGACTATTAGTCGACTACTATAATAGTTTTCTGACATTTAAGTTTTTGAAAAAGTGACTGTTTATAGCTGTTATGTGCACGTTTTTAGGGTTTAAAAAATTATCTTTTCAAGGGCTATAAATAGGTTACAAGTTCAAAAAATTCATTCACTCATTCCTATCTATAATATTTAAGTTTTGTGCATTTTCTAAGAGTAAAAATTTCCAGATTTTCACTAAGTGTTGAGAAAAAGCATTCTCTGAAGTAGCCTTTGTGATCTTCATTCAATATACAATTAAATTAGGTAATTTTCAGAGATTCAAAACGTTCCTAAGCCACTGCTACACATCACAATACACTCAAGGCTTATAGGAATCAAGTTGTAACAAGACAAGTGTTCTCATGGGTGTGAGAGGTGTAATCCTTTGGTGAAGAGATTGTGTGCAATTTTCAGGAACTCGTAAATTGGTCAGATATGCTGTTTGATTTTGTAAGTTTTTCAAAATCATAGTGGAACTCTCAAGTGGGATTTACTTGGGAAATGGATGTACACCTGGGAGGTGGAACCAATACAAAATTCTGTGTTTGTGATTTTGATTTTTTGTAATTATGCTATGTTCTTTGCAAATTATAATCTTCTTTGCATAATTTTTTAAAAAACACTATTCACCCCCCTAGTGTTTAAGTGTGATTAGATCAAATCCTACGTGACATATGTTGTTGAGTAATAAATGGGAACTTATTGTCATAATCAAAGTAAGATGGATAAGGAGGTGGAGGAGCAGAGTATGAGGAAATACATGAAGTTCACGTTCAAGTTTGAAAGAAGAACTTTAGGGGTTTTAGGGGAAGGAGTAGCTTCACACTCTTTGCTTTTATCAACATCATCAAAATCAACCATACTTAGAAGAAAAAAAGCTTCTATTTCACATATTAAATAATGCAAATATAAAACCAAACAAACATTTGAAAAATATTAATCATTTTAGGCAATGGTTGAGGTATCATTCTTAAAAAAATACAATAAGTTTAGATATACTAATATGCAAATTATAAGCCAAATTCATAAGTGTCCCCACCATGATAATGTGACGTCCCTGGTTTCACACAAGGCTGCAGTCCGCGGTGAACCTAAAGATGTCAAACCTGCCATGCACCCACACTGTGCAAAGACATGTTTCGCCATCATAATAATATCTCTCTAGTGAAATCAACAAAAGAAGTATAGGTACAAAATAGGTAGAATAAAGATAATAATGTAATGGACATGATATAGAGAAAAGATATCTAAAACTAGTCATAATCATGTTCCAACTAAGTAAAAGAGAGCACAACTGAGAAACTGGAACAAATGTGAAATATCTCAATACATAAGAGTCAACTGAAATAGTAGTAAGGTACTTAGTGTTTCAAAATGAAATACAACTCTAATGTATGAAAAACAAATAATAAATACCGTGGAGCATAAATAACTACTAATAAAAAATGACCAAAACTAAGCCGAAACTCCGTCAACCAGCGACTCTCCGGACGCTTGACTCGCTACCTAAAAAGAGGGGAAATAACGAGCGTCAAAGCGCTAGCGAGAACATCTCCACCGCCCCTAGGGGAGGGTGTGTGTGTAGGAAAATATAAGTTAGTACATATAGATATATAAATCATCTATCCTAAACTAAGAAGAAATTGAGATTTAGAAATTCACAACACGAGAATTAGTACATTAAGCAAAATAATCCAAACAAGGAAACCCTCATGTATATACCATGTTTCAAATTATGAATTGCTAAATCCCAACTCCAAATCCTATGAATAAAACAATAAATAAAAGAACAACACATTACCAAATCTCATCCAATACAAGTCACGTCAAATATTTCACACTACCCTCGGGTAGGTGGCACAGTCACAAGAATAATAATTCTGGTAAAAGAACCTCGCATAGCATATGTCGTGTATGATAACCTCAGTCTTATACCCTACTCTCGGGATAATTGACATGTGAGCATGAATGCAATCTATGTGATTCTCTATCAAAAAATAATAATGCTGAGTAAGGCGTTCACAATATCCTGTGGCATCACCTACCTTACTCAATCGCCATGTGAAAATAGGTATATCATCCTATTCCATAAAAACAATGATGCACAATGGAGTATAGTCTACTGCGGTCTCATTACAGTATGCCAACTAGCTACCCTGAGTGTAGTCTATCGCGGCTTCGTTGCGATATACCAACTAACTCACTCAAACATCCAAACTATCATGCAATGCAATCTATGTCACACTCTATCTTGACAAATTAAAAATATAGGTTACGCACCTCCAAATGCTCGTGTGTGCTGAAATCCAACACTTGTACCCTCGTATACAACACACTATATCGAAGTATGACTCATACTTTGTATGTGCAATCTAAACATGTAAGAAAAGAACAAAGGTTGACAAAATACACCAGACCAGTCGACCGATCATGTGACATTGGTCGACTGATGGCGTGCACAAAGCGTGCACAATAGCCTTGATCGGTCGACTGGTGACCCATGTCCGGTCGATCGACTAGAGAAAACACGACATCTTGCTAAAAGGTTATCAGTCGACTGATCATCCTTGATCGGTCGACCGACAAGAAGTAAAAACATAGTCTTCTGGAAAACTCTAATATTCTCATAAATTCATTAAAATCGACATTTCTCAATAAAATCAATGTGTTAAGACTTATTTAAGGTATATTAGGGTTTACTCTATTACATGAAATCACAAATATGAATTTGGGGATGAAATTAAAATCGTAACATGTATATATATGTAAAATCATCATGAAAACAACTAACTTTAATCAAAACTCATGTTAAATCACGTTCAAAACTTAAACCCAAAACTTGAAATCCGTTTTATTTTTAAATCAAAAAGATCAGATCTTTATATCATACGGTTCAAAAAGTGTGATCTTTATACATAAACTATGTTTTAAAGATTCGATAAAACCAAATAAAAATATTTATAAATAGGGGATGAGTTTGGATGAGATGAAACTCACCTCAAAACATGCTGAACTTCCCAAATATTCAAGAAACATAATCCTCCTTCGTGAAAAAGCCCACGATCTCGCTCCCATCTTGATTTTGCTTCTTAAAGCTCTCAAAATTCACAAGGAAACTCTCTAGGGTTTTTGAGGGAAGAGGGTGGATGGTAATCAATGTGGGAGATAATGAAAAATAGGAGAAAATTAGGTAAAAAATATAGGTGTGTGAGCAAACGGGTCAAAACTCAACCCGACCTGAAAACCCAGTTCCAAGCACCCGTCAGTCGACTGATCACAAGGCATCGATCGATCGATCTGGGACCATCAGTCAACTGATCACTTGGCATCAGTCGACCGACTAGCACTAAGATTTCTGCCGACTGATACATCATATATGCATTATTACACTTGTATATTTACACTTATATGTACGTACTCGATCTCAAATCAATTTCTAACATACTCATTCATACCAGAATAATATCAATCATAATAAAATCATTTATCACTATTTATCATAATATTTTCAAAATTACGAGGTTTTACATTAACCCCCCTTAAAGAATTTCCTCCTTGAAATTCAACAATCGTATTTTAGAGATTAATAATATGAGAAAAGCACGTTGAGAGGATAAACCAGGCAAGGAAACCTTCACATACACATCTCGTACCATTAATCCCAAGATATGAATCACATAAGCAAAATTTACACTTAATATCTGGAATGTAAATACTTCCACTTAACCCCTACTAAACAAAACTTGTACGTCAGGCGAAATATCCAAACAAGGAACCCCTCATGTATATACTATATGTTTCTAATGATTAGGAGCTAAGTGTTAATACTCACATTCCAGCGTGAAGTGTAAATACGACTATGAACCTAAACAATATAATAATTAATAATATACATGCTCAAATAGGTGTGGGTAGTCACGACGCATATCCTCCATGCGCTTCAATCACTCTCTAGCAAGAATGTGGACAAGGGTCTCAATGGTAGTCAAATCCACCTGAAGCTCTAAGCCTGGCGCGTCAATCACTCTCTGCTGTTCCTCATCGCGTAAGTGCTTCTTGAGCATCGAAACATGAAAAATATCGTGCACACCTGACATCGACGCTGGAAGATCAAGTTGATACGAGATGGCTCCAACATGTTTCACAATGCAAAATGAACCAATATATCTTGGGGCAAGTTTTCCCCGTCTACCAAATCGTTGAACACCCTTCATAGGTGACATCTTCAACATAACATAGTCTCCAACCTGAAACTCTAATGGTCGTCGCCTCTGATCCGCGTAACTCTTTTGCTGACTTTGTGCTGCAAGAAAACATTCCTGAATTAATGCTATCTTCTCTGAAGTTTGTCTAACCAAATCTGGTCTAAGTAACAAGCTATCCTTTGGCTCTGCCCAACAAATCGGAGATCTACAAGGTCTCCCATATAATGCTTCATAAGGAGCCATGCCTATAGTGGTTTGATAACTATTATTATAGGCAAACTCAATTAAGGGTATATGATCCTACCAATTGCCTTGGAAATCTAACACACATGCCCGAAGCATATCTTCCAACACTTGGTTAACTCTCTCCGTTTGACCATCTGTTTGTGGGTGAAAAACGCTGCTATAAGCTAGCTGGCTGCCAAAAGAATTCTGAAATCTCTTCCAGAAATGTGATGTGAAAACCAAGCTACAATCCGACATGATCGTCTCTAGAACTCCATGCAATCGTACTATCTCCTGAATGAAAATCCTCGCATAAGTCTCTGTCGTATGAGTTGTCTTAATTGGTAGGTGTAAAACCCCGTAATATTTTGAAATATTATGGAAAATAATATTAAATGAGTTTTTATTATGATAAATATCATTTATTGATGAATGAGTGTGATAGTAATTGATTTGAGATCAATTAAGTGTATATATGAGAGCATACTAGTGTTAAACATGCACACACATGCAAAACCTGTAGGCTGGAAAATTCCTCGGGTAAGTCGACTTATGCTTGCCTATAAGTTGACTTACAGGGTGCCAAATTATGTGTAGGTTTTGGTTTTGGGTCTGTTTCATTTTGGTTTGGCCTGTTTGCATATATAAGTGTATATATATATGATATTTCTCTATTTTTCCTCCATCTTTCACGTGAATAAACATACACCCTGTAACACCCCTGATTTTCACACTGACTGCAGACCAGGGTGAACTCCAGAGATGTTAGGACTTGGTGTACACCCTCCACTATGCATAAGCAAGCTTAACATGTCACTGTTGCTATTACTCTAGCAGATATCAAACAACAATAGTGAGACAACCAAAGGCTAACCAAATGATCTTAATATCATGACAATTTCTAGAAATGAGGATATATAATAGGTATATAATGATTTGTAATGTTCTCAAGCTGGAATTTATGCATAATACAGTTCGGAACTGAAAAGTGAACATATATCACATATATGAGATGTTCTGAACAAGAACAGAAATCTAACAGATTCTATACAAATATCCAAGTACTACTGATATCTAATACTATATCAGAATATACATATCCATAGGAGGTTCCCTACCTCCAAAAAAGATACAACTTACACGGGTATGACCCGATTCCAAAAAAGATACAACTTACACGGGTATGACCCGACTCCGATCACTAAAGTACAGACAGCTAAAGCAACACTGTGGAGTACTAACTAACAAAAGCAAAATCTCTGTTGCTACAAACTAGCCTGCGCCTCTTTGCACTTTAGAAGAATTTCCCGAAATAGCATTCAAGAAAAAGAAAAGGAAAAAAACAACAACAACATCAGAACGCTTAGCAAGAACATCTCCATTCGTCATAGAATAGTAAGCACACATCATAAAACTCATAAAAACTTGAAATAAAATTTACAAAAAATAAATCCAAACAAGGAATCCTCCATGTATATACCATTGCTCACGTGTTTAGAAGATAAGTATCTGTATTACCATCCACAATTCAAGAATTAGGGAAAATCAACCTTGTAAAGTTAAAACATAACTTTTCTTTGACTCAATTTTACAAGCTAGTTTCACCTGCTTAGGAGTGTAATGTACGTACTTACCGTCTAGAATGTTGTTTTATCTATATCTGGAGATTAATAGTATGATAGGACTACACAAGGGGTTTCCTTGTTTGGATAAGTCACTCACCGTACTTTTCTCTTATTATTAACTTCTAAGATTAAACTGTCGAATTTTAGGGATGAAATTCTTCTTAAGGAGGAAATAATGTAAAACCCCAGAATTTTTGTAAATTTATTTTAAGTTTTTATTATTTTTATGATGTGTGCTTACTATTCTGTGACGAATAGAGATGTTCTTGCTAAGCGTTCTGACGTTGTTGTTGTTTTTCTTTTCTTTTCTTTTTCTTGAATGTTATTTCAGGAAATTCTTTCGTA
Organism: Asparagus kiusianus; assembly: GCA_022839385.1. Taxonomy (NCBI): domain Eukaryota; kingdom Viridiplantae; phylum Streptophyta; class Magnoliopsida; order Asparagales; family Asparagaceae; genus Asparagus; species Asparagus kiusianus. Next base: position 158,078 of record BQKN01065704.1, on the reverse strand, counting down.
GTGCAAAGAGGCTTAGGCTAGTTTGTAGCAACAGAGATTTTGCTTTTATTAGTTAGTACTCCACTGTGTTGCTTTAGCTGTTTGTACTTTTGTGATCGGAGCCGGGTCATACCCGTGTAAGTTGTATCTTTTTTGGAGGTAGGGAACCTCCTATGGATATGTATATTCTGATATAGTGTTAGATATCAGTAGTACTTATGTATAGAATCTGTTAGATTTTTGTTCTTGTTCAGAACCTCTCATATATGTGATATATGTTCACTTTTTAGTTCCGAACTGTATTATGCACAAATTCTAGCTTGAGAACATTACAAATCATTATATACCTATAGTATATCCCCATTTCTAGAAATTGTCATGATATTAAGATCATTTGGTTAACCTTTGGTTTTCTCACTATTGTTGTTTGATATCTGCTAGAGTAATAGCAATAGTGACATGTTAAGCTTGCTTATGCACAGTGAAGGGTGTACAACAAGTCCTAACATCTCTGGGGTTCACCCTGGTCTGCAGGCAGTGTAAAAATTAGGGGCGTTACACACCCTCTCCCCTTAAAACCCTAGATATTATTTTGGTAAATTTTGAGAGTTTTGTGAAGCTAAACCCTAGAAGAGGGCAAGATTCTCGATGTTTGACGAAGGAGGATCGTGTTTCTTGTATTTTTGGGGAGTCCAGCACATTTTGAGGTGAGTTTCATCTTCTCCAATCCTATCCTCATTTTATTTAATTTTTATTGAGTTTTATTTGATTTTATTGGGCCTTGAAACCTAGTTGAAGTATAAAGATTGTTCTTTTAAACTATGAGATACAAAGATTTGATCTTTTTATTTTAAAAAGTTATAAAACAGATTCTTTGATTTGGATTCCAGTTCTGAAACAAATTTAACATGAGATTTTGTTGAGATTTATAGTTTTCAAGATGATTCTTACGAACATGAACATGTTAGGGTTAATAGAATTCACTCAAACCTGATAAATTGAGATTTCATGTAGTTAATCGAAACCTAATCACATTAAACAAGTTTAATTATTTATAATTTACGTAATAATACCAACTAGATGAATTGTAGATCAAAATTTTGCCTTGATGCACACTTTCATGTTTTGCTCGGGTCAGTCGACCGAAGCAAAGGAGTTGGTCGACTGATCCCGGTAGCTCTGCGTGTGCATGTTTGTGCATGACGCTAACCGGTCGATCGATGGTATACTTCGGTCGACCGATATGATATTGATTTGAGTATTTGTGTTTTGATCCATTTGTATGTTCGCACGCACCAAGAGTTCTCCAGTTGAGCGCTAACCACTCTATCTATTTAGGATGGTTGTATGACTAATGCTCCCAAAAATGCGTTGCATCCACCGACTTCTGGTCTGAAATTAAATTGGTTGAGTGTACGAAGGTCTTGATATAATGAACATCTCAAAGTTGCAACTCTATGACGACGCTTCCTGCTCAAAGCATCTGCTACGACGTTCGTCTTCCTCGAATGATACTGAAGTGCGAACTCAAAATCCTTGATGAACTCGACCCATGGTTGCTGCCTCTAGTTGAGTTTCTTCTGAGAGAAGAGGTATTTTGGACTCTGATAATCTGTGAAGAATTTGAATTGTACTCCATAAAGATAATGTCTCCACACTTTAAGTGCGAAGACCACCGCTGCCAACTCCAAGTCATGAGTGAGATAATTCTGCTCATGAGTCCTCAACTTCTGTGAGATGTAAGCCACTACTCTCTAAGTCTGCATCAAAATACCTCCCAGACCCGACAATGATGCATCCGTGTAGACAACAAAAGTCTTATCACTGCTCGGGATGATCAACACTGGTGCTGTAGTTAACTTTGCTTTTAAAGTCTCAAAGGCTTTCTGACATTCCGGACCCTAAACAAACTGAACACCCTTCTTCGTAAGGCGTGTTAGTGGGGTCGCAATCTTGGGAAAATCCTGAATGAATTTCTGGTAGTAACCGACAAGCCCTAAAAAGCTATGAATATCTGTAACGGTCTTTGGAGGCTCCTAATCAAGAACTGTCTCGACTTTAGCTGGATCAACTGCAATGCCCTCCTTGCTAATGACGTGGCCCAAAAATCTAACATCTGAAAGCTAAAACTCACATTTGCTAAACTTAGCATATAACTGGTGCTCCTGTAAAGTCTGCAATGCTAATTGAAGGTGCTGCTCATGCTCGGCCTCTGACTTTGAGTAGATGAGGATGTTGTCGATGAAAATAATCAAGAACTGGTCCAAGTATGGATGAAAAACCCGATTCATCAAATCTATGAATATTGCGAGTGTATTAGTTGGCTCAAATGGCATGACAAGAAACTCAAAGGACCCTTACCGAGTCAAGAATGCAGTCTTAGGAATATCCATCTCCTAAACACGTAACTGGTGATAGCCAGATTGAAGATTATTCTTCGAAAAATACTATGCTCCCTACAACTGGTCAAATAGGTCATCAATCCTCGGTAGTGGACACCTGTTCTGGATGGTGAACTTATTCAACTCACGATAATCTATGCACAAACGTATGCTGATGTCTTTCTTCTTCATGAAAAGGACCGGTGCTCCCCATGAAGAATGACTCCTACAAAAGAAACCCTAGGAAATGAGCTCCTCTAACTGAGTTTGTAGCTCCCTCATCTTAGCAGGTGCTATATGATATAATGCATGGGAGATTGGTGCTGTGCCCGACTATAACTTGATGCAAAACTAAACCTCTCTCACTAGAGGCAATCCAGGTATGTCCTGAAGGACATCCTAATACTCTGAGACTACTCTGGTCTCGCTCAAATCAGCACCCTGATTCTATAATAATACCTCCTCGACGTATACCAGAAATGACTTTGCAAACTGGTTGCCCTGTGAGGTCGCTACAACCAACTCAGTCCCATCGGACGCTCACAAACTGGCTATTTTGGCAAAACAGTCGATACTGATATGATAGGAAGATAGCCAATCCATACCAAGAATCACATCAAACTCGGACATGTGCAAGACGATCAAATCGACTATGAACTCAGACTCGTCTAAGTTGACGACACATCTCCTACAAATACTCTCTAATAGGGACACCTCACCCAAAAGGGTAGAAATTGACAAAGAGATGTCGAAAGGCTGTGCAACTAGCTGAAGTCTATCCATAAATGCAAAGGAGATGAAGGAATACGAAGTTCCTGAATAGAAAAGAATACGAGCTGGGAAGGAGTTCACAAGGAACGTACCTTCCACTACGGCCCCACATGCACCATGGTCATGCGGTAGACTACGTAAACTCGACCAGAAGTTGCAATCTGTTACGCTAAAGGATCTAAAACAAATAAAATGATCTGCCCTTGCGAAACCTCTTAAATAGCTCGCACTTGTCCCTCTATCCTCAGAACTGCTGGCGGTGCCTCAAGTCTTAGCTGTTGGCCCTGTCCTCGGCCCTATCCGTGATTTTGCTACTGACCCTGACCCTTGCCCTACTGGTGCTCTATAACACTCTGCTATCTTATGGCCAATCTTATGACAATGATAACATGTACCCTGAAATTTACGCTGCTGTGATGCTCTCTGGTCCTGCTGAGGTCCCTTCTAATGGGAACCTTGCTGCTATTGTTGTGACCCCTTGCCTTGTTGCTGGGGTCCTTCGCATCCTAAAAATAGTCTCTTATTCTTCCCTTGTCTCTAGACTATCCTACTTTGGTGTTTTCCTCCTTGTTCTTCTAAAACATGGCAGTCTTGGTCTCCTGTAAGATGGTGTCATCGACAACCTCTCACACTGAGTGAAAATGTCACTACACAAGATAGCGACGTAAGCTTGGGTGAAGTCCCTTCAAAAACATCTGAACCTGATGTTCCACTGTCTGTGACATGTCCGTAAATCTGAGTAGTCCCACAAACTTGCTCTCATAATCAGTTATAAACATGTCTCCCTGCTCCAAACGGGTTAGCTCTAACTATTTCTTGGCCTTTGTTGCTGGTGATACATACTGCTCGTCAAAGAAGTAAATGAAGTCCTCCCAGGTGAGTGTCATACACTGATTCGGTGTGAATTAAAGTCGGTACCACCCTCCGGCATCGTCCTTAAGGCTGAAAGCTTCTAGTCTCTATTTCTAAAGTGAATCAACATTAAACATATCTAAAATACTTCCCACATCTTCCTTCCACTTATGGGCTGCAAGTGAATCTGATGTGCCCTGGAACTCTGGGGCTCTCATCTTTTGGTACCTCTCCACCAAACGGAGCCAAATCTCCTGCTTTACGGCTCTATCTATAGTTGGTGGTGGTGTAACCTCTGCAATAGGTTTAGCTGGTATAACTACTGGAACCATAGGAGGTAGTGTTGCTGGCAAAACCTGCTGTGCCATCTACTCTTCAAGTGCTTCCAATCTAGCTGCAATCTATGCTATGAGGTCAATCAAGTACTGCGGAGCCTGTTGCGGCTTAGGCTCTGTCTTAGCTTGCTCAACTCCCTAAGCACAGGTTCTACCACGACCACGTTCTCATCCCGACATCTATAAGTTCAGGAGTAGAGCTTATTAGACACAGTAAATAAGGCCTCAAGAATAAATAACATAACATATAACAATAGGGAAAACATATCACATAGTATTCACCCAAAATACTTCATAATCAGAGCAAGGTAGTTATAAAAAATTCTCAAATTTTTGAGTTACGCGTATTACGAGATAATTCAATCTAGGAATTCCTACCAGACTCTATACACGAATCCTAAGAAACTCTATCCTAGCTCCACGACTCGACACAGAATATCCTAAGGATACTGGAACTTGAGCTCTGATACTAACTGTAACGCCCCTGGTTTCACACAAGGCTGCAGTCCAAAGTGAACCTAAAGATGTCAAACCTGCCATGCACCCACACTGTGCAAAGACACATTTCACCATCATAATAATATCTCTCTAGTGAAATCGACAAAAAAAGTGTAGGTACAAAATAGGTAGAATAAAGATAATAATGCAATGAACATGATATAGAGAAAAGATATCTAAAAATAGTCATAAGCATGTTCCAACCGAGTAAAAGAGAGTACAACTGAGAAACCAGAATAAATGTGAAATATCTCAATACATAAGAGTCAACTTAAATAGTAGTAAGGGACTCAGCCTTTCAAAATGAAATACAACTCTAATGTGCAAAAAACAAATAATAAATACTATGGGGGCATAAATAACTACTAATAATAAATGACAGAAACTAAGCTGAAACTCCGTCAGTCTACAACTCTCCGAATGCCTAACTCGCAACCGGAAAAGAGGGGAAACAACGAGCGTCAAAGTGCTAGCGAGAACATATCTAGCGTCAAAGCGCTAGGGAGAACATATCCACCGCCCCAAGTGGGAGGGTGTAGGTGTAAGTAAATACAAGTTAGTACATATAGATATATAAATCATCTATTCTAAACTAAGAGGAAATTGAGATTTAGAAATTCACAACACGAGAGTTAGTACATTGAACGAAATAATCTAAACAAGGGAACCCTTATCTATATACCATGTCTTAAATTCTGAATCGCTAAATTCCAACTCCAAATCCTATGAATTTAAAAGAACAACACATTACCAAATCTCATTCAATACAAGTCACGTCAAATATCTCACACTACCCTCGCGTAGGTGGCACAATCACAAGAATAATAATTCTAGTAAAAGAACCTCGCATAGTATATGTATCGTGTATGACAACCTCAGTCTTATACCCTACTCTCGGGGTAATTGACATAGGAGCATGAATGCAATCTATGTGATTCTCTATCAGAAAATAATAATGTTGAGTAAGGTTCTCACAATATCCTATGGTATCACCTACCTTACTCAATAGCCCTACGAAAATAGGTATATCACCATATTCTAGAAAAACAATGATGCACAATGGAGTGTAGTCCACTGCAGTCTCATTACAGTATACCTGTCACGCCCTGCTTCCCAAAATACTGGGGAATCAGAATGTGAACAAGCCCGCGATGTATTAGATTAAGGAGAATAAATAAAAATAAACATTTCTCCTTAACCTAATATGCTAAGCGTTAAGAAATAAATACAAAGGCAAAGGTCCCTGATCACAGATAGCGAGAATATAATAAACAACTCAGAACAGAATATCCATATCACAAGTGATTATCATCCAAGACATAATATTTGGGTCAACATGCCCTTATACAAAATTAAACAACTAAAAACTGAAGAAATATAAAATACATCGTTTAACAAAAAAGAAAGGAAATACTGTAAAAGTAAACTAAGACCATCAACTAAGAAGAGATAACTGAACTTCGGCCTATTCTTCAACTTTATCTGCAAGGCACTCCTGCTGAAAATATCCTAGCTCTGGCACATCTCCAAGCTGGACCTGTTCTTCTTCTAAGTCTAATGTACAAAAAAGAAAATAGGTGTACGTCAGTGTGCATAGCACACAGCAAGATGCCACAGAGAGAAATAGAAACGTTCGAACGACCAAGGCAAAAACAGTAATAATAATAATAGAAGTATGCTACTGGAATACTAATAATCTAAATGCAATCTATCACTAGAATATAATAATCAGAAGAATCTAAGAAAATCAACCAAGTAACAAGTCGATCATGTAGCTAGCGATCAGAATAATCATCCAAGTAACAAGGTCATACAACTAGATGGAATTAATACTTAAAAATTTACAACAAGAGACGTAGTACGTCGAGCAAAATAATCCAAAGAAGAAAACCCTCATGTATATACCATATGTCTCAAATTGCAGATAATTAAATATTAATCCCGATCTATGTATGGAAAAAAATACATCTGGTTCGTATCTCATAAGAATTCACAATCATTTAAGTAACAAGATCATATAACTAGCCATCCTATAACAGGTCACTGGTCCACATCTCAAATAGGTCAAAATTCGCATTTCCAGAAAATATACTATTCATGATCCTCTATGCGCATCCAATACGGCAAAATGATTCGGTAAGAGGACTACACATAATCCGATTTTAGCCTGGTCCGAACTCAAGCAAAACTTGGGTGACGAAACGATTTCGCTGGCCACATGCGAAACGATTCACTGGCCTAGCAGACTAACCCCAGTGCGAAATGGTTCACTGGAGTGAGCCTGTAAGATAATCAACAATTGTATCTGATCATGTGAACTAAGACTTTCCCACCCCAACATCTCTTGTCTTTCTAAGTCAACAAATACGACCTACAATAAAATTCTGGTTCACCTCCTAATTTAGTCAACGCACACACATATGTCACTAAGTTTGTTCATGACGCACGAGGTCGCTAAGTCATGAACTACTAATGGTTCTCAAACACAACAAGGAACAATAAATAATATGACTAATTCTATGCAATAACATTATGACGTGTCAAATATATTAAAATAAATTGCAAAACACGAATAATAAAAACTATGCATGCAATCCAGTTTCATTAATATCTTGAGAACTTCAAAACTACTCATAAAAATTATCAGCAGCTAGGTAACATCTAATCTAACTACAGTCAAAAAGGAAATTGAAAACCGTGATTGTTTTGCACATAAAATGTCGTAGTCTACAACCATCAATACAAAATTATAAATTAATTAACTCAAAATAAATAATCTTTTTGCAAAATAAATTCCTTTAAACTATTTATAATTATTCAAAAATAATTTAACAATTCAAAATAACCCCTTTTTCCAAAATAAATTATTTTAAACTATCTATTTTAATAATTATTCAAAACTAACCTCTCTTTCCAAATAATTTCTTTTCTCATCATAATAATTCTAAAACATCTCAAAATAACCCTATTTTACAAAATAATATTTCTTTAAATTATTTATCATAATATCATTATTTAATATTAATCATCAACAAACTCACATATATAATTATTAATAGATCTAAAATTCTAATAAAACAATTAAAAATGTAAATTCGCACGTACGATAAATATAAGAATTGAAATAAAACTAAACGAGAATCAAGATCTTGCCTCAAGAATATTATCGAGGATGTCGTGGAGGGAAGTAGGGGTTGTCAAGTGGCTGTACGGGTCACAACGGATGTCGCGGCTCGTTGGAAAGTTAATCTTGTGACAGAATACAAAAAGGGAGGTGTTAGTAGCGATTAGCAATATTCGAAATAATATAATGAGAGGTAGAAAATGAGAGCAAGTAAGAGGGAGATACTGTGTGATAGACAATATAAAGGGCTACACATTAGCGAAGACGATGGTAAAAACAGAGACCGGAGGTGGCTGAAAAACGCGTGTAAAGTCAGCACAGCGCTGCTGTTTTCTGCTCGCTGCTACCGTCGAGCGATGTTTTAGATGTTACCGAGAGAGATAGAGAATGTGTTAGAGTGTGATACAAATTGTAGGTGATAGGCAATATGTAGGGCTACTCACCAGAGAAGAAATCGGTAGAAACGGAGATCAAAGGTGATCAAAAAGTGCGTACAAAGTCGGTACAAAACTATAAAAATCTGCTCGCTGTTCAGTCTAGTTCCTCGCTGTTCGAGCTTGCCGGAGGTGGGAGGAGGTTACCGGGGTCATCGGGGTGTCTCGGTGGGGTCTGACGGGGTTGCTCAGTCAAGGACGGGAGAGAGGAAGCGGAGGTGATGGTGGTGGCATCGGGGATGGTTGTCATCGAGGTCGGTGATAGGTTCGACGGCGTAGGTTGGCTGGTTAGGGCTGCTGCCGGTGCTGGACGGCGGGATGAGGAAGAGGCGGCGGTGCGAGGTAGAGAGGACATGGAGGAGCTTGGAAAGGAGGATGTGGTTGAGGGGGCGGGGGTCGGATCTAAGCTGTGGAGCGTCTGCTTGGTCGGAGGATGAACGACGTCGGCTTGGTAGTAGGCGAGGTAGCGAGGGAGGAGAAGAGGGAGAGAGGAGGGAGTGGCGGCGGGAAGAGAGAGAACAAGAGAGGAAGAGAGAGAGGGTGGCGGCGAGGTTGATGATGAAGCGAGAGAGTGAGAGAGAGGAGGAGAGAGAAGAGAGAGAGAAGAGAGGATGCAGCTGGGTTCATGTGAAGGGAGAAGGAAACGAAAAGTAAATAAATAAATATATGGGGTTAGGAAATAATTAACAAAATAATTAAAAAATATAATTAATTATATTTTAAATCAAATAATTATAGGAAAATTATCTACAAAATAAAACGTATCAGTTATACTAATACAACAGATAATATGCAATAATAGTAATAATACAACAAATTGTACAATTAAACGAGAATAATTAATAAAAAATATAATTACGTACATTTAAAATTAAATAATTATGAAAAAAATTATCTATACAATAAAATGTACCAGTTATACTAATACAACAGATAACATACAATAATAGTAATAATACAATAAATTATACAAAATAATACATAATAGTAATACAACGTATTATACAAAATAATACATAATAATAAAAATAATACAACGTATTATTCAAAATGATACGTAATAGTATCGATAACACAACAGATTAATTATAAATTTTTTTTTACTATACTAAGTTAATTTATAAATATCATAATTATTTAAATAAATATAAAGTTTGAACTTTTAAATCGTAGAAATTTCTTGAAAATCAAGAAAAATACAAATATTCTTTTAAAAATAATAATTAAATATTTTAAAATACTAAAAAGTTATTTTAACTAGTATAAAAAATTCATGACTATTACATTCTACCCCCTTAAAACAAATTCCGCCCTCAGAATTAAAATAAGAAAGAACCCAAGGATAGAGATATGGAAAGAGAGACTAAACTCAACGCATATAGAGAAGAATTCAAAATAAATTACATATCCATAAGTAGAGCATGAGAAAAACACAAGTCAAAATATAGACACACAAACACTAAGTTATCAAAATATAAATATACAATTTGTTATAATAAAAATACTAGAGATATATGAATACAAATATACAATTCACTATAATAAAACACTAAATTATCACCATAGACACAAAATGATATTTAGTCATATAAGGTAAATATAAAATATTTATAGCACACATATAAAAAAGTAATAAAAATAGTATATATAAAGTATCATTTAGATATAATATTCTATAAATAAAAAAGATGAGAAAAGTATGAATGTAAATTCACATATTGTATGTATAAGGTATGAAACATGTTATGAGAATGCATTAGGCATCAATATCAAATATAAGTTATATGGGCAAGTCAAATATAAAGCCAAACAAGTAGAATATGATGATAACAATTAATGGTAAAAGGTATATAGTATAGATCAATAGTGTATAGTCAGAGGATATAAAATAAAAAAATAACAATAAAGCAGAAGTATAAAAAGCACGCAATATTACTAGAAAAGCATAAGATATAGGACAAACTGGCAGAACAACAATAAGAATTATAATAAGGTATACAGAACATACATAATCACAATTTGAAAATAACATTAAGTAAAGGAAATAAACATAGATACAAACATATCAATACATATAGTCAAACAAACAGAGGCAAATCATAGTAATAATCAACAGTAGGATGAAATGATACACAATAATTGTTAGCATACAAACAGTTATATAGCACAAGTAAATAATACAAAATCATAGACAGATTCAAAGAAATACAAATAGAATCAAAGCATAAAATAAAAGATATCAAAGCAAAATAGGTAAACAAGATTCAGAAACATATGATGTGTATAGCAAATATAATCATCATGTACAATAAGCGTTAAAATGAAAATATATACATAATAATAAGTATATAAAAAGTCTGAATACTCATAGTACTAATCATGCTAACAAGATAAATTATGATGGAAATAGTACAAAATATTATATGATAAAATAGACATAAGAACAACAAGTGATTCAAAATAAACATATTATATAAAACATAATAGGAATGACATAATTATATATATTTGATAAACAATATGATAAATCAGAAATATTAGTAATATTCATAAGGTAAAATAATAAATATAAACAAGATACAACAATAATAGTCATTACTATATAAAATCAATTCAGATGTAGCAATGTATTGCATATTAGTCAAAATCACATAAATACAATCAACATAAATTTGTATAAAAATGCCTATATATTTTAGATAAATATACCATGAATGATTGATGACATGTGAACATAAACACTGATAATACATGAAAGAGAATGTGATTAGACGAAGTTGATACTAGAATGATGAATAACTATAAATCAAAAAAAATATACATCATAAATATAATAATATATGTGAATATACATCATAAATATAATAACATAGCGAACAGTATCACATAAGTCAGTTAAAATGTAAGAAATGAACAAATCAAAATTAATTAACTAACAGTTAATAATATTTGTAAAATCAAGTCAACCATTTTCAAAATGATCAAATAAGTATAATAATATACACAAAACACACAATCAATAGAATTATAGTAAAAATACAATCACCAAAGAATCCACACACAAACAGAAATACACTCCAAGGATAAGAGTAATAGAAAAATAAAATATAAACAATAGTAAAATCAATAGAAAAATAGTAATATAAAGAACGCATTACAACAAAAAGAAGTATATGCTTGAATATCAAAATATAAATACATTGTCCTTAGAAATAATGAACCAATGCGAATATACTAGAATAACCTAACAAGAAAAAACTATCTGATAAGAAAACTATGTACTGAAAATGTTGTGAGTTGAATAATTAAAGAATAAGAATGTAATTCATATGTAGAATATTAAAATTATAAACTTATTAAAAATACGAACAATATATATTAATCTAGAACATAAGTAAATGACAAATGACATGATATAAAGTGTACACATACACAATATAGATATGCCAAAGTATAATTAACATAAAAAAATAATCTGAATATAAGATATGCTATGTGATATATATATATATATATATATATATATATATATATATATATATATGAAGTCTAGAGGAATGTGAAACACTTAATGAACATGATTTGAACAATTAAAAATGTATAAATAACATACAAATGAAAAACGTATACAATATAACACTTATGACAATATAAGCAATATATAAACAATACTAACAAAATCATAACAAAATATACGAATGATGTTAATAGTTGATCACTAAACACGTATCACATACTAATATGTAATAATAAATGTATCAAAAAAAGAATGATGATTGAATAGAAAAATAATTAACTAACTAAATATAACACACTTCAATAATACAAATTAATCGCATATATACTAAAACTATTGTACTTATGATAAAATAAATACAATATGCATGTAATTACGAGAGCAAAAAATAAAAATCTGATTATACTATAATAACATATTAAGATAAATGATATTTAATGCTAATTGAGATAATATAACAATAGTAATATGAAAATATTGACCACCAAAAGAAATAATAAGATGTAAATATTAAAAATATGAATGAATATATAAAAAATATTGACATATACAAAATATTATGAAACTATGAATAGTTATAGTAACTGACATGCAAAATAAGTAAATATTACTAACAATGAATGAAACATGATTGATGTATGACATACTATATATTGATTTTTACATGAAAATATACAATATAATGATAGAATATATTACTAAATGAATATTATAACAAACACACATATGAATACATATCATGTAATTAACCAATGCTAATATATACTAATATCATATGTCAACTAGAATATTCACCATCTACAAGTACACCATATTAATATATAAAATGATGCAATTCATAAATAATATTTTACTAACCTGAAATAGCTAATATACCAATAAAATGACTAATAGTGTGAATAATATATAAAAAATAAAATACTACAATAATATGTTGCATTATCAGCACCAGGAAAGAGAAGTTATAGAAAAAGAGAGTAGTCGCTAAGCGATGGGACAAGAATCATGGAAAACTCCGTAATCAAAGAGTGATAAGATAGGGACGAAACAAAATCTATCAAGAAAATAGGATAAGGGCTCAAGAATAGTCTCATGGATGAAATTATGATATGCATCTAAATTATCCATTATATTCTCACTGGTAGGAACTCGGGATCGTGACCTGCATGGGCCACCAAAAAAACCTGTCACGCCCCGCTTCCCAAAATACCATGGAATCAGAACGTGAACCAGCCCGCGACGTATTAGATTAAGAAAAATAAATAAAAATAAATATTTCTCCTCAACCTAATACGCTAAGCGTCAAGAAATAAATACAAAGGCACAGGTCCCCGATCACAGATAGTGAGAATATAATAAATAACTCAGAACAGAATATCCATATCACAAGTGATTATCATCCAAGACATAATATTCGGGTCAATATGCCCTTATACAAAATTGAACAACTGAAAACTAAAGAAATATAAAATACATCGTCCAACGAAAAAAATAAAATACTATAAAAGTAAACTAAGACCCATTAACTAAGAAGAGATAACTGAACTTTGGCCTATTCTTCAACTCTATCTGCAAGGCACTCCTGCTGAGAATATCCTGGCTCTGGCACATGTCCAAGCTGGACCTGTTCTTCTTCTAAGTCCAACGTACACCAGAGAAAATAGGTGTACGTCAGCGTACATGGCACACGGTAAGATCCCACAGAGAAAAATAGAAACGGTCGAACGACTAAGTCAAAAATAGTAATAATAATAATAGAAGCATGCTACTGGAATACTAATAATCTAAATACAATCTATCACTAGAATATAATAATCAGAAGAATCTAAGAAAATCAACCAAGTAACAAGTCGATCATACAGTTAGCGATCATAATAATCATCCAAGTAACAAGGTCATACAACTAGATGAAATGAATACTTAAAAATCTACAACAAGAGACGTAGTACGTCGCGTAAAATAATCCAAACAAGAAAACCCTCATGTATATACCATATGTCTTAAATTGTAGATAATTAAATATTAATCCTAATCTATGTATGAAAAGAAATACAACTGGTCCGTATCTTACAAGAATTTCACAATCATCTAAGTAACAAGGTCATGTAACTAGTCATCCTATAACAGGTCACTGGTCCACATCTCAAATAGGTCAAAGTTCGCATTTTCGAAAAACTTACTGTTCACGATCCTCTACGCACATCCAATACCGTGAAACAATTCAGTAAGAGGACTACACGCAATCTGATTTCAGCCTGGTCCGAACTCAAGCAAAACTCGGGTGACGAAACGATTTCACTCGCCACGTGCGAAACGATTCACTGGCCCAATAGACTAACCCCAGTGCGAAACGGTTCACTAGTATGAGCCTGGAAGATAATCAACAATCGTATCAGATCATGCGAACTAAGACTTTCCCACCCCAACATCTCTTGTCTTTCTAAGTCAACAAACACGACCTATAATAAAATTCTGGTTCACCTCCTAATTTAGTCAATGCACACACACATGTCACTAAGTTTGTTCATGATGCACGCCACTAAGTCATAAACTACTAATAGTTCTCAAACACAACAAGGAACAATAAATAATATGACTACTTCTATACAATAACATTATGACGTGTCAAATACATTAAAATATATCACAAAACACGAATAGTAAAAACTATGCATGTAGTCTGGTTTCATTAATATCTTGATATTCGAACATCAAAACTAATCATAAAAATTATCAGCAGCTAGGTAACATCTAATATAACTACGATCAAAAATGAAATTGAAAACCGTGATTGTTTTGCATATACAATATCGCAGTCTATAACCATTAGCACAAGATTATAAATTAATTAACTCAAAATAAATAAACTTTTGCCAAAATAAATTCCTTTAAACTATTTATAATTATTCTAAAATAATCTTTTCCCAAAATAATTTAATAATTCAAACTAACCCCCTTTTCCAAAATAAATTATTTTAAAGTATCTATTTTAATAATTATTCAAACTAACCTTCCTTTCCAAATAATTTCTTTTCTTATCATAATAATTCTAAAAACATCTCAAAATAACCCTTTTTACAAAATAATTTTCCTTTAAATTATTTATCATAATATCATTATTTAATATTAATCATCAACAAAATCACGTAAATAATTATTAACAGATCTAAAATTCTAATAAAACAATTAAAAAAGGTAAATTCGTACGTACGACAAATATAAGAATTAAAATAAAACTAAACGAGAATCAAGATCTTGCCTTGGGAATATTGTCGAGGATGTCATAGAGGATAGTGGGGCTCATCGGATGGCTGTACGGGTAACAACGGGTTCTACGGCTCGTCGAAAAGTCAATCGTGTGATAGAATAAAAAAAGGGTGGTGTTAGTTGCGATTAGTGATATTCTAAGCGATATAATGAGAGGTAGAAAATGAGCCCAAGTGAGAGGGAGATACCGTGTAATAGAAAATATAAAGAGTTATACACCGGTGAAGACGGTGGTGAAAACAGAGACCAGAGGTGGTCGAAAAACGCGTGCGAAGTCGGCACAGCGCTGCTATTTTCTACTCGCTGCTACTGTCGAGCAATGTTTCCGACATTACCGAGAGAGATAGAGAATAAGTTAGAGCGTGATACAAATTAAAGGTGATAGGCAACATGTATGTATACTCACCATAGAAGAAATCGACAGAAACAGAGATCAGAGGTGATTGGAAAGTGCGTACGAAGTCAGCATAAAATTATAAAAATCTGCTCGCTGTTCGGTCGCTGTTCGGAGTGTTCTCTTACTGTCCGGGCTTTCCAGAGGTGGGAGGAGGTTGCCTGGGTCATCGTGGTGTCTCGGTGGGCTCCGACGAGGTTGCTCGGTCAAAGAGGGGAGAGAGGAAGCTGAGGTGATGGTGGTGGCGTCGGGGATGGCTATCGTCGAGGTCGGTGATGGGTTCGACAGCGCGGGTTGGCTGGTTGGGGCTGCTGCCGGTGCTGGATGGCGGGATGATGAAGAGGCAGAGGTGCAAGGCATAGAGGACATTGAGAAGCTTAGGGCGGAGGATGTGGTTGAGAGGGAGGGGGTCAGATCTAAGCTGTGGAGCGTCGGCTTGGTCGGAGGATGAACGACGTCGGCTTGGTAGTAGGCGAGGTGGCGAGGGAGGAGAAGAGGGAGAGAGGAGAAGGGTGGCGGCTAGAAGAGAGAGAACGAGAGAGGAAGAGAGAGAGAGAGGGTGTCGGTGAGGTTGACGATGAAACGAGAGAGGGAGAGAGAGGAGGAGAGAGAAGAGAGAGAGAAGAGAGGATGCGGCTGGGTTCACGTGAAGGGAGAAGGAAATAAAAAATAAATAAATAAATATATAGGGTTAGGAAATAATTAACGAAAATAATTAAAAAAATATAATTAATTACATTTTAAATTAAATAATATGGGAAAATTATCTACAAAATAAAATGTACCCGTTATACTAATACACAAAATACTATGCTATAATAGTAATAATACAACAAATTGTACAATTAAACGAGAATAATTAATAAAAAAATAATTACTTATATTTAAAATCAAATAATCATGGGAAAATTATCTATACAATAAAATGTACCTGTTATACTAATACAACAGATAACATACAATAATAGTAATAATACAACAAATTGTACAAAGTAATACGTAATAATAATACAACGTATTATACAAAATAATACATAATAGTAAAAATAATACAACATATTATTCAAAATGATATGTAATAATATCGATAACACAACGTATTAATTCTAGAAATTTTTACTATACTAAGTTAATTTATAAATATCAAAATCATTTAAATAAATATAAATTTGAACTTTTAAATCATAGAAAATTCTAGAAAATTAAGAAAAATACAAATATTCTTTTAAAAATAATAATTAAATATTTTAAAATACCAAAAAATTATTTTAACTTGTATAAAAAATTCATGATCATTATAATACCAACTAGCCGCCCTGAGTGTAGTCTACTGTGGTCTCATTACGGCAACTAACCCACTCAAGCATCCAAACTATCATGCAATGCAATCTATGTCACACTCTATCTTAACAGATTCAAAATATAGGTTACGCACCTCCAAACACTCGTGCATGCTGAAATCCAATGTTTGTACCCTCGTATACAACACACGTGTATCGAAGTGCGACTCGTACTTTGTATGTGCAATCCAAACATACAGCAAAAGCCGGGAAGGAGTTAGAGCTGGCTCGGTTAGAGCAGGGAGATATGTCGGTGATGGATTTTGAGAGAAAATTAATGTCACTACTTAGATTCACTGGAATGTGGCACACCGAGGAGAGGTAGGCTCAAATGTTCATGATGGGACTTCGCCCAGGTTTATGTCGATATCTAGTATCTCGGAGGTTCCATTAAGTGAGGGGGTGGCAGATGCTGCTATGGCTCATGAGACAAACACAGTTATATTTATTAAGGAAAAAGATGGTAATGCTAAGTCAGGACAGTTCGGGGATAAAGGTAAAGGTAAGAGACATCTTACAGACTCAGGAGGACCCCAGCAGTAGGGTTTGGGTCCACATCAGCAGGGTCCCCATAAGAAGGGCCATCATCAAGGTCAGAGGACACAGCAGCAATGCCGATTTTATGGGGCTTGTTTCAATTGCAATAAGCTCGAACATAGAGTAGCAGAGTGCCGCAGCGCACCCACAGCAGGCCAGCAGGGCAGGAATCAGCAGCAGCAGCATCAGAATCGTACTCAGGGACGTAGTCAGGGTCAGCAATTGAGGATTGAGGCACCTCCAGTAGTCCCGAGGATTGAGGGATACGTACTAGTGATTCAGGAGACCCAATAGGGACAAATAGTCCCATACGTTCTAGGCTATGTAGCGTAGTAGACTGGTTGAGTGTATGCAGTTGTTCCTCGCGATCATGGTACGAGCGGAACGGTGGTGGAAGGTACTTTCCTTGTAAATTCCTATCCAGCACGTATTCTTTTTGACTCTGGCGCTTCGCATTCTTTTATCTTCTATGATTTTACGATTAGACTTCAGCTTGTGGCACAGCCATTAGATTTTTCATTATCTGTATCCACTCCTTTAGGGGAGACGTCTGTTTTTGAGAGTGTTTGTAGGAGATGTATCGTCAGTTTGGACAATTCCGAGTTCGTGATTGACTTGATCTGTTGCATATGTCTGAGTTTAATGTTATCCTTGGTATGGATTGGTTATCGTCCTACCATATGAGTATCGACTGTTTTATAAAAATAGTCAGTTTACGAGCTTATGATGGATCTGAGTTAGTGGTAGCGACCTCCAGAAGCAACCAGTTTGTGGAGTCATATCTGGCATACATCGAGGATTTGATATTGCGGGATAGGGATGTAGATTTGAGTGAGATACGAGTGGTCTCAGAGTACCAGGATGTCTTCCAGGACATACCAGGATACCTCCAGTGAGAGAGGTTGAGTTTTGCATAGAGTTGTAGCCAGGCACCCCGTCGATTTCCTAAACTCCTTACTGTATGGCGCCTTCAGAGATGAAGGAACTAAAGATCCAGCTAGATGAGTTATTATCTCAGGGATTCATTCGACGGAGTCACTCTCCGTGGGGAGCACCTATCCTCTTTGTGAAGAAGAAGGACGAGAGTATGCGATTATGCATTGATTATCGCGAGTTGAACAAGGTCACTATCCGAAACAGGTACCCATTACCGAGGATCGATGACTTGTTCGACCAGTTACAGGGGGCTCAGTGTTTTTTGAAGATAGATCTTCATTCTGGTTATTATCAATTGCGGGTTTGGGAGATGAATATTACCAAGACCACCTTCTTGACTCGATATGGGTCTTTCGAGTTTCTTATCATGCCATTTGGGCTGACCAATGCACCCGCAATATTCATGGATTTGATGAATCGGGTTTTTCATCCATACTTGGACTAGTTCGTAATAGTTTTCATTAATGATATTCTTATCTATTCGAGATCGGAGGCCAAGCACGAGCAGCACTTGAGGTTGGCATTGCAAACTTTGCGGGAACATTAGTTGTATGCAAAATTTAGCAAATGTAAATTCTGGTTATCGGAGGTCAGATTTTTAGGTCATGTCATTAGCCAGGAGGGCATTACAGTAGATCCGGCTAAAGTAGAGGTTGTACTTGATTGGGAACCATTGAAGATAGTTACCGAGATTCGTAGCTTCTTAGGTCTGGTAGGCTATTATAGAAAATTTATTTAGGATTTCTCGAAGATCGCGACACCACTTGCATGCCTTACTAAGAAGGGTGTACAATTTATTTAGGCCACAGAATGCTAAGAGGCCTTTGAGACATTGAAGACTAAGTTGACTTCAACACCAGTATTGATTGTTCCCAGTAGTGATAAGACTTTTGTTGTCTACACTGATGCATCCTTATCGGGTCTTGGAGGAGTATTAATGTAGACCCACAGAGTTATAGCCTATAGTTTGAGACAGTTGAGGACTCATGAGCAGAATTATCCTACGCATGATTTGGAGCTAGCATCAGTGATCTTTACACTGAAGGCTTGGAGGCATTGTTGTACGGAGTACAGTTTGAGTTATTCACAGATCACCAGAGTTTGAAGTACCTCTTTTCACAGAAAGAACTCAACCAGAGACAACAGTGATGGATATAGTTTATAAAGGATTACGAGTTTGCTATACAGTATCATCCGGGAAAGGCGAACGTAGTAGCAGACGCGTTGAGCAGGAAGCGTCGTCACGGGCTAGAGGCTTTGAGGTGTCCACTATATATGGATCTTTATACTCTCAGCCATTATGATTTCAGGCTAGAGATTGGCGGGAGCAGTGTCTTCTGAGGAGCTTTATCAGTACAGCCGTCTTGGAGTGATAGAGTAGTCAGAGCTCAGTTAGAGGATTCTTGGATTCAAACCCGTAAGGGGGAGATTTCTAAAGAGCCCAATGATGATTGGACTATTAGAGTAGATGGAGGCCTTAGGATGAAGGGCAGGATTGTCATGCTGAACAATCTACAGCTGAAGAGGAAACTTTTTGAAGAGACACATCGTAGCAGATATACAGTGCACTCAGGCACGACGAAAATGTATAAGGATCTGAAGAGGCATTTTTGGTGGAGTGGTATGCGTAGAGAGATTGTAGAGTAAGTGGCTAAGTGTTTTACCTGCCAGCAAGTTAAGACAGAACATCAGAGACTTATACGAACCCTACAGCCTTTACCCATTCCCGAGTAAAAGTGGGCAGATATTTCTATGGATTTTATAGTAGGGTTACCTAAATCAAAGAAAGGAAATGATTCTGTTTGGGTTATAGTGGACAGATTAACAAAGTCGGCGCATTTCTTACCCGTGAGGATGACTTATATGGCGGACACATATGCAAGGATTTTTATTCGAGAGATTGTCAGATTGTATGGAGTTCCGGAGACGATTATATAAGATCAGGGCTCAGTCTTCACATCCTATTTCTAGAGGAGTTTTCAGGATGCTTTTGGTAGCTAGTTATCTCAGTAGTGTCTTCCACCCCCAGACAGATGGTCAGACCGAGAGGGTGAATCAGGTATTGGAGGATATGCTGAGAGCATGTGTTATAGATTTTCAGGGTAGCTGGGAGGACCATATCTCATTGATTGAATTTGCATATAATAATAGTTATCAAGCTATCATCAGGATGGCGTCATACGAAGCCTTGTACGAGAGGCCTTACAGATCACCTATATGTTGGGCAGAGCCAGAGGATAGTTTATTACTTGGCCCGGAGCTAGTTAGGCAGACCACGAACAAAGTGGCATTGATTTGAGAGCGCATTCTTGCTACACAGAGTCGGCAAAAGAGTTATGCAAATCAGT
This sequence comes from Asparagus kiusianus, assembly GCA_022839385.1. Taxonomy (NCBI): domain Eukaryota; kingdom Viridiplantae; phylum Streptophyta; class Magnoliopsida; order Asparagales; family Asparagaceae; genus Asparagus; species Asparagus kiusianus. The sequence continues at coordinate 137,365 of BQKN01065704.1, read as the reverse complement.
GGAGACGACCCTTAGAGTTTCAGGTCAGAGAATTAGTTATGTTGAAAGTATCACCAATGAAGGGTGTTCAGTGATTCGGTAGACGGGGGAAGCTTGCCCCGAGATATGTTAGTCCCTTCAGGATTATCGAGCGCATTGGAGTTGTTTCTTATAGATTAGACCTTCCAGCATCGATGTCGAGTATACAATATGTCTTTCATATTTCAATGCTCAAGAAGCATTTACTTGACGAAGAGCAGCAGAGGTTGATTGATTCACTAGTAGTTGAGATCCAGGATGATTTGACTATCATGGAGATTCCGGTATGCATTCTTGCTAGAGATAATAAAAAGCTTAGAAACAAAGTCATTCCATTAGTGAAAGTTTAGTGGATCTGGCAAGGAGCAAAAGATATCTCTTGGGAGCGCGAGGAGGATGTACATCGTGACTACCCACACCTGTTTGAACAGGTAAGGTGTTGATATTTAAATGTGCTTATTTGCGTTGATAGATTTGATTATATGTGTTGTATAGTCACATCTATATTTAACACTAGAATGGGTCATTCAATACTTAGCTCTTAATTATTCGGAACATATGGTATATTTATGGGAGGTTCCTTATTTGGATTTTTCACCCGACGTACCAGTTCCGTCTAATTAGGGGTTAAGTGAGGATGCACATATTTTAGATTGGTTAAGTTTAAATGTGGCTTATGATTCATATATAGGGATTAATGGTACGATATGTGTACGGGAGGGTTTCCTTGTCTGGATTATCCCCTCTCAGTGTTTTTCTCATATTATTAATTCCTAAGATACGACTGCGGAATTTCAAGGATGAAATTCTCTTGGGGGGTGAATGTAAACCCCTAAAAATTTGTGTTAATATAATTAATATGTGATTAATTATATTATATAGATATTTATTTTGATAAACATAGTTAAATAGTATATGATTAGTATACCATGTGTTTTGAGTATAAACAAGATCATTTGTGAGGAAGAAAAGAGTCGAAACATGCACAATGGCAAAAAAAATGAAAGCTAGAAAATTCCAGTCCGATCGACCGTCGCAGTCGACCGCAGTCCGGTCGACCATCACGATCGACCGCGAAACCTGCAGAGAGTCAGATTCCTATTTTGAATTGGTTTCGGTTTTCTAAAGCCCACATCCATTTTCTCTAATTTATACATCATATGTTCACGACATTTTTAGTTTTCTAAGAACCCTAACAGTCACCAAAACCCCTTTAAACCCTAATTTGATTCTTGGAGAAGATTGAAGGCTTTCAAGCGGGAGTTTCATGTGATTTTTAACTTTTGGATTGGAGATCTTCTTTGGCTTGGCATCTTAAACATTTTTCTACAAATCTCAGACGAGTTGATCTCTGCTAAACCACCTCCTAGTTTTTAAAATGTTTTTAAAGAGTTTTTAACATGTTTTATAGAGCCAAACTGACTAGTTTATGAATAAAAGTTAATTCTTTTGTATTATATGTATAAAGACTAGGTCTTTCCATGTTAAAAAGTTTGAGAATGAATTTACAGAAATATTTAAGATCTGAAAATGATTTAAAACGTTGTTTAATCTGAAGAAAGATGATTTGTTCTTTGTTTTGAGTTTTTATGCATGATTTAGGGTTTTGTATATCAAGTTAATGTAAATAATCATGCTATATATGTTCAGATTGCTTCCAGAAGTTTTAATCTGCTGTAGACATGCTTTCATGCAAGTATTATGTTGTTTTAATCATGTTTGGATCACATAAACACGACATGAACACAACACACACAATCAGTATGAGATTATGGAAAATCTGCCCGCGGTCGACTGCGCCTTAGTTACGGTCGATCGCGTACAGGACAGAGGCCTGGGTAGACCCTGAAACCCGTCGCGGTCGACCACGCAAAATCGCGGTCGACCGCCACTCAGTCTTTCGTCCTGTGCATGTTTTGTTTGACTGTTTGGGTTTTTGAGTGAGTCTCTCGACCTTGTACTGTTATGATACAATGATTATGAGTTGTTTAACACTTAGGATGTCAGTGAATACTAGATATGGACACGCACACCGAGATATATGCACGTATGTTTAGAATATGTTGTGTGAACATACTTTTTGTCATAATTTAATTTGATAAATAAATATGAAGAGTATAGTAAACTCATGTATTCGGGATAGGGAGATAAAACTTTTTTTCGTAGGATGATTGAGTAAGAGTATTACAAAAGTATCGTCATTTCATATATCTAGAATAGGGAGATAAAATCTATTTTTGCAGGACGATTGAGTAAGAGTATTACAATAGTATCGTCATTTTATGTATCCGGAATAGGGAGAAAACCTATTTCCGCAGGATGATTGAGTAAGAGTATTACAAAAGTATCGTCATTTCATGTATCTGGAATATGGTGATAAAACCTATTATTGCAGAGCGATTGAATAAGAATATTACAAGAGTATCACTATTGCATAAGAAGATACACACATGTAAGTATTATCAGTTATAGTTTTGCTTCCATATTGGATTCCCGCGAGTAGGTTCCTTTCTTTGAGATCGTGGCTTACATGATATGGCTTATGGTTAACTTTTATTTTGGATAAGATCCCCCTTACATTAGAGCCGTCTACTCGAGTGTAGTTTTGAGATGAGATATTTATTCTACATATTTGAGGTTTGGAATGTTTCCTTTTGTTTCCTATTTTTCATTCATAGAGTTTGGAGTTGGTATTTAGGGAGTCATAATTTGAGACATGGTATATACATGAGGGTTTCCTTGTTTGAATTATTTCGCTCGACGTACTAACTCTCATGTTGTAGATTCCTAAATACTAATCTCCAGTTAGAGTTATATAATTGATTTCATACTTATATGTACTGACTCTATTTTCTATATACTCCTACCCCTTCCCCTGGGGAGAGGTGGAGATGATCTCACTATAGTGCTTTGACGCACGTTGTTTCCCCCCTTTCAGGAAGCGAGTCCAGCACATGAAAAATCGTAGGTTGATAGGATTTCGTCATAGATTCCATCTAGCTATTTATTATTTTAGTAGTTATTACAAAACTCCATAGTTAGTTGATTATGTTCAGACTCTAGACTTGTATTTCATTTTGTAGAGGCTGAGAGCCATAGTGGTACTTTATTTGACTCATTGTACTTGAAGTTTATTTCAGACTCAGAGATATTTCTATTCTATTATAGTTGGGCTCACTGATGATTATTCTCTTATTGCTTCTGTGTACATGGTTTGTTCTATCCTATTATTTCCTTGTCGATACTTTCACCTATTTGTTGTTTCCACTAGAGAGATAGTGACTGTGATGGTGAAACATGTCGTAGCATGGTATTTAGTGCTTGATTGGTTTGATATTCTGGGATTCGCCTTGGACTGCAGCCTTGCATAAAACCTAGGGCGTCACACTACTGGCCCTTTAATCCTTGAAATCATAGGCAGTTCCTTTATCATCCGCTGCTGGTCGTAACTGTGGCTCTAAGATTGTTGACCCTGATCTCTGTCATGCTGGCCTCCTGTGGTGCGCTACGATAATACTTTGTTCTTGTCCTATCTTGTTACAATTATAACATTTATCTCGAACTTTTTGTTGCTACGGCGTTCTCGAATCATGTTGTTCTCCCTTCTTATATTGTCCTTGTGCTGATGGTAAAAATCCTTACCTCGCTGCTGGGGTCTTCTAGATCCCGCAATAGGCCCCTTGCCCTTGCCATCGTCACCATACTGGTTTTGATTTCTTCATTAACTACATGCATATCTCTCTGCTTCAATTAAACTAGCTCTAACTACTTGTCGAAGGAGGAAACAAAATTCTCCCAAATAAGTGATATTCGTTGCTCCTGCGAAAATATGAAGTCGTTACTATCCTTTGCTGCCAATCACTCTTAATGAGCACTAGTTGAGAGTAAGGCTTAAATCTAAGTAGCTGTGTGCTACAACTGGATGATGCCCTACAACCTAGATGGTGGCTAAACAAAATAGCAAGAATTTAGATGGTCCACAGCTCCTAAGAATTTTTTTAATAAGAAACTTCACATAGAATTAATCAATTAAAAGCGTAGAGATATGGATGGTAAGAAATACAAACCTGCAGTACATCCATCTCATGTTCTCTGGGCCTCTGGCAGGTAACTTTTAGCAGGGAAGTAATTTGCTTTTCATTCAATCTCTTTGTACATCTCTGTCCTTCAACTATTTTACATGCTTGTAATTGATACTTAAAGAACTATAAAACCTCCAAAATTGTTATGTTAAATAAAGATTAATTTTATTAACCTCACCTCCATTGGTAGATAATTTGCCTTCTTCTGATTTCCTACTTGAAGGCAAGGCAGGTGAGGTTATTAAATTGTAAAGCCATACATTTCTTTGAAGTATTCAACCACAGATTTCATGTTGTTTTAATCGTCAACAGGGAAACTGTCGAGCGAAAATTTTAAGAACCATAAGCAATCAGGACATATCCATATTCTTGAATATGCATTAACAAGATCAACGATTTAAGTTTCTTACATCAGCTCTCTTGTAGGAAGAGATGTCAGTCCTGAAACTCGATATTTCCTTCGTACGCTTCCTCTATGAGTGACTTCAACTTTTACGCCTCTAAGAGCCTTCTTGATCTGCTCATTGCAATGCACAAGCATTAATAAACCTTTCAATATACAGAATAAAAATTAAAAATGTCAAAAACTTTAGTAATCTAATCTAATGTAGAGCTTACATCCTATGTACATGCTACAATTAACCAACTTGCTTATATCTCAATAAATATCATACTGGAAATGAAGAACATTAGTTATACAGTAAAAGCTACATCAACATTTGAAGCAAGTAGTAGCTAAGCTAACAAAGGAAAAACTAAACAAAAAAATCGTAAATCTTGTATGTCAATCCTACACGTCCAATTTTTTCCCACCATATAAAGATTCTGTTACTAAGAATAAATTGTGAAGCTTTTCAACCCAAAAAAAACTCCGATCAGAACCTAATCCAAAGACAAATTACCAGGAGCTAAGCCCAAAGCTCTCATCTTTCAACAGATTTCAATCACTAAAATCTAAAGAAATAAACAAAATCTCAAATTTATTCTCAAAAATCACAAAACAACCCAATCAAAGAGACAAGCTCACCTTGCCTTCGCCGACATCTGGAGAAGTTCATACCTGAGGAGAAGTTCATACCTGAGGATTCAGGGGTCAAAAGCTGGTTAAATCATGAGAGGCGACGAGATCTCAGCCAGCGGCCTCAAGCTCAGCGACGACGACGACGAGTGACGACCTCGAGCTGGACATGGATTCACCTCTATTTGTTAGGGACATCAGCGTCAGCGGCCTCGAGCTCAGCGACGACGACGATGGCGAGTGACGGCCTCGAGCTGGACAGGGATTCACCTCTATTTGTTGGGGATTTCAGGGTCAGCGGCCTCGAGCTCAGCGATGACGACGAGGGGGTGAGGGGTGGAGACTGGACAGGGCAAGGAGATGGAGAGAGTTGGATTGTCGGTGGCTACAGCCTGGTGAGTGGTTAGGTTGGAGATTAGGGTTTAGGAGTTGAATGAGGGATTTCATTTTATACAGTCGGAGTCGGGTAATGGGTACGGGAGCAAACATTTGTGAAGGAAGTTCGGTCGGGTCGGTTAATACGGGTTGAAGTTGCCTGAACCCAACACCCGAATCTGTATTATATTACGGATATCCATATCCGCAACCCTCATATCCGTTACCGAATCCATATCCAAAAAAAAATCCGAAACTAGATCCGTATCCGTTACCGTATCCGACCAGTTTCAAAATTCGTCTACCATATCCGCATCCGTTCGGATACGGATGCGGATCGGTTCGGATATATCCGAACAGTTTGGCACCCTTATTCATAATGTATACAAGAGGTAAGGCTTTGCTTCATGGGCTTTGGCGTTTTGGGCTTCATTAATTCATGGCTTGATTATTTTGCTTTGGGCTTTGGGATAAATTGGCAATTTGATTTTCCAATGGGCTTCTTGATTTCTCTTTTGCTTTATTTCTTCATTAAATCAAGGGTTTTTGATAAGAGATGAGATTTTTTGGAATTTATTCTTCATTAACCTGCAATTAAAGATAAAAACAATTATTAGTGGTATATTTATTTATTAAAAATAGACAATGAGGGTATAAAATTGTAATAAAATGTGATTATCAAATACCCCCACACCTAAATTCTTGCTAGTCCTCTAGCA